>CAJQUW010006169.1:600000-954445 GCA_907163375.1 Prostheceraeus crozeri
TGTTATCCAAAACTAAGCATCAGATGCGTTCGCAGAACAAATTCTCTGAGTTTTATGAGTAGCTACGCAGCAGCACGCATACTCTCTAGTGTTTGAACAATTTCTTTCTGGTTTGTGAACAAACATGTATATAATTATGTGCGGGCCAGTCACACACCCCTTCTTGTGGGTCCTCTGGAGACTGATTTTTGCGGTGTAACGTGACCTTCATTTAGCTACCATAGCCGCTCAAACATCCATCAAACATCTACTTCCAATCCATGTCTTACTGTTGTCATTGGGTTTGAATTGGGCATGTGTAAACCTACAAAATCACTGCACTGATGCTACCTGTCTTTTCTGACGTCTCGAGCTAAAAGGACTGTCATTTTCCATATTTCGTTTAATATCCCTAACCGTTGACTTACTTACACCGAGTATTTATGTAATTTATTGCATTGCGTGTTGATTTTCCTAATAATAGTTAAGTAAAATAATAATAATTAATTAAGAATATATAATAGTTAAATATAGTTCCTATAATAGTTTTCCTATTGAGTTAAATAGATGATAAATCAATTTAATAATAAATTTTAATAGCATTCTAATGATAAATAAAATGACTGCATATAATGAATTTTAGCATCAAACATGTCACATATAAATTCACTTGCATAGCAGTATTTGCAATGAATTTTAAATATACTCTACTGATAGACCGCTGAATGTTAGATTCCACGAGCATAAATAGAACATACAACAAAGGGATAACAAGTGCTTTGTACGACGGCATTCGGTTGTTTCATTATGATCATGCCAATACGAGCATTGATGCTTTGAGAATTGATATTGTTGATCAGCAGAACCGCTGAGGACTTGTGTGTCTGAAATTGATCTTATTCACAGACTTTCTTCGAGCTTTAATCGCATGAATGAACCAATCAGATAAATGTTCGATCGCACGAAGTTTGTATTTAATGCAACGCCGTGCTGGCCGGCCATGCTCCAGAGGAATAGTGTGACACTCGAAACGTCGGGACTGAACACTTCATTTTTGTGATTTCAACTTCATGAACATTGGCAAAAACTCGAGGAGTGATCAATGTTTTTTTGCCTCAAAGCCAAGGAATCTTTCATCCTAGCTGAACCATATCTCATCAATTTAAGTTCAACCTCTATTTCACCATAACCAAACTACATTTATTATTCACTAAGGAAGTGAAACATCACACAAAATAATTATTCGACACAATTCAGAGCTAACAGCGCAAACCTCCCGCTCGTGGATCACAGGCAATCGATCCATACCAATGTTAAAAGTTGATTAACTGAGCAAAATGAGCAAAATGAGCAAAATGAGCAGCAAGAGCCTAAAACATTAACCAATGAAATCTTTAAATTATCATCACATTTGATAAGATTTATACTTTTGTATAGTTTGCTATATATTGTTTATTGTAGCTTATTGCGTACCAAGTCGTGTTTATTGTATACCATTTTGCGTTATCAACTGCGGTACATGCACTTGAATATGTTTTTATTTTTGCAAATAAAGTATTGCCTCATGTCAGGCATGAGTATAGTAGGCCTACTATTCAACCTATTTATAGGCAATTTTAAAAAGTTGATGGTGAAAGAATCTCATGGAAATGTTTCATGCTTAGAAAAAATCTTTAAATTGTAATGTTGACTGTATGACATGTACCTGTACTAAACTTTCAAACAGATGCAACAGAATATGTAAAGTCACCTGCATACTCTGCAATCAGATTTACATGAGACATTCAGATCGCTTAGTGCGAGTATCAAAGACCATCTAGCTAATAATGGCAGTTTTTCGGCCACAAAAAATCCTTTTTGAAGATTAGTTTTGTATATATCTAAAGGAGATCCTTTTCTTTTTATGAATAATTGTACCAGTCGTTTTGAAGTATAGAAGTGATTGCTATCTCTTAACTTCATTTTAACTATCTGTAAAAAAAAATTTCTTGCAACTGAAATATGTAAAATTATGCTTTACTATCCATCGCTCTTAATGTACTCTGTTTTAACTGCTGTTCTCTTTATAAATGTAGGACCTTGACTGCTATTAGCATATTTCAATTCGTGTCTTACTGTTACTGTGCAATTTCATTTTCCTGTGATCCAGCTCCAAGAGCGAAACGTTGTGTGGTTTTGAATAAACCTGTAGCCACTGAAGAATTTTTCTATTTCACAAGACTAACGTCAATTTTGATAAACGTTTATATGGTAGTTAAAAGTAGTATAGCATGTAGTAAACGTAGGAATACAAATTGGACCGTGGGATCAGCCAAAATACTGATCAGACTGTTGTCTGTCAAACGGTTGTACGAGTATGTAGTTTACAGTCATGCGTATTGACTTTTAATTATATGTGCATTGTTTCATTTTAAGTCCAACATGACAGCCCTTTTTTATGAACAGTCTTATTTTGAGCTTCTGATCCTAAGCTAATTGTCAATCAATTATAGTTTTGTTGTTTATGACACATGATTTTATCTTAGTCAGGGAGCTACGATCTCTATATACAGACCATACTCTCTCGTGGAAAATTCAGTAGAATAGATTGTTGGGCTTATAGCAGCCTGAGCCTGTCGATTCCTCATGTTTCATTAGAGCTGTTAGAATTTTTCTGTGCTCCTTACTCTATTTATCGTAGACATCACGCCTGCTTTTTCACTTAATTTGATTCGGAACGGATTCATAACTGAATTCAATGCTCGACCAATCGTCCAAAAGATAATTGCAGGCCCACTGAATAAGTTAGTTGGCTTGCTTTCCGGAGATGAAGAGTTTTGCAGCCATATTAGCCGGCTTTTGCATGAGTTCTCCATATAGTCCTCAAATTGCATCTCTGGTGGTGCCCATGTCATACAAGACCTTTATAAGCGCTCATCATCATAGCGTGTGAGCTGCATGTACCTAAATGCTTCGACTGCGTGGGCTATGTATTCCGCATAATCTTTAATCAACATCAGAAAACATACAAAAGTGACATGGCACACACCATAAAAGAGGAACCCTTCTTGAGGCAGAAGTTTTAGAGTCACCGAAGATAAACAGACCCCTGACACGCTAGCGTTTTCGAGAATAAACTTAAAATGCACTCAACTGACTTTATAAGCTGCTGTATTATAGCTGTCTGTGCCAATTGAAATGCAATGAACGCAGAGCTGGCACGTACATCTCATTGCTGGCTTGTTCTTCATTCAAATCATAACAAAAACCGTTGATTCATTGTCTTGAGATGATTGCAGTCTGCCAATTTTGATTCAGACTTTGAAATTGTTTGTAGGCACAGATAGTCATACTCCACTAGATATTTGAAAACTTGAAATTGATTGTAGTTTCACGTGGACACTAAATAGTCGAGATGCGCAGCATATATGTATACAAGAAACTACAGCTAATCACTTCATGCCTGAAACTGAACTAATGAGCAGATTGATTTAGTTCGAAGGCTTTTACGATGTCACATAACAGGTTGTAGTGGAAAAATCAAAATGCCACAAAATGTTGCTGCTTGTTAGAAATACGAGTAGATCATAGAAAGTTTCAGCATGTCACTTCTTTGCGCCATCTATGGTTCCTTGGACAGCTGGCCATAGACTTCTAAATTTATCTGGACAGAATAGGTAAGCAAAATTTGAAATAATTTTATACATGTTCAGGCCAACCACCACTCGTGTTGCAAAGATTTTACAGCTTATTTGAATGCAAAATGCAAGCAAATGCAGTATACCGTTGCTGGCTGTGAACCGAAATGCAATGACGGTGTAACACAAATACATTCCTCTGCCTACATAACAAAGAAATTTGAATTTGTGATTGCATCGATTTAGTTGAAAGTATTATATCCCAACTAAACATTCTTGTGTTACCTTGTGTGACGTCTTGTGTAACCTTCAATTCCATGAATCTGACCAATGCTACCACGAAGGACATGGATGGATCATAATGCCAAACAATGAAACAGCATGATCTAAAGTACAGTGCCATCAAAATTCCTTTCTCTGTCTAGATGCTTCTCCAAACAACTACAAAGCCGGGATCCGGCATGACCACGTTTTCAAGTATATGTCCTGGCAATCTTGTTATGACAATTCTGTCTAAAATTTACAAAGAAACCATTCCATCTGGGTTTGTGACATCTCAAAACGATAATGGACTGAAAATGGCGATTATAAGTTGAAATCTTCTCCTCAGCATCCTCGCATCATTGACTGTCGAAAAATCTGCGAATGTTTGCATCTATCACAGAGAAAAATCCATTCCAAGCAGCACATAATGTATCTATCATCTATCACAAGTTTCCCAAAGTTGTCAATCTGATGACTTCTGGATAATCTCTGGATGACCAGCCAAGAATAGAAATTCGAAATTGGATTCAATTATGTAATATTTGGGAAAGACTGACAAAGCTCCGTGAAGCTGAATTCAACGGACGGAAGATCCAACCGAAACATTGACCATTGTTATGTACATGTAAGGGTCAGTTTCGAGAGGAAAAGAGAAGCCACCGATTTCTACACTACGAATGTCCTGGAATGAGGGGGAACAGAAAAGTGAACTATGCGGAGATCCTTCTTTGCATTCAATTTCATGAAAACAATCATGATGGACACAATAAGCATTTACAACCTGAGCAGCTACTTCTATAAGGAGGTCTGAACTGTTATCAGGCGATCCGACCTGTGATGGAGACTCTTCTGAGACCAATGGCCAATGCTCGGAAAAGCACAGCCAGATCACATTGATAAGGGTTTTAGCTGGATGCGTCAAATGACTGGTGCATATTATTTTATTTCCATGCGTCACCTTACAGAGAGTGACAAGAAAATGAAAACAATAACTTCATTGAAGTTTTCCGGATTTAGTCTGAGAAGTGTTGATGATAAAATATCATGCAGTCAACCACAAAAGATGATGTGTATGCAGGAGAATGTTTGCATACAAAAACTGATTTCAATATGAATCCTAATAATAGAGATGACATAAGTGGTGCTTGCTGCCCTTCACTCCTGAAATGTAATAAATGTGATTTTTGTCGTGAGTGTATTGTCACAAACAGTGAGTTGGCAATGTTCGACATCCTGAAGCTGCAAAGTTTTTGTTCAAAATTTATCATGGGAAGTCTTTTCCACCAAACGTATCTGTGCTTCAACTATACATTCCTTGCTAGAGGGCTATGCAAGTTATAACTGAAACTGAATAATTGTCTAAGAAAATAGTATCTTTCTTTAGAAAAAATGAAAGGACGATGCTCAGACTATCGATGAATATCATCAAATTTCCGATTACTTCGTAAAATCTCACTGTTCGCACGTACATGCATCAGATTTCCGAAATTTCAATGACATTTTTTAACAGCATGTGCAAGATATTCGTTCATTAAATCTCAAATGTCTCAGTTCTGAGAAAGCTGTTAGAAGAAAAAGATCGCAAAATTAGCAAATAACGCGTAGGTGTACCACATGCGTTTAGCTCATAAGCATGTGTAGGCTCATGCGTCCTAACTCCTAATGTACTTAAATATACATACATGCTGTGCTGGCAGGCAACTTGTTCTCCAAAATGTTGATTATGCCTATTGACAGTCTATGTGTAATATTTAGGAATCCATGCCTGATAATGTATAAGCCAATTTCAATCTATCTGTCCATAGAAATTTAGAAGTCTATGAACTAGCCCTACTTGTACTAGCCATGGACTCCTGGATATACTGCCTGACATAAAAAATGCTCCACTCAAATATATGAACTTTATTCCACTCACACTCATGAATTATTAGATAGCATTTTATATAAAACATATTTGATCCAGCAATGACCATTGATCGATGAGTCTCTCTGAAAGAGCTGTCAGTGTTGATGGCGGATGATCATATGCATCTCTCACAGTTCGGGGGAGCGTGAAGGCCAATGGAGGATGCGAATTCCAGATCTCACTATCGCTGTTGTTACACAATGAGCTCTGTGTGGTCGAGCGTTGTCATCCTGGAATATGAGGTTGAGTTCATTTACCGTTGGGATGACGATTGGAGATATGATATTCGATAAATATCGCTCTCCGTTCAAATTCCCATTCACAATCACTGCGACAGTTTGACCTCCGTACCAGATACCGGCCCAGATCATCACGCTACCACCACCATAGCGGTCATGCTCAGATATGCAGCAGGGTTATTACCTCTCACCAACCATTCGATGAAAATCCAAAGTGAAGCGAGATTCATCCTTCCACATCACTTAACGCCATTCCTCTGTGCTCCACGAAAGATGCTGCTCACACCATTCCACACGCTTTCGCTTGTGTTCGAGACCTGTGGAGAAAAAAATTGGCAGCGAAACAATGTCATTGTGTGAAATTCTCGCATTACTTACTTAGAGGAATTCTTACAGCAGGTCGGTATGACCTCAGGCCCGCTTCTGCTAGACGGCGATATGCTGTTCGTATACTGCATGCAATTCCTGCTGCAGCTTTCCAGCTGATGGCCAGTCGAGGAACACTCTTACAGCGATTGCGCTTTGCTGAGATAACCAACTTCCTATCGGTAGCATTGTTTGTCAATCTCGGTCTCCCTGATCCTTTCCTTCTTTTAACATTTCCATCATTGTTCCATCATTGTTCCACCACCTGCTCACACTGGAGTGTGACACACCCAACTTCCGTCCAATAAACCTACAACTCTTTCCAATCGTAGCATTCTAACAGCCATTCCTTTTACAAACTCTGATTGCGACATTTTTGCTTCAAAATTTGGTCAGAAAGAATTGCTTGATAGTGATAAAAGGTCACTATGCCGAAGATATCGACAATGGACAGCTGCTTTATATTAGCATGACAAATTTGATGCATAGACATCCTGGTCAGTGCAGTATGAAATAAAAGTCGTCCACTTCCATTGAGATTTTCTATATCAAGTGGATCGTTTTTAATGTCAGAGTATATATAGCATCTGGATGGGAAACTAAAATTTCTGTGCTCCATTGTAGGCTGAAATGATCAACACCATGTCACGATCGCTTTTTCACGAGGGTTGGCATTTAACTGAACATTATTAATAGTTGTTAACATAATCTACTGTGAGCGTGTTGTATTTCTAATTCTCTGTTGTTCACTGTCTTAGGACATAGCAATCCGACTCTCGACCGCATGCCTGACATCCTATTATCAAGTGTTCTGGTGACGTTTCATGATAATAACATTTCATTATTGTGCATGTTTCGTGAGTTGTTTTATGCCATTGTTATACAGGTATAAATATCCACGTCTGCAAATAAAGTGCGTCTTTGCTATTTGGAATTCGCGTTTTTACTTACAAGCTATCACGGCCGTTTGTCTTGCTGAACATGAGCGGCTCGTTAAAGTTGGTCGATATCGTGAAGAGATTCAAGGGTGAGCGTGATGAAAATATTGATCAATGGTTCAGACGATACGAGACAGCGGTGTCTATAGTAACCGCCCCAAAGGATTTAGAGGCTGAGATGGCTCGAATGATGCCTCTATTTTTGGATGGTCCTGCTTTCGCGACCTGGGATCAATTGGAGCCAACAGATAAAAATGACTTTAAAGTTGTGATGAAGGCTTTGAAGAGAGTTTATGGACTTAACAAGGCAAGTGCCTGGTTAAAACTCAAATCCCTCCGTTTGTGGCCTGGCGAACAGATCGACATCATCGCAGATGATGCAAAGACATTGTTGTGAAGGTTATCACTGGCAAAGATCCTGATGAGGAGCTGGTATCGTTAGCTGTGATCGATGCGTTACCAGCTGATGTAAAGGAGAAGGTGTATATCCAAGACGGCGAAGATATGAAGCTCCAAGATGTTCTGTCTACGGCGAAGGCGCTTTTGGCAACTCGAGATGCCTTACCCACCGCAGTCGCTGCGACGATGGGTCCGCAAAACAGCCAAATGAAAGTCTCCAAGCAAATGGTTCGCTGTCAAGGCTGTCGCCGCTTTGGCCATGAGAAGGCCAGCTGTATTATCACCTGTTTCTTTTGTAACGAGAAAGGGCATATTCAGCGATTTTGCCCACACCGTCAACAACAGGCAAGTGCGAGCATGGCTGCGGCGACGGAAATCACCGGTGCACAAATCTCACGTCCAATGAATGTCAATGGGCAAAGGATGAACGCGCTGATCGACACTGGATCTGTGACTTCTGTCATTGGTGAGCATGTGGTTGGGAATGAGAGTCGGTCTAGGTCCTACATTAGTCTTCAATCTTTTGGTAGGCATAATGTATGTGCGTATACGTATGTTGTTTTGAGTAGTGTGATAACTGATAATAATGAAGAGCTGGGACCCATTAATGCATATGTAGTCTTAGAAACTGATCTACCTACTGGTATTGATATCATTTTGGGTTCGAATGTATTTGAGAGAACGGGTTTAATATTACATCCACGCGTACGTCCAGGTACTGAGCTAAAAGTAGATTTTCCCTATAGTAAAGGGCCTGTAGTTTCGGTATTGCATAGTGATGATATTCATGATAAGGATTTTGTTGCTACTTTTAATGGAAGTAGATGGTGCGTAAGGTGGAATTGGAGACAAAATTTAGAACCAGGATCCGATTGTAAGATACCGTATAATATTATCGATGAGCAGGATAAATCACCGTGTGATGCTGAAATAAATGACTGGATTAATGAGGGCATATTAGTAAGGCATGACGTAAGTTTCCATGGGAAAATAAAAAGGTACTTACCGATTATTGCTGTGCGTCAGCAGAAGGGCGATACCGTTAAAGTTCGCCCTGTCTTGGACTATAGAAGTTTAAACGAATCCATTGAGTCTCATACTGCTGAAGCTACTCCTACTTGTGCTGACACGTTGCGTCAGTGGCGGCAACTGGGGCCTAAGTGTTCTATTATTGATTTGAAGCGTGCCTATCTACAGGTAGAAATTGATCCGAGTTTATGGGCATACCAAGCTGTTAGGTGGAAAGGAAGTGACTTTCTGTTGACGAGGCTTGGTTTCGGCTTGGCCTCAGCCCCAAAAATAATGACAGCTATAGTTACACGAGTATTGCAGGGTGACCAGAAAATCAAGGAAGGTACTTCTAGTTACATTGACGATATATATGTCTCTGAATCGGTTGTCTCATGCGAAAAGGTCAGGTCCCATCTGAATAATTGGGGCCTTATAACAAAAGAGTCACAAAAAGTTGGTAAAGGAGACGTTAGATTACTGGGACTATGTGTGGACTCAGGGTTGAGATGGCGCAGAGACGGTTCTCTGCCCTTAATAGCTAACATTCTTACGCGGCGTGAAGCACATAAGTACATAGGAGAATGTTTAGGACATTACCCCGTGGCGGGATGGCTTCGAGTCGCCTGCGCGTTTGTACAGCGGTGCACTGCCGAAGATCATACTAGGTGGGATGACCCAGTTTCGGAAAAAATAATGAGTTTGATTCGAGAAATAGATGTTCGACTGAAAGTGTCTGACCCTGTCGGAGGCATGTGGGAGGTTGATCCTAAAGCTCCAATCACGGTCTGGACTGACTCCAGTTCTCTAGCCTACGGGGTTTATTTAGAGGTTGAAGGTCAGGTGGTCGAGGATGCGGCTTGGCTGCGCCCGAAGGATGATGCTACGCATATAAACCGGTCTGAATTAGACGCAGCTATCAAAGGCCTGAATCTTGCCTTAAAATGGGGTAAGAGGGACATTACGATCAAAACTGACTCCATCTCAGTTTATAGATGGTTGCAATCTGTTATTCATAAGACAAGAAATGTTAAGACTCGTGCACTCGCAGAAGTTTTGATTAAGCGTAGACTTAATATTATTTCAGACATTATCCGTGAGGAACAGTTGGCAGTACAGGTCGTTTGGATTGAGTCAAGTTTAAACAAAGCAGATTCATTGACTAGAGTGCCTAATTCATGGGTCAGGGAGAAACTAGATAGCGTTGATTACGCTGACATCAAGTTTGTTCATGAAATCAACCATTTTGGCACGAATCGAACATATGAATTATGTAAAGAGCGGTATAAAAATAAATCCGTTTCAAAATCTGATATTAAGGCCGTCATTGGCGATTGTGCAACTTGTACCCGCATAGACCCTTCGAATCGCTTTAGTTGGGACAAAGGATCGATATCCGCGAATAATGTTTGGGAAGTTTTAGGCACTGATGTAACTCATGTAGACGGTAGACCTTATTTATCCGTTATCGATACTGCTTCCAGATTTACAATCTGGCGTAGCTTAAGAAATGAATCCTCCACTGAGATAGCTTTCAACATTGAACAGATCTTCGCAGAATTTGGTCCCCCAGCGTACATAATGAGTGATAACGGGACAGTTTTCCGTAGCCGCGAGTTTAATGAGCTGTTAGATAAGTGGAAAGTTCAACAGGTCTTGACTTCCGCTTATAGGCCCCAGGGAAACTCGGTGGTTGAGCGGGTTCATCGTACCGTTAAGAGAACCGTAAAGCGTACAGGAAAATCCCTCGCAGAGGCCGTTTTCTGGGTTAATAATACAAAAGGTAAAAACGATTCAACACCTTACGAATTAGTTTTCTGTGCGAAGTCTAGAAAGCCGGATGTTACAGCTGATCGCATTGAGATAGAACGACCCAAATTGAATTACGAGGTAAACGATAATTACTTTGATAAAGACCGTAATCCTTTTCTTGTTGGCGATAAAGTTTTTCTTAAGCCTCCTTCCTCCCGATGTGATGACGTTTGGAGCGGTCCACACGTCGTGACAAAAATCATTTCGAGTGTTTCAGTTGAGTTAGATGATATAAATGTCTCTCGTCATGTATCGCATTTAAGACTGGTACCTTATTGCAGGGAATCTACCGAAGTCGACTTAGAAACGAAATACTGCTCTTTGACGAATGATAGCGATGTCGAAATTGATTCAGAGGCGGTACCCCGAAGGAGTAGTCGCGTGACTAAAAGACCTATTTTTCAAGGTGACCATGTCGTTGATTACAGATAGCAGACCTTATATTGTTTCGTATATAATATATACTTTTGTATATTAGTTTCTTAAGAAACTAGGGAGCGTGTGAGCGTGTTGTATTTCTAATTCTCTGTTGTTCACTGTCTTAGGACATAGCAATCCGACTCTCGACCGCATGCCTGACATCCTATTATCAAGTGTTCTGGTGACGTTTCATGATAATAACATTTCATTATTGTGCATGTTTCGTGAGTTGTTTTATGCCATTGTTATACAGGTATAAATATCCACGTCTGCAAATAAAGTGCGTCTTTGCTATTTGGAATTCGCGTTTTTACTTACATCTACCATCCCTGTGACCAAGTAAAGAAGCCACGCATTAGTCTCTAACTAAATAAAGCAAAATTCATGGAAGCATCTGTATTGATGCCAACTCATAAGAAATCACTGTTAGTTTGATACATTTCCGTTCATTTTCTTTTCAAAAAATCAAATCGGTTATCGGTAGATAAGTCTAGCACTGACCTATCTTTCACCAACAATTCTTGGCATGACATGCATCGATGTCTTCGAAAGACTGAGCGCGCACATGCTCCTGACACATAGCAAATAATCCAAAGATCACTGTCGTCTGGCTCATTGCTCATATCCATAAAATCATACATGGCAGCAGCAGCTTCTTTATTAGCATTAGACGACTCAACTGGATTTTCGGCCATAGAACAATTATCTATGTCTGTCAAATCAACTTGAGAAAACTTAATCAATGAAATTGCTCGAATTTTGCAGTCACTTTCTAAAAGCTGCCGAAGTGATATATAGTAATTCGCACCGCTAAGTTGACGCATCCAGCCGAAACGACTTTCAATACAATATGATTGTATCTGTTCTAACAACACATAATCAAAACCGCATGCATTGATTAGAAAGCGTGCAAATTGTGGCAGTGCATGGCAAGTTTGAATGTTTGCAGTGGAAGTTTCATGTGTCAAACCTTTCATTTTGCTTTGATGCCCTCTCAACAAAAAATGTGCAAACTCTTCCAAAAAAGTGAACTTTCAGTCATTAATAGAACGATCAGGAAATCTATATATGTATCGTTTGTGAAGTCCAATCGATGGTGTCTTTACATTCATAACTTTCCAAACGTTCAAAAATAAGTGCAAAACGGAGGCGGTTTCTGTGAGTTCGTAATGATTCAATGCAGCTATGGTTGACACGTGTAATACAACGTTTGCTAGTTTGAATGAGGATTTCGCAATGCTTGTAGGATTCAAGTCTTCGATAATTTGTGAGTCATTTTTTAGGGTCTATCAGCTTCAATATTGTACACTACTTCAACATCAGAAAACTTTGCCGTTGTGGAGTCAAAATGTTGTGGCATGTAAGGACATGTGTATTCACTGCGCTTTTGAAAATTATTGTAAATGTTTTTGATGTTGTGTACAGGGTCAAATACCAAAAACAACGTATCATTTGTCCAAGGACTGATCACAAATGGCTGAAGAACACCACCACAAAGATGAGATACACTAAATTTTCTGTTTAGATGACTATTGTCTACCAACACAGAACGAACTCGGAAACTGACGTTGTGCACTTTGTCCATTACCTCATTGCAACACTGCTGTAATTTACTTGCAGTCAAATATTTAATGGGATAAATACCGACAGTATCGCGATACTTTGAAGTCAATGACTTGATCATGAACCATAAAGCTGTTTGAGCTGAGACACCGTCTTTTGTTGCACCCAGAATTTTACCACCAGATAATTCCACACACTTCGCAATGTACGAGTATATTTCGTCAATTACCAAAATCACATTAGTATCAAAATGCGATATTCTCAATCTCAAGTACTTATGAGGACTGGATCCTTCACCTTGCTCACCAATCATTTTTTTGATTTTTCTCAGTGTCCTCAAACACTGGAAAATTATGACATTCTGACTGCATAACTGCGAATATGCAGCAGAACCCATTGAAAATATTATGTATGCAATGTCCGATGTGGCAACACGAACGCTACCCAAATACACTCGCACGTTCATTTCGATACTCACTATGATGATACATTATGGTCAACATCTAATGTCTCTAGTTGACCAATTATTAATTCGTCAGCAGTTCGTATTATTGTAAAATGTGCTGGTTTTGCTTACTCATGAACGAGGCGATCAAAAAGTTCTTCAATATTTGATATAGCATCATCGACAACATTTGCTTAGCAAGCTCATTCAAGCTCTGAACTTCTTTTTCTGTTCGGACTGTGGACATTGCATTTCCACTTCTAAGTTTCATGGGATTCGTAGGAAATCGAGCCGGAATGGAGGAAGCGCCGCCGTTGCAAAGGAGCGTCACCCCTTAGCTGTCTTCGAATTTTTGAACTGTCTGTGCTTGACGCTATGAAGTCATTGTCATGAAAATTTGATGAGCACAGACAACTGTTACGGGAAGGTTTCAAGCCAATTCTTGACACTCTGGTAAGTCACCGACGAAGCAAATTCTTATTTTTCAAGGGAAATCGATGGAATGTTATATCATGTGGTGTTTCATTTGAGTCATATCCAGATTTGCAATTCAGAGCATAAGGCTACATTTGTTAGGTATCAGCCAGTGTAATCAAATGGTGACAAAAGTCAAGAATGAAAATATTCAAATCATGTCAGCCTGCTAGCGCTACATTCATAATTTTGTGTGGAAGAGTTTCCTGTCCAGATGCTAGATATCTATAGAAGTCCATGCACTATTGCACTATTGCACTAGCCATGTACTAGCCATGTACTAGCATAGCCAGTATATGGATGTCTAGGAAGTCTGTGCTTCATGGAACCTAACCTAGATGCATAGAAGTAGACAATAGTGCACTACACCTTTTCCATGTCTATTTCAGATATTTCCAAATAGATTTCAAATCTTTCCAAATGAATTTCAGACATTTCCAGATGGATTTCAGATTTCTCCAATTGAATTTCAGATATCTACCACAGGCTCAACTTTGAAGATATCTGAAATCCAAATGGAGAAATCTGAAATCCATCTGGAAATGTCTGAAATTCATTTGGAAAGATCTGAAATCTATTCGGAAATATCTGAAATAGAAATGGAAAAGGTGTAGAATGGAAGTTTGATATCTTGCCTATGTACATACAATGATGGCACATGGAAAAATCTATGGTTTGTAGATCAGATTCGATCTAAAACATTGTATCATAGTCAAACTATTTGCCAAGTTGGTTGTGGAAGTTGTTGGCAGCAAATTAATGCAGGATTTTTATGAAGATAATATTAAGTGAGATGGTGGCATTGTTTCATGTGGTATAGCCTACTATTCCCTGGGTTGGTATATTGTGTCGATTTGCAGCAGTCATTAACAACTATTTTTCAAAATTCGAATTAAAAATTGGTCCACAAAGTCATAATGGAAAGTGGGCGGTGCACTGGTTGTAAGAATATCTCAAGAATTCAATAGAAAAAATCTAATTATAGAATGATTTCTCCTTCATACGGTGAAGAAGCCTAGCGCTTTTGTCGAATAAACACATTGAAAGCTTCTTCACCGACAATAATTTCTCAGATAAGTGAATAGTCGCTGGAACTTTTCAATTAATCATTAAATGACACATGTGATATAGTGTGATGATATTTTGGAAGCTGATATTCGAAAGCATGTAAAGATTTTGAAAATTGTTCTTATATTATACAAAAAAATTATATTTGAAAAAATATAGTAAACAGGGGAGCCCTTTTAAGTAAAATGAATACTCTGAGATTTCTTGACCTCTGATTTCAAGCTGGAGCAATGTATGTTCTGTAAATCGACATTGCAAGTTGCATATGTGACTGATAATACTCTTGATAGATTATAGGAGCGATATTTCAAAATGATGAACGTACAGAACGTTTTGAAGGATTTCTTTCTTTGTCATCCTGTCGCCTCAGTATTTTGTAAATTCACTATTGCTTTTGTGTACATGATCTTTGGACAAGGGGCAACAATCCAGATCACAATTTGGCTTGATAAAGATAAATACAAATAAGAAAACATGGAAACCAGCTCGCACAATTTGCGTTTTGCCCCAACTTAGTTCCCCCGGCGTGTGCCATAATTTTCATGCAATTTCCATTCTATGACTCTCTATGGTACTGTGACAAGGAAGTCACATAGAGGTCGGATATCAGAGCTATCCAAGCCTGGAGCTTCGTCAGCATAGAGACATGCGCTCCTATATAACACATACACTAATCGCAAAAATGTGTGTCACCTTTAAATGTAATCAGATATACAGTATATCGGTATATATCGAAGCCTCTTGCCATAGGTCTACTGTATTAAATGTTTTTTATTGCTTCAGTCAAGAGAAGTAATTCACCTACTGATATTCAACAGTGATATTTTCAATATTATTTCAATGTTAGCAACGAAGGAGACTTCCTGATAAATTGATCACAGTTATGATTCTTCGAGTAAGATATTTACATGCATTATTAAGTTATCAATTACGCTCTATGGAATGGTCATCTAATTTTATCGAGCACGATGGAATGCAAATCCTTCAAACAGTTAATACCACCTCTTTTAGATACTTTCATCTTAGCCAGATCCCATTCCACATGTCGCTAGGATTAAGGTCCGGTTATCTTGATGGCCATCCTTCGAATATTTCTATCATGATGAAACTGATCAGCTAATGATGAGTAATGCTTCATGCATGTTGGAATCCCATAGTCTGTTAACGATGCATTAAAAAGATTGGTCTAAGTGTTAACGTAAGTATTCTCGATTTTCGAATTTCATGAAAGATTTCAGAATTTGTAACTCACTAAAATCATAAAGTCAAATCACTTCAAGAACATTAATTGAACTAAATCTCGCTTTGTGTCTCGCTCACCTTTAAATTATTATTTTGCTTAAATTCAGAAGTTAAACAATTTCTGATGTTGCCACCTTCATAACTAAAAAGCCAAAAGTTAATATCATTTTTCTCTTTCAATTTTATTTCTCATTTTTACTGTCTTCATTTCGTTGATCGTGTAGGCATGCTTGAGTACAATTAGCATCAAAATGAAAGCCTTCTAATGCCAATGCATCATGGATCACCCATAGAAATATAATTCAATTCAGTGAGCAACTTATCCATGCCATATAGAGTGTTCAATGTTTTCATAGATATATATAAATTGGCAATTTTACAACGATGTCACCTATTAGCATTAGAAAGCAGTTTAAAAGGTGACGGACAGTTTTGGGATTAGTGTATACATGTATACAGGTTTTTATGCGGTATATAAGTTTTTTTTAGATAAATGCATCCAATATATGTTTTTATCAACCTCGTTTTCTTTTTCCTTAAAATAATTCAGGTAAATGGTGAACCGCATTTATAAATACTATGTACAGTATATACAGTATACCAATGCTTCGCAACGTTTGGTAGCTTGTATGGCTTAGCTACCATGATCATGAGCAATAATTTGTGTGAAATTATAGACTCAGTAATAGAAGAATCAAGAATCTGGTTCGAACAAACGCAATCTGAAAGCAAAAACAATAAGGAAAATGCATGGTCACAGCATGATGATAAATGTGAAGAAAAAGAAAATAATGAGAAAGAAATGCAAAATGCTATCAATCGAATTGCATATAATACTTGTGAAGACAATGATTTATTATTAAATGTTGCAAATTAGGATCAACATAACCTTAGTATCCAAATAACAATGAGCAAAAATGAAAACAATTCACTGATCGGTCTCTGAACACCTCACTAATACCATCACACTGTATATGCAATTCCACTAAGATATATGGGTCGCTGCAAAGTACACAGTGCAAAAAGAGGCTTCACCCAAAGTGTTTCAGACTAAGACCAAGTCAGCGGGCATCAATTCTATGTTTCTATTGTTCTATTGCTCAGTCTTCAGGAATGAAAACAACCTACAAGCGGAATCCACTTACAAATCTACGTGTCGCTGAATTATGTCATGAGCTAGAATTTCTAAGCCTCCAATGGAACAAGAAATATTTGAAATATTAACTGACAAAAGCACGTCTTCGATAACCCCAGCATTGTTGAATATTCGTGATATGTTTACCAACCGAGGCCGCATCCTCAAAAGAATTCCTAAGGCTAGCAGAATACAAATGGCAAATATCCCCAACGAATTTTTGCTCACTAACTCATAGCAAGCGATCCTGGGCAGTATGCTATCATGCATTTAAAGGATTCAACAGGGGATTTTGTCATTTCATCTTCAGTAGGCTTTTGTTTTTGCCATTATTTTGCTTTATGTTTTTGCTTTTCAAGAAAAATCTATTTAATCTAGACCATTAATTCTTATCATTTGTTGTTGTTTGTAAGTTGAAATTATTGAAATAATGTTATTTTTCAGTTTTTCTACGCACAAAAAATTAATGTAATCTGTTAATATATATTTCGCCGATCTGGCCTTGTCAATTATAAATATAAAGAAATCATAAGTCAAAAATGTTTGGGAAATCAAATGCTACATCATTTGAAATCTTTAACCTGAATTACAAATTATCACTGTCATTATTGATATCTAACAAATATGCACATATACCACATTTCATTGATAGTCACAGTTCCATAGTTCTTAGCTCACATTTCATTATAATGGTGTTTATCAAGTCGCTACCCGATTTCATTTCATTTTTACCACGAAACCGAATATCAAATAGCTAAGTTTGCTAGTCACGTATTATGATGGAGACCTAAAGTTTTATGGACAACAGTAATTATTAGACATTTTGTTATTTTTCATGACTTCTGAAGCGTAAATAGTAATGGTATATATTCCCATCTCTATGTTATGAAATTTCATTATTATTTATGAGTTTTGAAGCGTCAAAAGTAATGTAATGAGTTAAAGGATTATCAGTTTTGCTCTAATTGTTTTGTGCTGATAGAATGAATGAACAATTTCATACAACTACACCATTTCCATGTTAAGTTCAGAACTCTGAATTTATATTTGCGACTTCATCATTTCTTTATGCGAATATGTCATTTTAATTTCAGATTTATTCAAAACAGTTTACTAATTGATCACTTATTTTTAATCACTTAAGAATTGATCACTTTAATTTCAGCGTTCATCACATATATTTGATCTTTCAATTCTTATATTTAAGACAATAGAAAATATTTCAGAATAAATCACTTATTTTCAAGAATTCAGCATTTATATATCATCATTGAGAATTAGTCATTTATAATTCAGATATCATCATTTATATTTCAATTACCCAATTTATATTTAAGAAAAGGTTACTTAATTTTTTGATTAGATCATTTATATTTCAGATAAGAATTGAAGTTGCGACTCCATCATTCATATTTCAGAAATCAGCATTTCTATTTCAGAAAACACGAATTAAATTCCATTCTGTCAGTTTTATATTGAGAAGAAATCACTTTAATTCGAGAGCGAAATTCATGACACAACAGTTATCCGAGATCATTTATAAGTGGCCTTTGTAATCAAAGTCAATGATTTCATACTGAAGGTCTGCAACAATGGAGATGTCAGATAACTGTGCTATCTGTCTTCGAACAATGATGAAGGACAGCTTACGTCGTTTACTGCCTTGTTTTCATTACCAGCATCAACAATGTTTTACTGAAATAGTAGAAGATAATAATCCGAGGTGCCCCATTTGCCGTGAAGACATAGAAGATTCTGAAGTCGTCGAACATCGAAATTATAAGAAATATCTACCAAAGGACAGAGAACGAATAGTCGAATGTGCAGACAAAGGTGGAGACTGGCGTGACCTAGCAAAATCACTCAATGTAAATATGAAGACTGCCTACGGATGGGTTCGAAGTGGCGACACAAGTGGAAAAGCTCGAGGTGGATCTAAGCAAAAAATCCTGAGCGATGAGCAGATGGCTGTGGTTCTCAACAAAGTGGAAGAAGATCCTGAAGTAACGTTGAAACAACTGAAAGCGTTCATACTTGATCAATTTCATTTGAATATTGCAATTTCAACTGTTGGAAATTATCTTGAATCTCAATTATACACGATCAAGAAATTTCATCATCGCCCGATCACAATGAACACCCCAACTAACAGACAAGCTAGGAAGGCGTATATGGAAGCACTTAATGGTTACATTCAAGATGGGAAAGAAATAGTATGGATTGATGAAACTAATTTCAACTTATTCACAAGACGAGCGCATGGATAGAGCAGAAAAGGTACACGAGCCGTTCAGGACAGACCATCGTCGCGTGGACCAAATATCCACGTCATTGGAGCAATATCGTGTGAAGGAATCGTACTGATGACCATGAGAAGAGGTGCTTTTCGGAATGAAGCTTGCAATGAATGGATCAGACAAGTTTTGACTACATGGACGAACAAAGGGAACAATATTGGCAGCCTGGTCATCGTATGTGATAACGCCCCGTGTCATTCACGAATTGAAAATGAATTAGAAGGTACTGGAGCACAGCTGCTGAGATTGGGGCCATATTCGCCACCTTTGAACCTAATTGAAACGGTCTGGTCCCAACTGAAGTCGGCAGTCAAGCGGTCATTGCGCATACCACCACCTCCAGCAGCAGGGGTCGGCGTTGGAGAACACAGGATTAAACATTTGGAAGACAAAGTACGGCATGGACTTAACAGTCTCAATGATCAGGTCTGCGTTCGGGCTGCACAGCATACTGCAAGTTTTTACGGCGATGTGGTAGCTCTACAAGACTTAAGAGCAGGTGAATAACGGCAACTTTTGTTTTTGAGTGAAATATTTTTAATTTTAAAATATAGTGATGGAATAAAAATGATTTCTTCTCAATATAAAACTGACAGAATGGAATTTAATTCGTGTTTTCTGAAACAGAAATGCTGATTTCTGAAATATAAATGATGGAGTCGCAACTTCAATTCTTATCTGAAATATAAATGATCTAATCAAAAAATTAAGTAACCTTTTCTTAAATATAAATTGGGTAATTGAAATATAAATGATGATATCTGAATTATAAATGACTAATTCTCAATGATGATATATAAATGCTGAATTCTTGAAAATAAGTGATTTATTCTGAAATATTTTCTATTGTCTTAAATATAAGAATTGAAAGATCAAATATATGTGATGAACGCTGAAATTAAAGTGACCAATTCTTAAGTGATTAAAAATAAGTGATCAATTAGTAAACTGTTTTGAATAAATCTGAAATTAAAATGACATTTTCGCATAAAGAAATGATGAAGTCGCAAATATAAATTCAGAGTTCTGAACTTAACATGGAAATGGTATAGTGTAGAACACAATCGATCAACATTTAAAATCATAGATATCTGATATTTGAATTACTGTTTCTATTGACTACCTTCAAATGATCGCGGTATCTGTCGAAAAATGTAACACTACGAGTCTGTTAGGCATATTGTTCAGTTTCTTGCTTGCATTATGTTGACAGTTGAAGAGCGCATCAGAATTGTGATACTGATGGCAAAACTAGAGTCCTTTACGTCAGTTGAACGCCATTTGAAGAAAGAAGGGGTAACAAACATTCCTGCTCACAAAAGCATGCGATCCATTTTCACTAAGTTTCTGGAAACTGGTTCAGTTTTGGACGCTCCTTGTTCCGGCAGACCTTCGATTGAAGAAGACAAGGTCGAAGAAATCAGCAATCTTTTCGATGAAAATCCTTCCACATCACTTCGACAAGCCGCCGCCATAACACAAACTCCTGTCAGCACCTTACGGAAAACTCTGTGAGAACAGTTGGAAATGAAACCCTTCAAAATTTCTTTCTGTCACCTTCGCTGACGACAAATCGGCGCGAGTGACTATGTGTAATGAATTTCAACATCGCATTGCTACTGATCATAACTTTATAACCAGACGTTGCTTTTCCGACAAGGCAACATTTCATATGTCTGGACGAGTGAATAAACATAATTGTGTGGTATGGGGAACACAGAATCCTCATGCAATTCAAGAAGTTCCCATAAGGTCTCCAGGAATCACAGTGTGGTGTGCAATGTTCTGAGATGAAATCAAAGGTCCTTCCTTACTTCTTTGAATTGACAGTCACTTCAAAAACACACAAAGCGATCCTTCAAGACTATTTCATTCCTCAACTAAAGAGGCGAAGAAAGTTTTCAACTACGATTTTCCAGCAAGACGGCGCCCCTCCGCATTGGTCCCTAGAAGTTCGTGCTCTTTTGAACAAGAATTTTCCCGGAAGATGGATCGGTAGGGATGGCCCATTCCGTTGGGCTCCTCGAAGTCCGGACTTGTCATCTCTGGACTTCTACCTCTGGGGCTTTCTCAAACATCGCGTGTACGGCAGGAGACCTACCTCTTTGAGACAACTTCGAACCTTCATCGAAGAAGAAGTTGCAGCGATCTCTCGGGACAACTTGTCTTCATCCTTTCAAAATTTTGAACGACGTCTTCAGGTGTGTCTACGTGAAGAAGGAGGTCATTTTGAGCAGTACCTATAGATTATTTTTTTCTTATGATTAGTCTATGTAATAAATGAAGTTTCAAGCATTTGTTTTTTACAGTTGGTTATAAATTAGATAAACAAATTTCATAACATAGAGATGGGAATATATACCACTACTATTTACGCTTTAGAAGTCATGAAAAATAACAAAATGTCTAATAATTACTGTTGTCCATAAAACTTTAGGTCTCCATCATAATACGTGACTAGCAAACTTAGCTATTTGATATTCGGTTTCGTGGTAAAAATGAAATGAAATCGGGTAGTGATTTTATAAACACCGTACGGCGGTATATCTTCTTAGTTTTTCTGTATTGTTATCGTTGGCATGTTTGGTTGGTTCCACTCTGTTTTGTTGTTGATGATGATCCTTTTCTGTTGTAAACTGCTTTTGATGTTGACTGATTCCGTTATTTGACGCTCTATTGCATTGTTATGATGTACACTTGTTACGTTTATTAAAAATTCTTGTTCTATGTTGTTATGTTGTTCTTTGCAATGTCCCCATAAACTTGATGTATCCTTATTTCCTTTCAATTGCTTCATATGTTCTTTTCCTCTTATTTTTGCATTTCTTGATGCTTCTCCGATATAGAGTCCTTAGCATCCTTCACATGCAATTTCGTATGTTATTCCTTGTGCATCACATTTTCCTTTTCCATTATTTTTGCATATTAGGCAGTCGTCTGTGCATTTCTTTCTCTCAAATGGATTTGACCTTTGTAATTTTGATTTTATGGTATCCTTTGCAGTTTCTATAACTTTAATTTTGAATCCACTTTTCTTTACTTCTCTTTCCAACTCTTTCTTCAATATTGAAATTGGGGTTGATTGAATGAATAATACAGTGGTGGCCAAAAGTATAGCATAATTATTTTTGACATTAATATTTTTTGAAAACTGTGGTTTTGTGATTATAAAACAAATCATGATCTATACTTATATTCAAATTTGTCCGATACATATTTCATACTTCTTTTACAGTATAATTAGACAACATAGCCTATAAAAAACATGTATTATAACAAAGCGTTCAGATACTTACTTAACTGAAGAAAGGTTCAGCAGCTTATCAACGAAACTCAATAATATCTTGTCGGACCACCTTTGTTGGCAATGACTTCTGCAAGTCGAGATGGCATGGATTCTGCTAGTACTCTGCAGTAATCTGGTGAAACTTCTTTGCACCATACGGTCTTGATATTTTCGCACAGTTCCTCTCGTGAAGTCGAGTTATAAGCAGCAACTTTCTTCTTCAACAACTGCCAGCAATGTCCTATCGGGTTTAAATCAGGCGAATTGCCTGGCCATGGCCCTAGAACTTGGATGTTGTTTGTTCGTAACCACTCTGTTACCGATTTGGACGTATGACAGGGTGCTCCATCTTGTTGAAAGTAAGCACATTCACGAATAGTCATAAACTGGCTGAGTTTTTCTTCCAAGATGCCTTTGTACACAATAGCGTTGATGGTAGTTGATGGGGGACAAAACTATAATCCACCTCGACCACTTGCCGAGAGGCATCCCCATATCATTAACGACGGAGATTTCCTCACAGTAGGCACCACAAATCGGGGATTGTAGCGTTGACAAGCTGGTCGACGAACGTAGTGCTGACGCTTAGAGAATTGCTGCAAGGATGTTTCGTCGGAAAATAAAACCGATAACCACTGCAGTTTTGTCCAGTTCTGGTATTTTCTAGCGAAGCGAAGCCTGTCCGCCATATTTTTCTTTGACATCAGAGGTTTTTTTGCCGGACGCCGTCCTTTAAGTCCAAAGTCACATGGTCGACGCCTGATTGATCTTGCACTTATTCTCCTCGACACTGGAAGGCTGTTGGCAATGTCAACGCTTGATGCTGTTGGGTCAACGTTCGACAAACGTTTAATCATCCTGTCCGTTTGGCTTGTAGTTTTTCTTGGTCGACCAAGTCTTCTCCTTGCAACATATGAAGCAGATTCTCTGTAGCGTTTAAGGCTTCTTGAAACCGCTGACTGACTAACTTCCAAGCGTTCAGCGATAGCAGCTTGCTTAAATCCGGCATCACTGTAAGCTACAATTTGTGCAACAGTCTCACTGGAAGGTTCTCTGAGCTTCGTCATTCCAAAAACAAAAATTCAGATGAAATGACACTTGTGTAGGTTTCCCTTAACATCTGTATCCTGATTGGCTGATAAATGGCAGCGAATTACTTCACTTGTCCCATCACCCAACCAGCATGTGATACAGTGGGGCAAAAAATTTCAAAGGTTGAAGCCTTCCATATCGCAGATCGCTGAGTCTTGCTAACTGCAGTGAACTTAGCAGCCAGCTGTGACTTCCATCAAAGCCTATCGGCACAGTGTCGCGTTGAAAGGTCAACGGTTGACGCTCAGGCATTCACATTGTACTTCAAGAAGCAGATTGTTGACAGTGAGTTTTTATTTCAAAGGAAAAAAAGGAAAATACTAAATATGCTATACTTGTGGCCAGAGTTGGAAAAGTCGGAATTGGAATTAATTCCGGGTCGGAATTAATTCCATTTTTCGTCGGAATTGGAATTGGAATTGACGATATTCAAATCTACTGGAATTGGAATTGGAATTGACCCTGATAAACCTCAATTCCACTTTTTCGATAGACCTGTGATAAATCTATTTATAGAAAAATTGAAATCGCAACGTCCAATCACAACAATTAACAATACGATACGCAACGATAAAAGAAAAACTTTAAACTTGCAGTTCACTTCTTAATGTTGACTTCACTTAAATTTGATCGGACTCGTTTATACCAAAATAATATCATAAATATCAGTGTCACTTATACCGTCAATCTTCAATTGCGCTCGCTGATGTGTTGCTGTATACCAGGGATGCGCAACCTGCGGCCGTAGCAGAGGCAAAGTGCGGCCGTGACAATGAGAAGCAAATGAAAAAGAATATTGTGCATGTATATTGCAAGTATTTCTGGTGTTCAAGGCAATCGAAAAACAATCGTCATAGCATACTAGTCATCTTCTAACTGTTCCTTCACTTGAAGACGTTCCTTTCTGTCCCATTGCTACAGTCTTTGATGCGCTCAACCACGAATATAGTGCGTGTTTCAACGACTTCAACGCACTTGCTCCTAAAATAAAGCTCGCTGCCTCGCCGCACCTGATCCAGATAAAAGAGGTTCCATTCGAACTTCAAATGGAAGTGATCGAGTTGAAGGCGAATGATTGTCTTGTGAAGCAGTTCGAAAGTGATGGTATTTTACATGAAATATGGAAATCAGCTGTGGAATATCCAAGACTGCGAGAGTTGTCCTAAAACGTTTTATCTCTATTTGGAAGCACATACGCCTGCGAGGCAGCGTTCTAACTTATAAATTAAATTTCATAAAGAACAAGTACCGGACGCGCTTGACGAAAAACAATCTCGAGAATAGTTTACGTTTGATGACATCCTCTCAAGTACCTGATTTTCGAAGCTTGGTCAACGACGGACAACAGCAAGTTAGTCACTGAGTCTTACACTGATATAGTAGATTTTTCACGAGATATTGTATTTTTACCTATTTAGATTTTGTGTGTTTTCATGAATAAAATATGTACAAATTTCAGCTGTGTTTTATTTCACATTTATCATTAAATTTAAGGCTTACGTTTTGGGTTGCGAAAGCACTGTATGATTAGCAATAATAAGATACTTTATAACTTCAATAATAACGCAGGTAGGCAGGCTTATATGCGGGGTTCTAGAAATGCGTAGGCCTATATATATAAGTGAATGCCTAGAATAGACCTGCTCGTAATTCCTTTATGAATTAGTATAGTAGCTTATTAAAGTGATTTCTCCTTCGGTTGCCCCTACAAAAACATGCTTTCAACTTTTGAAGTGATAATAACACCTTAAGCTTAAAATCATTTCGGGTCAAAAATGACCGCCGGTCGTACATCGGTTAACTTGCTAGATCATTCTTTATGAAGTAGGCCTTTATGCGATTTTCACTGCGTCATTTATCATGGAAAGCTAGTTTGAGTGGTGCAATATAAAAAGGATTGGCTATTGACCTAGTTGTCTGCACACATATTAAGTGCGGCCGTGATTATTTCGGCCTTTGAAATGACAGCCGAAAACTGTAGAAAGTTGCGCACCCCTGCTGTATACGCTGCTGTGTTGTTGTTCGCTGGTGGGCAGTTGTTGTTGTTATTTCTGTAGTTAAGTTGCACCACGAGAGCCCGGAGTTCTTCTAACAGCTGCTGAAGACGTCGCATGTGTTGTTGTTGTTGGTAGTTGTGGTTGTGTCAATTTCTCATCGTTTCTAATTTATACCAATTTTTGAGACTTGACGATAAATCCACTTTCTTTTAAAAATTGAAAGAGTTTCCTTTAATCTCTGCCCGCTAGCTTTCGACCCGATTTCATTTCGTTCTTATCACGGATTTTATAATTTCCTTTTTGAACATGGACCATTAATCAGTTTTCATGATATCATTTCTATCGTCGTTTTTTCTGTCATCAACAATCACGTTATTGCCACATTGAATTTCTTTCTTCTGTCAGTTTATTAATCGATTTATTCGCATCTCATATCTCTCTCTCTCTCAGCGTTTGATTCTTTGCTGACCATTAATTTTCTTTTCTCTTTTTCACGAGATATTGAATATCTCGTTTACGAAACGAAAATGGCGTAGGCTGACCGGTTTCATATATACCAATCGGACTTGAATTGACTGGAGTAATCGTACAAATCTTCATGATGTGGTGGGATGATAAAGTAATCCAGAAATTAGATCAAAACAATATAAAATGTTTGTTAATGAAAAGGTATGTTGATGACATAACGTTGATATTGTCCTACGAGAATAAAATAATAAATCAGCAGCAAAACAATTTTGAAGAAATAGAAAATGACAAAAATATCATGAAAATTGTACAAGAAATTGGAAATGAAATTCATCAATCCATTCAATTAGAAATTGATTTCCCTTTCAACCACATTGATAAAAAATTGCCAATTTTGGATTTGAAAGTATGGATAACAACAGATGAAAACAATAAAGTAAAGAAGATATTACATGAATTTTATATGAAAAGCATAGCTTCAAAGATGGTTATTCATGCAAGAACGTCGTTGCCATGGAATATAAAAAGACCTATTCTAACGCAACAAATGCCAAGAATTTTAATCAACAGTAGCCAAGACTTACCATGGAATCAAACAGCCAAACATTTAACAGAAATGAATAAGAGAATGCAATGGTTATGGTCAGAAATTTAGAACACAAATTACTAAGTCAGCATTAAATGCTTACAACAAAATAAAAGAAGATGACAGAAACAAAATCAAACCAATGTACAGACTGAACTGAGAGAACTGAGAGACTGAGAAACTGAGAGAAGAAGAATAAAACAAATGAAAAAGAAAACATGGTGCAAGAAAGATAATTACGAAAGTGTATTATTCATTCAATCAACCCCAATTTCAATATTGAAGAAAGAGTTGGAAAGAGAAGTAAAGAAAAGTGGATTCAAAATTAAAGTTATAGAAACTGCAAAGGATACCATAAAATCAAAATTACAAAGGTCAAATCCATTTGAGAGAAAGAAATGCACAGACGACTGCCTAATATGCAAAAATAATGGAAAAGGAAAATGTGATGCACAAGGAATAACATACGAAATTGCATGTGAAGGATGCAAAGGACTCTATATCGGAGAAGCATCAAGAAATGCAAAAATAAGAGGAAAAGAACATATGAAGCAATTGAAAGAAAATAAGGATACATCAAGTTTATGGAGACATTGCAAAGAACAACATAACAACATAGAACAAGAATTTTCAATGAACGTAACAAGTGTACATCATAACAATGCAATAGAACGTCAAATAACAGAATCAGTCAATATCAAAAGCAGTTTACAACAGAAAAGGATCATCATCAACAACAAAACAGAGTGGAACCAACCAAACATGCCAACTGTAACAATACAGAAAAACTAAGAAGATATAGGATAATAATGAAATGTGAGCTAAGAACTATGGAACTGTGACTATCAATGAAATGTGGTATATGTGCATATTTGTTAGATATCAATAATGACAGTGATAATTTGTAATTCAGGTTAAAGATTTCAAATGATGTAGCATTTGATTTCCCAAACATTTTTGACTTATGATTTCTTTATATTTATAATTGACAAGGCCAGATCGGCGAAATATATATTAACAGATTACATTAATTTTTTGTGCGTAGAAAAACTGAAAAATAACATTATTTCAATAATTTCAACTTACAAACAACAACAAATGATATCGAAGTTTTTCTTTACAAAGTCAATCGAAATAACAAAACATTTATTCTTAATTAAATGAAATAAATCTATTGAAAAGTTTATTTTTCTTGAATACAGAAGATAGCGTCATCATGAAATACAGCACTCGTTTTACATTGCTTATAAATTTATCAGGTTTAATGATGTTCTATTCATTGAACGTCCAAAGATATATTACTTGGACAATAACTGATGATGGATATCATTTCAGTTGCAGTTTACAGATGTGATGAAGGAAATAGACGAGAGAAATTTTGCTGGTCGGTCGGATTTGTAGATGCAGTCACTGAAAGTTTTGATCACATTATTAAAAGTTTTCTCTAATGAGTCCTGCAACAGATTAGCAAAATCTTTCACTATTACTGTTACATTCACGAAGTATATATACTCATTGACAAAATTTTTGAAACATTTACTTCTTTAACTTCTTTCTTTTTGACTGGCATATATACATGCATGTATGATGCCTTGATAATTTAGTCACAATCTCCACCAAGTCGCTAGCACAGAAAAACAACGCATGTAGCATATTCAACTTTAATAGCGCGTGTGCCCCCTCTAGCTCCAATACATTCAGTAATCCAAGATGGCGTGGATTCACAAAGTTTCTGAATGAAGGATGTTTCAAGGAGAAGCCACTGCTCTGTCAGTCTTTCAGAGAGAATCTTCAGGAACACTGGTGCAAGTGAATAGCGGTCTCTCACTCGCCGCCCAAGCTCGTCCCATACTTGTTCAATGGGTGACAAATCAGGTGAGCGTGCAGGCCAGTCAAGGGTTTGAATGTTCAATCTCATAACAGTGGCAATGACAGCCGAGGAGCGATGTGGTCTTGCGTTGTCGTCTTGGAAGACGAGATTCTCCACCCTGACCACTGGGGCAACAACAGGAAGCACAATTTAATTGAGATACCTCTCTCCAGTCAACGTGCCTTTGATGATGACTGCTGTCGTTCGTCCGCCATGCCAAATGCCACCCCACAGCATAACACTTCCACCACCATATCTGTCGTGCTCTTTAATACAGCATGCGGCAAAGCGTTCACCTGGAAGACAATGCACTCTGACACGACCGTCATTGAAATTCAGAGTGAATCTCTATCCATCGGTCCACAAGACTTTCTGCCACTACTGGTGCCAGTGATTCCATGAGCGATGGGCATCACACCAGGCAACTCGTCTTCTGCGGTGCTCAAAACTCAATGGAATTAGGACAGCTGGCCGTCGCGATTTAATTCCAGCTTCTCGCAATCTTCGGTAAGCCGTACGAACGCTACAGTCTATATTTCAGGCACTCTTCCAGTGTACGACTAGCTTTGGGACTGACACAAATCTATTCCTCTTTGCAGCTAAAACTGGACGTGCGCCTGTCCTTCCTGCAGACTTTCTTGGTCTTTCCTTCTTCTTTTTAACATCTCCTTCTGCGTTCCATAGAGACCACCACCTCCAAACAACAACCTTCGATAGTTGCAGCTCTTCGGCAACACTTGCTCAACTTCTACTACAACGAATCATTCCAATAGCCATACCTCTGGTAAACTGATCGTGTGCCATTTTATTTTACAAAGGCTGGATTTCAGTTTACATTTATGTTCAATTTGTAAAAGTTGAATCGATATCAAAATTTGAAATTTGACCATCATCGATCTTTCTCCATTCTCTAATGTGTTGAATGGTAAGACATAGAAAGCGAGATATTGCATCATACCTGAGAAAAAAATGAAACAAGCTTCAATTCAAGCCAGTGATAGTTTGTTTCATTAATTATGTCAATGAGTATATTATCCCACTGATTTCAGGAGATAAATGTTCAGAATCTACGAGTAACAAAAGCTATGTAATCTCCGAGCCGAAGGCGAGGAGAATACATAGCTTTTGTTACGAGTAGATTCGACATTTATGTCCATGAAATCAGTGGGATAAGACATAGACTTCTAAATTTCTATGTCTAAGACATATTTATTTCACGAGCTATGT
The DNA here is from genome assembly GCA_907163375.1 of Prostheceraeus crozeri. Taxonomy (NCBI): domain Eukaryota; kingdom Metazoa; phylum Platyhelminthes; order Polycladida; family Euryleptidae; genus Prostheceraeus; species Prostheceraeus crozeri. Next base: position 629,699 of record CAJQUW010006169.1, read on the forward strand.
ATGCTCTATGAAATTTCTAGGAATTTACCATGGAATTCCTATTCATTATAATCGTATAAAAAATTGCCATATCTCTGTGTTTATGATATCTTGAAATGAAATCATTTTGCTATTCCATAAATGTAAACATAGATGTATTCTCGAGTATCTAGGTGGTAACTTCTGTATTTTGTAAATCTTGTATCCAGGTGATAGTACATGTATACTGCAATCCATAGTTTGGATATGAAATGATGATTTCTAGGCACTGCATATATTTGAATTTTGTACGGTCGTCATTTTGATATTAGTCAGCATGCAGTCAACAAGCAACAGATTTGTTCCAGTAAATGAAAGCGATATTAATAGCTTTATTGAAAACAGAATACCACTAAATACCGCAAAGAAAGTTAAATGGGTAATGAAAATATTTAGAGATTGGTTCACTAAGTGGAGATGTAGACTAGATGGTGGATTGAAAGTTTTGAAAGATCTAGATGAGTTTGGTACAAGGGACTTAAACTTTTGCCTTCATTACTTCTTGTGCGAGGTGAGGAAGGAGAAACATGAAAAGTATCCTCCACAGACACTAAAAGATAAATTCTAAATAGACACCAAAAAAAATTCACGCCATAGAGAAAATCACACGTGAACTTATGAAAACACTTAGCAATGAAGACTTGAGTGCATTTTCAAACAATGAAAACTCTAAAGAAATATTTTATTCAAATACCAGCCTCCACCGATCTGCAAAGCAGAGACTGATCAACGCCGGGGTTTCAAAGGAAATTGCCCAAACGAAGACAGGGCGTATCCTGAAAAGGCTGACAAATACTATTTCACTGCCGAACACTATAATGAAAGAATGACAGAAATTCTGTACTGCAATGCGAAGCCAAGCGATCAAGGTGAAAGTTCATTGATTCCAACGTCAAGTAAGGAAACCCCGATGTTTGAAAATATGGATAAATATGGATGCGGTAGTATACGAAACGACCAAGACTTGCGAAAGTGCTCAGGAGTTTCAATGAAAGGTGACTTTTGCTCCTGTTTTCAATAACTGCTTAAATGTGACAATTAACTTTAAATCCTAACTTTCTTTTGGGTTTCCTGTTCATATTCCCAGGAGCACTATTCTAGCAGAGGACTAGTTTAAAGTGCTATTAAAATCTCAAATTGTATTGCAAAGTGTTAATGATTTATGCGTAACATTATGCATGATAATATTGTTTTTATCTGGGTAGTGTGAAAATTTGGGAATATGGCTTGGACATGATTGAACTCTATGACTCTTCTGAATGGTTATCTCCATGAAATCAGTAGGATAAAGCATATTTATTTCGCGATTTAATAGCTATGCAAGTCATAAACTATGGTACAGGATCCTAGTTTTGGGGATAAATGAAATCTACTAAGAATCATTTATTCTACACTGTAGAATAAATGCTCAGAATCTACCGTAGATAGATGACATATCTCCAGGGAAGAGTGAAATAAATGCTATTATTTGAATTAAACTTTAGGGCGTTATAAATACTTTCTAAAGATATCGATAAGTCTGCTCTGCTAAAATAGCAAAGGTAGCTAACAATTCGACCTGTATGGAAAGCATAGAAATTAACAATACCATAGAAAGTCCTAGAATGGAAATTGCATGAAAAGTCGTCACTCGTCTCACGTCGGGGGAACTTAGTTGGGGCAAAATGCAAATTGTACGAGCTAGTTTCCAAGTTTTCAGATTGGCATTTATTCTTACCAAGCCAATTTGTGATCTGGATTGTTGCCCACTGTCCTAAGATCATGTGCACAAAACCAATAATAGATTTACAAAATACTGCGGCGACAGGATGAAAAAGAAGGAAATCCTTTAAAACGTTCTGTACGTTCATCATTTTGAAATATCGCTCTTATGATCTATATATCAGACACCTGTGCAACTTGTAATGTCGATTTACAAAACATGCATTCCTCCAGCTTGAGATCAGAGGCCAATAAATGTTCGGGTATTCATTTTACTTTAAAGGGCTCCCGTGTTCAGCATATTTGAACAATTTTCAAAATCTCTGCATGTATTCGAATATCAGCTGCCAAAATATCATCAGACTACATCACACAAGTCATTCAATAATTAATTGAAGAGTTCCAGCGACATTCTATTTATCTGAGAAATGATTGTAGGTAAAGAAGCTTTCAATGTGTCTATTCCAGAAAAGCGCTAGGCTTCTTAAGCGCTTGAAGGAGAAATTATTCAATAATTAGAAAACTTATCTGATAATTCTTGAGATGTTCTTCCATCCAGTCACTTTCGACCACTTTCGATGATGACTCTGTGAACCAAATATTAATTCGTGTTCCAGTGTTGAAAAATTGTATAATAGCTGTCAATGACTGCTACAAATAGAAACAGTATATTAATCCGTGGAATAGTAGGCTATTTCACATGAAACTATACCACCATCTCACTTAAAATTCTCTTCATGAAGATCCTGCAATTTGCTGCCAACAACTTCCACAACCAACTTGGCAAATATACCTTTTCCATTAATTATTGACACAAACTGCAAAGTAGATGTCACAAATGATTTCTACGGATAAACATTGATATTGCTCATGCTCATGTAATCAAAGATCTTTATTTTACAAAATGCAGATTTGCATGACGTTCTATGGTATTGTTAACTTCTATGCTCAAAGCAAAGGCGTCCATGGCAAAGGCATGTTATGAAAACTGCAAAATAGATGTCACAAAATGCAATATTAATTGTCACTTTTACAGTGTTAGTTGTAGTCAAACGATATCAAGTGAAATATGCCACGTCGAGTAAATTCTTCCGACAGAAGTCATTTGATTAAAGCCTACGAAGACGGTCGTGATTATATCGCACTTGCCAATCCAATCGGCATCAATTGAAGGACCGCTTATCGAATCATAAGCACCTTTAAGAGACAGCACCGTCTAGAGGCTCTACCTGCTACTCGAGCAAGGAGAAGCAAGATTCTCTCTCAAGAAATGCTGGACTCTCTGATTGCCTTTGTACAAGAGAAACCGAGAGAGACTTTGTTGGAGATGAGGGGGAGATTGTTAAGTCAATTTCCATCACTCCCACCTAACCTCAGTCTAACAACAATTTCTCGCGCGCTGGATGGTTGCCTGATCACCCTGAAGCTCTTGCGATCCGTGCCAACTCAATGGAATATCGTTGAAGTCAAAGAAGAGAGAGTAAAGTACGTTTCATGGTTTATGAGAGAAGGCATTCAGCGACATGCCATCTTCGTCGACGAATGCGGGTTTATTAATGTCTGAACTGCGAGGACTCAAGGCCGATCGCCTCAAGGAGAAAGGGCAGTGAGCATCGTTGAAGGACAGAGAGGGAGGAATTTGACTGTTTGTTTAGCTGTTTCGCCAACATTTGGACTCGTGCACTTCATGTTTGTCGAGGGAGGAATGACAAAAGACACTTTTTCAAGCTTCATTAGCGAAGTAAGTGCACTTCTTTTCGATGAGTCCATCTTTCTGATTTATGACAATGCTCCTTCACACAGAGATTGCCCTCAGCCTCTTAGTGACGATCATGAGCTGCAGTCACTCCCAAGATATAGTCCCTTTCTTAATATGACAGAGAGGGCCATATCCTGCTTAAAAAGTGATGCGAAGCGAAGACTGACAGATCCTCGTATCCAGTCGATCTTCAGTGATCAAACTGCCGCTCGATCTGCTGGAGTTACTCTTCACCGACATCGAATGAACATTCTCAGACAGAAGATCGAGGAAGCAATGTCATCAATCACATCTTTCAAATGCCATCAGTGGCATAATCGCTCTCTTTTTTACACAGAGAAGTGCCTGAATAAAGAGGACATTGTTGACAGTAGGTTCAAAACTTGCTGTTCTTTATTTTACAAATGCATAGTCAAACATTGTCACTTATTTGTTTTATCTTATCGCAATAAGCTAGATGGAAAATAATGGGAAATTGGTCATTATAAAACTTGGGGTTTAGGGCCTTCACTGAACATGGAATCACGAAGATATCGGCCTATCATGAGATTAACATAGAACATTTGCATTACATCTACTCATCTACTATACAATGTTTATCCATAGAAATTATTTATGACATTTATATTGCAGTTTGTGACAATGATTAATGGAAAAGGTGTAGTTTGACTATGATATAATTTTTTAGATCGAATATTATCTACAAACCATAGCTTTTTCCATGTGCCATTATTGTGCATAGGCAAGATATCAAACTTCCATTCTAGTGTACTATTATCTACTTCTATGATGGGAAGTGACATACAGAAACCTTCTATATAATATTTACAGATGTCCATAATTCAACATCTACATAGTAATTTGCAGATTTCTATAATGAAATTATTTTCACAGAATACCAACTATCGTGACATTTTAAAACTCCTGTGGTCACATTTCACATCATTTCAGCGGAGGGAAGATCTACCGCATCAGTGAGTTTCATTCATGCGTGGCTGCCATCATGAATAAGGTAAAAACTAACAAGTTTGAAGAAATAGAAAAAGCCAACAAGTTATGTGAGTCCATCAATCGCAACTGTCGACATTCACAGAGACGAAAAATTGGCAATCAAAGGAAACTTCTTCGACAGCATGTTGGACCAACAGATTTTCGAGACACGTTTGAAATGGGAAAATTTCCATTTGAAAGAGACCATTCTGTAGCATTATCTGACTTTCGTCTTGCTTGGAAGGAAGAAATTCATAATCAAGATCTAGGATATTTGCTTCCGCTGATATTCGAGGGCTACATGGAATCAAATGAACAACTTCGCAGAACGGCGTGTAGAGCAGTAGAAGACATCATTCAACATGCTAAAACTCATGCTTTGATAAAAGCAATACCAAAGTGCATCCTAAGCATAAAATCGATAATGAAAACCCAAAATGAAGACTGTGTATTCAAGATGCTGCGAACATTAGAATTGTGGGTTAACTTAGTTGAGGGGGCAGCTTCAGTGTTTGCCCAATTCGCATACGCCATTTTCTCACCTCTTGTAACCATATTGAACAGAAGTCAAAAGCACAATGACAGTACGAAATACGGTACTTGGACCAAACGCAGCTTACAGGATTATATAATGGACGTCATGACTGCAGTAGAGGAAAATGCAGGTGAATATGCTCACGATGCTTGTCACAACTTGAAATTAGCTCTGCCAACTTACCAGTCGCCAATGCTCACAGAAATTCGTTCCTTAGTTGGCCGACCGTTTCTGGAAATGTAGCCCAAACTTCGACTGCAATCTAATTTCATAATTGATTTTCTAATGTCTTCTTCGAAATATTTTTTACTTTTTCGAAATATACATACACATTAATTTAAGATTATATTACTTTAGTTTCAGTTGAAAATCCATTTGTACGTTACTGCGGATATCATAAATTCAAACTTCATTCCAATACATACCTCAGTTTTTATTGATCACTTTTACTTTTATGTGAAAAAGGGGACTTCTGCTGTATGACACCCACAAAGGTATTCAAAATAAACCGTACTAAAGAACATCCGAAATGGAAGTTTGTTTACCGTACAATGAGACAGCGGATCTTCATGTGAGGAAATGTATATGGGGCAAATAGGGTAAAAATATAAAACTCATAAAAAGCCTAGAGTGAAACTTAAGTGAGCTGTAATTTTGATTAGGATATAACAGATTTGCACAGTGTACAATCATGCCTGATAAGATGAAATTTCGACGACTGATGCCACCTTCTAATTTCTCCTCAATGAGAATTTGCAAATTAAATATAGGCACAACTGTGAACAAAAAGCAATTGATCACACCTTCACGATAAGCTAATCTGCACAATGCATCAATATTGAATATCTTAATGGAATAATTTGTTCCATTTAAATTTTTAGCAGCTGTGGCCCGCGGTTTCATGCTGGGTTCATTTTATTAATTTTTATAGCTTCTATCACAATGATTATGATTATTACAATTTACAATCTATCACAATGTGATGCTTATTTTCAACTAAATCACTTGGGGCATGTTTGAATCCGATGCAATAATAATAAAGCACTAGAACGGACATGAACATGGAAAGAATCCTGCGATCAGAAACCTGCGTTGTCAGGTGCACGCTGTTTAAATGATGGCGGTTTCGAGGGGTTCACAATGTACAGCTCCCGTCATTGGCATCCAGATTTGAGTCAGACATCATCAATATTTTATTTCTGCCGAATGGGAGAATTTGCTAATATGCATGCGAATGCTTGTTTAACAATCAATGTATCGGTAAATTGCACATTTGCACATTTGGATTATGCATTATTTGCAAATATATAAATTGCCTACATTTGACTGTTGTCCTGTTAAAAATGGCGGGAGCTGTATTTTAGTGCGCTTTTCAGATTTATTTCACGGTTTATCTTCATTCATAGTTGCAATTATGACACTCTTCAGTAAATTTATTCTTTCGCGACTAAAGTGAAATTGATTGCATTGTCCGAAGTCATCATGACGTGCTATGCACGCACAATTTAAATGGTCTCTATTGAGGTCTTCCCAATCATGGTGACTTTGAACAATTCATGTATGACGTGCTCTGCACGTATTGGTCGCGAAAAGGTTAAGACTCAGCAACATCAACATATAGATCGGTGCTGAACAAGCATATGAAATAACCATCCACGAACAGCTGTTGTCCATTCTAGCCTAACTATAGTGTAAACCAAGCGAAAAAAGCTGATGTGGTTGAAACCCATATGGGTCCATTTACTCCTTGCTAAGTATCAAACGGTGTGGGACTTTTGTGAAAAAAACTAGTCCACATCAAATGCCACCATATGAAAAAATTTGGAGCACGTGTGACAACCTGGAACAGCTCAGTTCGTTGGAAGCATCTATTGCGATTAATCTCTTTATTTGACTGTGTTAGAAGCACTGTGCGCCATGATCTTCCAAAGATACTGAAATCTAGCGGAGGAAGCATTTCCATGAATGTAAATTGAAAAACAATTATACAGATTGTTCCGTTTTTCTTCAATTACATTTCAACTAGGAAACGCAAATAGCATAATAGCAAAATTTGACTGGTATTCACTGTTTCTGCTTATAACACAATGTTGACATGTCGCCTAAAGTTAGTGCTTTCTTCAAACACAATGTAAATAAATTGATTAGGCTAAATGTTGAGTTGGATCCTCAGTTGAAAAATGGGACAATATATTCAATTATTCTATATATTTACATTTCAATTGTTTTGCAATTAAATATTACCGGTGCTTAATTTAGATTTTTACAATAAGTTTCGTCACGAATTTCTTGACGGTGACGCATTACTGACAATGATCTAGGTGAATGTTTAACACTGCTGACTGTAAAGTAAATGCACATACTTCTCAATTACATAACTAAAATTTGATTGATTACATTCACTAATTACAGTAGTTGTGATTGCAATTTCAATCATAACGCAAGTCGTTTTTTTGGCCAATTGATTTTGAGATGATTGGGTTTAAAACACGCCTTTTAAAGTGACCATTATACTCGTATATGCAATTATATATTGTCTGACAATGGCTTAACTATTAATTTCTAAATAATCAACATGGCGTAGACCATGACTATTCAACTGTATGCTGTGCTTTTGAGACATAAAATATAACTGCATGCTAACGAATTATGTTTTCACTGTTGGAGTAAACATGAATTGCACTTTTGTCGAAATGAAAAGAAATTATAGAGTCGGTGGTCGATCGAATACCAAAAGACAATATGGTATATCCAATTTGGTTTTTATTGACAGTTTCATGTCGATATTTTACGACCATCATACGAATTGATTCAAAGCGATCACGTAAAACAAAATTGGCCACAGAATTCACCCAACTTGTGCTCTTGTTCTACGGTTTGCGAATCTTGGGTCTCAAGCTTGCCGTCACATCTCGAAATCCCTTTTCTCTTCGATTTCTTCCCTTTATTATTCCGCCTGATCATCAAAGTAGAGACTGCATTTGATCCCTAAAAATCGAGCGCCTAAGATTCATTCATTCAAACCGCCCTCGAATGGAACCCGTGCTACAACTGCAAAGACATACATGTAACTTCTCAATATTCTCATTTAGTAGAATGATTTCCTTTCACATTTTGACAAACATACAAATTCAAATTATCAACTAAGTACATCGGATGCTATCAAAGTGTTTTTAATTCAAACAAACTTGAAGTATTCTACAACAAACGCGCTGAAATGCTTCAATGGAGAGGTTAAAGTTGAATTTTATAATCGAATCCATAACGCCGATATTTTACGCGCTACAACTCGAGCATGCAATATTAGGAAACAGCCAATCAAATTCATGGATAAGTTCTGCAGAGAAATCGACTTCAATGTGCATAAATGACGCTGTCAACAAACTCGATTATCACTCTACAAACTGGTTAAACTAACGCTGTAACCACTGTGTTCTATCTATAAACCTATTTCATTTCTCCGTCCACCCAAAAGGACAATCACCTTGACAGTGACAATATGCCTTCCGTCCGAGGCGGTGTGTATCTATCCAAACAGCGATTGGCAATCGTGATAGGAGTTTGGTTGGCCTTGACCATTATTATAGCAGTATTAGTAGGTGTTCTTAAGCAGTGTCCTGAACAACCCTCTCCCCCCGTTACTCAAGCACCAGTTGGACCAACCAGCTCCCCAACGCCTAATCCTAATGAGCCATGGACAATTCTACGCTTACCTAAGACTTTCCATCCTATTCATTACGACATCACCTTGAACCCAAGTTTTTATACAAAGGATGAAAATACTTTCACTGGAGTGGTAGATATCGAATTTCGAGTCGACAACATAATGCCGTATCTTCTGGTGCACATCAACAATATCAATATTACCTATCATGAGCTAATCAGAAAAAGTACAGGACTAACTCTCCAGACGGGAACACCTTTTACCTATGAACCGAATCAATTTTGGGTATTGCCGATTAGTAGTGGACTTGGAAAAGATGTATACCGATTGAAATTAAATTATACGGGTAGTTTGGTTGGCTTAAATGGATTTTACAAATCTGGATATTTTGACCCAGATACAAACACAACAAAGTAAGCAATGCATTGCATTTATTCTATAAGTATCAGTCTCATACGTTCTGCATCTATTTTCATATTCATTAATAATTATTTTAAACTGCCATTTAAGTGTGAAAAGCAGGTCAGTCAGAAAAAGGTTGCTAAACAATAATGAACCCCTCATGAATAAGGGTGCTTCTGAGCTGTTTTCTGAACATAACTAAGTTGAGCGGTTGCTACAATTTTGAACAAGTTTAATATGCAGAGCAATGGTAAATTCGTTTTGATGTGTAGCTGTTTACTAAACTAACCTGAGAACAACAGAAGAAAGTTACGTCATTGGCACTCTGTAGTGCATAGACCCAGAAATACATTCCGTCGAAACAGTTTGACTTCGATTTATATCCTCTCGAAACTTGTGAGCGGCATTTAAATGAGCCAGCAAGAAAGTTTAAGCTGCAACCCTGATATAAGATGTAAGAGATCTGCTTGATAAAATTTGCTCCCTCATTATCTGATTAGGAATATTAGATTATTATGCAGACTATTTCCCAGATTTATATTTCATGCAAGACGAACCACATCAGCATTGTGCTTTAACCTCAGCTACACCGGAAGCGGCGCTTTGGTCCACCGTCGCGTATTCATTTTGAACCTCTTAAGACTAAACCGCCTTTTATAATTTTCAAATAAAATTTTTCCACAAAAAATGGCTGGAATAGACCAATACTAGAAAGTTAAATATAGAACCTATTTTAAAAATTCCTCAATTTCGCCTCTTCTGCTAGCATCTTTTGTGCGACACCCTTCAACGAATCGTATAGATTTTCTATACGAGTACAGTATGTATTTTTATAAAAAGTCACCCCATGAATACTACTGTGATGATCACTTATCAGGTGAATAAAATGGCAGATTGATAGACGTGGGCACTTAAAGCACTAACGAAATCCCAAAATTTTGTACAGATTACTTGACAAATATGTTAGTCCGGCAAACAGAACGAGGTTCTACAGGGAACAGGGCCGAAAATGAGACTTTCACAGAATGATGTACACGCTGTACCTTCTACAAATCTGCACGTCTGCCGAGAACTAGCTAGTTCCTCTTCTTGTCACGCAGGATCAAAGAAAATCACGTGTTAATCCACTGAGACGCAAGTTGCATTTTTTGCTGTAAATGAAATTTTCTATCCTTTCTCTGATAAAGCAAAAAGTACTATGCCCTGTGTTACAAGCTTTGACATGGAATGTCTTCAGGTCATTTCCTATGATGCTCAAGCAACCCTCTCTATGAAGCTTAACTCATTCAGATTAGGCAAGCTTCCTAATATCGGTGAACATAAGCATTTTGTACAATTTAATCCACATTCTCGCATGCATTGCCGATCAGAAGCATGACAATAAAACCGGCTGATAATGGGAAATGGCCTGTAGACATTCCATGTCAAAAATTATGGCTGTAGAACTAGTACTTCTAACGTAATAAGCGAAAACATTCAATAAATATTTTAGCTAAAATCTGCAATCTGTGTCGCATTCGATTAGTATCTGCTCTTCTTTGATCGCGTCTGACAAGATGAGGAATCAGGTAGACCTCGGCAGACGCGCAGATTCGTAGTAGGCATAGGGTTTACATTCCATGAAATCCATGATTTGTGACTATCTGTGAAAATCTCATTTTCGACCTCTTTTCCTGCTGGAATTCGCTGTGACTGCCGGACGACTACATGCATCTTTGTTTATTACATGTATAAGGACAACAATGATTGCTGCTTGAGTTTCAGAGTGCGGATGAAAATTCAAATAGGTTTTATTATCTGCATATTCGGTGTATTAGGTCGAATATCTCAAAAAAATAGTAGAGATATCATGCATGATTATGGGCAACTTTCAGATTGTTCCTCGTGCGCATAACCACAAGTCCTGCACATTTCTGGTATTCCAGAAGAATAGCAATTTAGAATAGCTAGTCAGTCAATTTTTATTGAACTTTGTGAATTTATCAATTCAGATGAAACAGATCCAGCACATTTTACTATCAGTGCCGTCATCAAATTTTCAGGACAAATGTATGTTTTTAATTTGATTCGATATCATTTCTAATAGCGGGCGACATAGATTTGGAAATTAATTAGCAAGTAGTCGGGACAAGCAATCGTACACATAATTCATTCTTCATCATACATTCTTTCTGCTCTCATTGGTAGATGCTCATAGGCTATGCCTTTGTGTGTCCTCATATAACTCTTCAGCTACCTCTCTAACAACACTAAATGAAAATTACGTGCTTCTGTAACTCATTATTTTCTTTCAATGTAATTGTTTCCATTAACTTGCTTTGCCATTATCTGACATAGAATGTAGTAGATAAGATTGCGTGTTTTCTTCCTGAAACAATCTTGTGGTTTACAATGTGTGTTTATTACGAACATGAGAATGATGAAAAATGAAAAAGAAGAAAATTCAATGCAAGTCGTGAACACAAATCCTATGCCCCCATTGAGGTGAAGTCACCAGAAAATATCTATTTAAAGTGCAAAAGAATCTGGGCATTATTACCTGTACTTCGTCAGGACCTCATTATCCGAATTGATATTATTGAACGGTCAACCACATGACACTGAGCTAATTAAACGCACCACATCAATTTTCTTGCACAATGCAACAGCACTATAGAACAGCGATGCATTTCCACACAAAGATAAACTTCGAGCTATTTTGATAGACTGTAAATTAAATATTAGTGGAAAATTGAATACGATAATTACTTTTAGCGATTTTATTTTATGTGTACTGTAATGTTTGGCAAAATGGATCAATCACGCCAATTTTTCTGCTGAAAGTATCCAACAAGTGATGTGTTTATAGCAACGCTGCTTAAATACTTAAGCAACATAGAAGGACTGAACTGAATAGAGAAACACTTTATTCGTCAATACAGCGAGCAGTATGTGACAAAAAAACTGGTCGGTAATCACGTATAACAAGAAATTTGACGAAAGATTGTAATGAAGAATAAGATGTAAAATAACAATTACACAATTTTAAATTGACAATTACAACCTTTTAAATAAGACGGACACAAGTGTTATCCACGGTTTATCTCAAAGGCAATTTTGATTGGGCATTAGCCCACCGCCTGACAATACAATCAAGTTGCTCCAGCTTTCTGAATCGATATTGCCTAATATCGCAAATGACAGGCCAGCGGAATGACACCTGTGACAGCACCAGACCCAGATAAGCAATCCAGATGACATGGAGCGGCACAATTTAGGCGGGGACGCCGGCACAAGCATAGGGCAGGTGTTGTACCGGCCTCAAGGAGGGCACTCCCATCCTCTCAAACCAAACTCAATATTTCATATGCGTCATTAAACTATCAAGGATTTCCATATACATGTAGGTTTGCACCTATTTACATTAACTTGATAGTTAGTTTTGTTTCAACTAAAGTTCCATGCTCATTGGATAACACATATTTCTGGTATAAATGAGACAAAAAATCGAATGAGTAAAAATCACTTTATTTTCAATTTTAGCCTAAGTCTAGCACATTTCCAACAAGTTAAATTCTATAAATATACTACACGATGCATACATTTGCGTGACACCCTTTTACAGAAAGACAAAAGAATAAAATGTCTAATTATATTTGCATAGATCCTATATTACGCATTTGTTTTTCTTTTTACTTGGAAATTGTTTGCATTTATTCACCGGAAACTGCAACGACAGAACTTTCTGTTGTGTTGCTTTTCCAATTATAGGCTTATTAAATGAATGCTGATATATCAAGGGTCTTCACAGCAATTTTAGCTGCAAAGCCTATTCTGAAAAAACTGAAACTTTTGCTAAATGGTTACTGCTATTTTATGCATAAATTGTAATGGATCAGAGAAAACAATATACACGTATCTTTAAAATTCAATGCAATACTCAATACTTCTATTCTTTGTTTTGGAACAAAAAAGAAATCATCACATTGCTTATGTGTATGCAATAGATTATTAATCTCTGCATATGAAATTAGCATGATGCTCTATCGTTGAATAAGATCAAGACACTTCTGAAATATGTTCAGAAGCAAGTTACAAAAGTCCGCATTGTCACAACACTTTGACTGTCTTTTGAGAGATAAAAACTGCAAACGATGGATAATCTTGATGACAATCTGTACACCATTGACAAACTTTCTAACTCAAAGCATAACTTTATCATGTCCGTGGCGAGCCAGAACGGTCTGTACCCATTGACAAGCTTTGCAACTCAAAGCATAACTTTATTATGTCTATGGCGAGCCAGAACGGTCTGTACCCATTGACAAACTTTCATTGACAAGCGCTCTATGCACCACTGACAAACTTTATAACACAAAGTATATCTTTATTATGTCTATGGCGGGCCAGAACGGTAAGCAGTGACGACACACTTCATACACTGCTATATTGATCGCACGAACGTAAAGTTTGGTCAGACACGTGAAAGAGAATGAACCTCGAATCAGTTTTGAGCCCCTAGTCAGCAGTCATCGTAGAAATGAAATTCGTGAAACTGCAGCTTATTCACCCTTAACAGATCAAGATCTGAAACAACCGATTTAGGTCAAGATCGATCATTTTGACCTATCTTGATTATTTCTAATTCTAATCATTCTAATGATGAAACCACTGTTCCATGTTGATCTTTACGACATGTTAGCACAAAAGCACGTTTGTTTACTCAATTTCAGGATCTTACAAAGACTTTAATTCTTTTTTTTCGAATACATGACAGGCAAATGACAAAAAGATGTATAAATAAGACATCGATGATTGTTCACTACATTCAAGCTTACTACATAGCTCGTAAATAGCGTAAAATGGATCCAAATGCGCTTTTTACAGCATAGGGTTGACATCATTTCGAGCAGCGTTCGTGTGTACGGCAGGGTTGGAAGTGGGTCAACGAAACTTGACTCACTACTCACGTGACCCACTGCATTATGTGACCCACGACCCACCTGACCCATACATATTCGTCAAATCTATCTACATGGATTTTTGATCGCTTCGCTGCACACAGTCAATGCATCTACATTTGCAAGTGACAGCAGTGCACAATCAGGTCAAATGGTACTATTTGTCATCAAGTGATGGCGTTCAGACTCTGGAAAATAAACGCATTACATTGTCAAAATCTGGAAATTCATAGAAATTCTGGGTGTATGTGTATGTAAGATTATCTCAGCTCTACGAACTGCACTCTAGGAAAAGGATAGGCATACACATGTCTAAATCTGATTCATTATGTTCCCATTAAGAAATGTTGCATTTCTTAATCAAAAAAAAACTTAAAAAATGAAATTGCAGTTGGCCTACATTATTTATTATATTACGCACACCATGTGAACTACATGTGTGAAAACTATCTCAGATAAATCGTCAAACAAACATTTTGTCGCTTCTGACATGGCAATCGATTCAAATTTCATTAACTTCCGTTGATATTTCCTTTGAGTAGAAAGTTGTATGTTTGATGCAAGAATGACAGCCATTGAAAAGCAGATGGAGTAAGCATGTGCATAACGCGTGAATAGTACATGTAAATTGCACAAGGACAAGATTATAACTCATGAATTAGCCTATAATGCCATGAAGATAAACTGATATCTTTGAATGGCGCTGCATGTGCAAGTGCGTTGTGATAACAATCACTAGCGACATCATGTAAATATTTCTACTTTTATTGATACAAAATCATATCAAAACGAACTTTTTTTATTGATACGAAATGTCAAAAAATATCTCTGCACAGAGCTCCAGTCGTATTAAGTTTCTGTGATGGGTATAAGTCTATATTAATGACGGTCGTATGAATTATCGTATTACAGATGATCATGTATCGAATGAGATCCATATGGAAGATGTATGATGCAAAAGTAGATTGAACGGCAAAGTACTTTAGATATGAAGCATGCATGTTATCAAGATACTTTGACCACTTACATATTTCGAAAATATTTAGACTCTGATCAATCTCTACCAGAGATATTTTTTACGAAAGATTAACAAGATCAGACGAAACAAACAAAATGAAGGTCAACTGTAGATAAGGCGATCACTTCTAAGATACTTTTTAAACGCCCTTAACTATCACCTCACCTGATACGCGCGCTTGAATGAGGAAAATTTTTTGGCAGCGGCTGACATCAGTAGAAACTTCTTTGCTGACTTCCCCTGCCATTTCAGTGGATCGAACAGTGTAAAGGTTTGTAGAGGTTTCTGAATGGGTTGCGTTCGAGCAGCAATTGTTTTCGAGTCTTTCATTTATGTGAATTCCGCTTCCTTTCGAAAGTGTATGAGGTGTGTGAAACTCAGTAGTGCCTCATATTTTGGCCGTGTGCATCCATCACCCCTTTCAGTGACACTGACTCCATAATTTTTCATTAATGATAAGAATGCGAATAAATGAAGCTCACCGTTTTTGAGTCAAATTTATCATGGGTCAAACGGGTTGGAAGTGGGTTAACGAAGTCTGACCCACGTTAAATGTGACCCACGACCAACGCGATTTTGTGACCCGCTTGACCCACGACCCACTTCCAACTGGGGGTACGGTTCATTTTACGAGTACCTTGTACAATGAGCAGAGCAGATCTCGCTCATGAGTGTCACATGTGGCATTTATGGCTGTCAGATGTTCTTTAAGTAACGTCTTGCGTCCTCAACATATTCATATAATTTTTACTCAGGTCTATCAGGTTTCATTATATTTGGCGCATTGCGCGTCTTCCTATACAATCATGGTATTTCCGTAATTTATGAAGAGGGCTCAATGCAACGCCTGCAACACCTGGTTGACAACAGGTGTTGCAGATGACACACCTACAACACCATTGCCAGCGTCCATGAATTTACGATACAAAAAGTTAAATTCATCTTTACATGAAAGATCTGTGGAATAATGAACCCACAAGACCTTTACGGAGTGAACAAAATGTACAGGATTATCATCAGCATAAATGGGGGACGGAGCATTATTGCCTCGACTGATCTGCAGCCAATTCGCTACTCAGCATTGATTCTCAATTGTTTCACACTCGTCCAAGCTGAAAATATTTATTGAGATACAAGTATATTACATGTGGGCCATGTTACTGCATCGGGCCTCACTCACCTCCCGTACTTAATTACATACATTTTCTTGAATTTTTGAAATGGCAAATTTAAGTAGCTATTTGAGTGTCCTTTCCTGATTATTTGTGCTCTTTGGGTATCTGAAAGTTGTCCTTCGTCTTTATAATGATAACTAACCTTCGCTCCAGTGAGGAGCTACTGAGCATTTTACTTATCTCCTGAACGAAGCACCCATCAGCAGCATCCATCAATTTTGAATAAAATCGGCCTCATACTTTCGTCTCAATGAGATTTTTAAAATTTGAATGTTCAACAGCTAGTCGAATTTTGCACTATTTGCATTATATAATTCAAACTATTTGAATTTATAAAAGAAAGTGTTCTCGTGCCAACTTGAACACGAAATTTAAATTCTGAATTGCTATTTATTGCACAAAAATAAGGGAGCTTGATCAAACGCATGCCACCATTAGAAACTTCACACGATGTTATGCCCTGAATTTCATGTGATTCGGAGCTAAATTGTGGAAGTTTAACCCTAGAATGCATGATCTTTTTTTCTCCGTTCCTGCATAGTGTGGGCCTCTGAGACCCATGCCCCATAAAGGTAGTCCTGTGCGTTTAAATACATGTAATAGCAAGTTTTTATTATTGATGTAGCTTGATGATCTATTTAGTCAAATCGGCAATGTACAAAAACTGATCAATGGTGTAAATAAATGCTCATCAGGCCTATAATGTCTCTGTACATACATGTATGTATACTTGTCAAATACGAAAAATTCAACGTTTAGCACGAATCACATTTGAATTGAGAATGTTGCAAACACAGGGGAGTCTGACAGATACAGCATAAGTATTTGGTCTTTCTGTCAACCTTTGACTTCCAACATTCAGAGCATCTGGCTCGCCTGGCTGAAGAGAGAGCTGGATGAGGATTTGACTCCACGCTGCTCTGTCTCAGCATTTGACGTCTGGAATTCCCGTAGTCAGCAGAAGGATTAGTTCCCAAAGAAATCAGAAATAGTCTCCGTCGATGACTTCTGCGTCGATTCTCCTCTAGAAATACCTCGCTGTAAAGAACAAAGGCGTTAAGACAGGCAATGTCGAGCAAATTGCAGAAAACCGTGACGTGCCATCTTTTTGACTTGTATTTCACTGAGTAATTTCCAACCATTCTGTCCATCACATCAACTCCGCCCTTCGTTTGGTTATAATAGTGAATAACATTTGGTAATTTTCCCGGATGGGATTCCTGAATGGATGAACACCTGTAAGCTGATGACAAGACCATCACAACCTTGTTTTTCCTCGCCTTGTAGGAAATGAGTTGAATTGGATTGCGGTCACTTGTCGTAAACAGAAATTTGCTGGAATAGAGCCTTGATGATTCCTCACTGCTTTTGGTATTTCTCTTCTCCATGTCTTTATAGTGCCCAGCAAAGTGAGATCACGCTTCTTTAGTTCTCTGGCTAAGGAGATGCTCGTGAAGAAATTATCTGTGGTGACATTTCTTCCTGATAAGACAGAATGAGTGGCCTGTAAAACAACATGCTCTCCCAAACCACGATCACCGCGATTGTTGACTGTGTCCTTTCCGGTATACATAGTTACATAAGAAACAGAATAGGTTTCCGAATCAGCGGGAATCCAGAATTTCAGTCCATACTTAGCCGGTTTGCTTGGCATGTACTGGATGTATTGGCACCGGCCTTTGAAAGGATATAACTCTTCATCCACGGTAACGCATTCTCCATGGTTGCAACACTTTTGGCTGTTGGTGACTACGCCATCAATGAGTAAGCGAACAGCTGCAAGTCGATCATTTCGCAATCTTGTCATTCTTGTGGCCCTGTTGTCGAATCTCATCATTCTTCGAATTTCTTCAAACCGATTTATGGATATAGTTTCTCTAAATATGGCACGACCTGCCTCTTTATTCCATAACTCGCGCAACTCTTCATTCTTGCTTTTGAAAACACCACGTAGAATACATAGACCTATGTACGCTTCCATTTCCGCCGATGAAATCGCCTTGCAGTCATTTCCCTTTACCCTTCGGCCCTCACGGTTTGTTTCAATAACCATGGTGGATAGCATATCCTGATCAAAAATAACTTTGAAAGCAGATATATGGTCATGAATTCTCTGGGATGCGAAAGCAGTGATTCCGGGTCGTATTTGCATAACATTTCCTGAATGCATTCTTCCAATGGATGTAGGGTGTCCATCAGTCCAAATTTCTCCAGATGTGATACGAAATTCCTAGTTTCAGCCGCATGCAATTCACTGGTTTTTTCTTCGTTTTCACTTTCACTTTCTCCTTCTTCAACTTCATCGTTAGCGATAGGGAAGGCCATGATTTCTTCCTCGATGTCTGACACATTCTCCATTTCTCCTTCATCTTCGCTGCTTTCACTACTAGATTGAATCAAGACATCAGCACGTTCAGCGGTCAACTGTCTCTTCATTACGACAACTACGAAGGAAAGTGTAGTAAGCTATGATTCTACACACTTTCAGAGGCGTCGGTATGACGTAGCAGCATCTATCCATGGACAAATAGAAAGGGTCACTCGTCACTGAATCACTCAGAGTGTTAAATCTGCCATTTGTAGGTCATACAAATGCATTATATGAACGGGAGAAAATGCAAGTATTGTACATAAATGGCTTTATCTTTTGAACCACTGGCCCGATTGATTTCATATTTGAACTACTGATGATACAAGGCGAGAGCATCATTTCTTCTATTCATGCAACCCTAAGATTCTCAAAACTAAAGAAAGTTAGTCAGCGCGCGAAAATTAGTAACTCGATAAAAATCAAGGTATTTTCTTAATTTTTATCGAGTTACCTTTTTTTGCGCGCT
The DNA here is from genome assembly GCA_907163375.1 of Prostheceraeus crozeri. Lineage (NCBI taxonomy): Eukaryota > Metazoa > Platyhelminthes > Polycladida > Euryleptidae > Prostheceraeus > Prostheceraeus crozeri. The sequence continues at coordinate 648,738 of CAJQUW010006169.1, forward strand.
GACTAACTTTTTTAGTTTTGAGAATGTTAGGGTTGCATGAATAGAAGAAATGATGCTCTCGCCCTGAATCATCAGTATTTCAAATATGAAATCAATCGGGCCAGTGGTTCAAAAGATAGAGCCATTTATGTACAATACTTGCATTTTCTCCCGTTCATATAATGCATTTGCATGGCCTACAGACACGAGTCCTTCTCTCTCTAGTTGTCCATGGATATATATCTCTATCTATCATGCAGTCAGCACATTGCTTGTTTGTTATCGAGGCACAGCAGGAAGTTGTAGCAATCGATGCCACACACTCACACAGTGCATACACGCACGCATTCAGCAAGATATTGCAGCAAAGACAGTTTATTTTGAGAAGAAGAATGCTTATAATAACGGTCATGTAGGTTTGGGTCTCAAGGACCCATTCATGCAGCAACGGAGACATGCCTGAAAAACAGCTTTCGGTTTAGACACATTAATTAACTCATACACGTTTGGATAGGTATAGCTAAATGAGACAAAGTCATGAAATTAAAAGGCATTCGGTTAAATACTTTCAGTGCAGCACACGTTTATATCTTGTGTTGGATCTCACAGACCCACTCATGCAGTCTATTGTTAAGAGTGGGCTTATACAAAATGAATTTTTATTTTTGTTTTTAATGTATAATATCAAATTTAAGCCTTTTAGACATACTATAGGCCTATAGTTTGTTTAGTATTTACAGGATAAATGAATTATTTAATTATGCAATCTTAAATTTGATATCATGTTTTCCCAAACTTACCACTTAAAAGTTTATACCTAAAAATTAATTGGTAAGACCTTCCGGTCAATTTTGCCAACAAATTTATTTCTTCGTGAAACAATGTTGTATTACAAATGGCAGATGCAGTAATTTACCGGAGCTCTTCTGTCGAAACATTCACAATTATTGGTCAATTATATAAACCTAGAGCCAGTTGTTTTGTTTCAAGCATTCAGAGGTTGGAAATTCCCGATACTTGATATTCTTACGTAATCCAGGAATATTTAGATAGGGATTGATGTAGCATGTGAATAAGACGTTGTACCTTGATATCAAGTGCATCAAGTTATCCAAGCATATCCATTCAATATGCGATGAGCTGAAATTTTTGTAAAATCTTCTTGCTTTATTAGATTCAGTGCATTAGCTAACATTACTTGAATGACGATGTGCTTTTCTACAATTTATGATTATGAAGATTCTGCCGGAGCAGTGGGCCATATGTCGCTATAGATTGGAGCAAGAGAATGTAGGATGATATGCGTACATGCAGAGCCTCCTAGTGCACCACAAAGCTAAAATGATAATCATTTGATACGCATGCGATAATAGACGAGTCCTCGATTCCAATGGACGCAATTTTTATAGGGAATCGAGTAGTCGCAAGCAGCTTCACTCAATTATCCATGGATCAAATTCAATACATCATCTGGTTGAAGTGTTCCTTAAATGTTAAATACATGTAAAATTAGAGCCGCATAATGTAGGAAGGACACACGAGGACATTTGCGCGACAGTTGCAGGTTCTTTTTGACAAAACGTGAGGCCTATTTGTCAACTCTAGACAATTGCACGTGAGATCATGTCGGGATGTTTTACTTAAGAGGTTGGAATAGTTATTTGTTAAGCTTGTCCGTTCCGAGGATGTATGAGCTAGTGTGTTTAATCACATATACTTTTAATGCTTGTATTGATCATTGTATTAAAGATGGCAAATATGTGAGAATTTTCAATGTCACGAAGACACTACCAGTAGCGACCCTGAAAATTGACAGATTTTGATGCTTGGTGCAATAGAGACAATGTGACATCAATGTGAGACATCAAAACAGATAATTTCAAATATCTGCAACCCAGCACACACGCACACACACGCAACAAAGTGTGACAACAATTGTATATGAGCGTGGGAGAATTCAAGCTGTATAGTTGATCACAGAAAGTTGTCAAGTTATTGATTAATGAAGGCTTTCTCGACACACAATTGTCATCTCTCAGCGGCTCAATCTATGACCATGGCATTCAATCCAAGAATATGACAGTTAAGTTTTACTATGGATATCGGTGAGAACGCAAGTGTAAGAATTATAACTTCATGGCAGGATGCACGACAAAGCCAGAGACAGGTTTCGAAGATAACAGGGATTTCACAGTCATCGGTAAATAGAATTTTGAAACGGTATAGAGTGACTGGCGAAATCTTGACACAAAGAGTCGGCAAATGTGGACGCAAAAGACTTTCGACATCATATGAAGACCGACGGATTCTTAGGGCAAGCATGATTGATCCTCGTCTTACAGCGTTGGATATCAAGAAAGAAATCGTTTCACCCTTATCCGTCCATACGATCCGACGCCGGCTGATTGATGGTGGCAGAAAATCGGTGAAGTCCATACAGAATCCGCTCTTGACAGCTCGTATAAAACAGTCGCGACTGCAATGGGCTCGGAATCATAAGGATTGGACTTCAGCTCAATGGGAAAAAGTGAGTAGGCCTTTCCACTGCTTTTCCTGTACTTTTTCTATGGTGATTATGATTAAGATATTAGATTGCATATCTTCATTAAGCTTTTTATCATTCAATTACTCATTTAATTATCAGTGAAATATGTCTAATCTTTAACTAATTTAACAGAAATCAGTTTTAGAGGGTATTTTCTTCTTAAAAATGAGTAGGCCTACGTCGTTAAAGAAGGAAATAAGTGGATAAACAATATCCTATCTTTCTTCTTCAGGTTATCTTCAGTGATGAGGCGAGTATTGAAGTCCAGATGGCACAACCGCGTCGGATACGTAAGGGACCTGAGCCTTACTCAAGCCGCCACATGGCCATGCGCGTGAAGAAGCCACAGAAAGTGATGATCTGGGCGTGTATGAGTAGTCAAGGTATGGGACGGATACATGTTGTTGATGGATCGATGAATGATAATCAGTATATTTGTGTACTAAGGACTCGTTTTTGCCCCTCAGGCAAGTGATTGGTTCGGGGATGACTTCATTTACCAACAAGATAACGCCCCCTGCCACACAGCCAAAGTGATCAAAAAATACTTCGAGGAGAATCAAATTCGAGTGTTACCATGGCCGAGCAATTCTCCAGACATGAGCCCGATAGAAACAATCTGGGCCATCATCAAACGACAACTGGAGCGACACACCCTTACCAGTCGAAGTGACTTGATCAATCGGCTTCTCGACGTAACACAGCGTAACACTGAGGTGAAGCAAAAACTTGATGAGAGTTGTAGAAAGTTGATGTTGAGCATGCCTGAACGTGTGAGCGCATTATTGCAAGCCAAAGGTGGCCACACCAAGTTTTAACACGCTGGTGTACTAAAATATACATTGTTTATGGACTTGTAAAACTTTTGTGTTCAGAAATTCAAAAGAATCAAAAGAAAATAAACATAAAGGCACATTTATGGTGAAAATTGTGGGTGACCCAATTAATATAATCGCTACTGTAGCTATCATTATTGATATTATCATCATGCTATATATCCTAAGCCAAAGTCCTCACTAATAATCTCTGCATCATTTCTTACTTCCATTCTGAGGAAGTCAAATTGATGTTAAATTATTGAATATAAGTCATGTCTTCAAATATGCGACGAGATTTCAAATGAAGATATAATCCTTCCTCTGTCAGTCAGAAAGGAAGTAGAAGATTATATTAAATTTCAACCAAATCTGCTTGGCTAATGATTTATTCAACATTCTTACTGGACCAAGGAGTTTAACTAAGAATTTAACTAATAATGCGATCAGTTGGGGGTTTAATTGACCTCTCAGGTCTCTGGGGTTGTGAAAAGGCTCAGGTCTGGGAGGTTATGGAGAAGCTCAGGTCACTAAGGCTGTGGTAAAGCTCAAGTCTCTGATGGTATAGATAAACTCATGTCTCAGAGACTAGTGTAACAAAATAGTTGACCAACGTGTCACTGTTTTCGTCTTCGAAATGATTTGAAGCTCGCTAATTAATTCTACTGATCCGAATTGACGATGCGCGTCCTGTATGTCAGATACTTGATACACATTTAATGAGCAATGACCTTCGATGCTTATCTGACCGAAACTATAGGTGTTCCGGTGTCAATGCCACGCATCTCAAATGAATAGTTTAAGAATGATATATTGACTCAAATATGACAAGAAGTGGTAAGGAACGGTAGTATGATTGTGTATAGTGTACTGAAGCATAGAACTTCTGTTTATGTATGCGTGAAGATTTACTGTATCTATATAGCAGTGATTCACAACACCTGAATAGTTAAGGCCCCACAGATTCAGATTGTTTAAGCGTGTCACTTTGCTAGAAGTAGAAACTGATCCAAAGCGATGACACATGCAGGAACTTATTAATTGGGTAAAAAAGACATTTTTAATACTTGAAGAGATAGGAAAATGATCGTGTGCCGCTTGCGGATTGCTGAGATTTCCTTCAAAATGCTCTGATCACCACGATTCCTTCAGATTCGAAGAATTCAGATCATTGTGGAAAGTTTTCTCGATAATATTGGTCCTTCCTATCAAAAGTAAAAAAGATAGCAGGCGCACAAAAAAATGTTCACAAACTTCTCTGTAGAATTTGACATCGTATGCGTCTCTTTGTTGTGTTACCGGGTTGATAACAGTCAGTGAAACTTTGCACAATTTGGGTTATTGATGTTGAACTGGCTGCTCATTGTATTATATGTGAGGAGATTGTGACATTTCATTTGCGTTACATTTTCAAATGCTTCATTTCTAGTCAGGCAGACTAACAGTCTAATTCTGTGCAAGCACCAGAATTTATTACTATGTTGTCATAGAAATATGTAAAATCAACCTGCTCGCTTATTGAACCATGGAATAGGGTATGGTAGCAATACAGGGATGGATAGAAATCCGACACTATAAAATTGAAGAGCTATAGCGAACATGCACATTTAAAACAATGCTGTGACGTGGAAATGCGTAGTCCTGACCACGGTGCTTAAATGATGGTGTGTGGTGTATTAACCGATGGATCGAACCTCGGTCCGTGCCACAGCCACAGCCAAACTATATACTATCATGGTAGAGATACACGTCTAAATCTGTTTTGCTCCTTTACAGTTCCACAGTCGATGAGCAAGATGGAGTCGATTGACACAGATCATAAAAGTGTTTACATTTAGCTGCCTGTTGTGACAACTTTTACAGACAAAGACTCGGGTTATGAGATGGATCACATCGCTTAGACGCAGAATATTACCGTTAATATATCGTGCAAGATATTGTTTTTCAGTTGCCATTTTACACCGTGAAATTGCAACTGCAGCATCACTTGTTTCACAAATTTGATTCTTCATAACACCGACTATTTGCTTATATGTAAGTTCGAGGGACCAGAAGGGAAAGCAGCTGTTTGTTGATGGCAATTTCAGCCGCTCGGTCAGGTTAATGTTGCTAATTTAGGACGAATCAAATTACTGAAGCATGCAATAGCTTAATTCTTGTCTCAAGACGATCTATTGTAAGCATAGAAATCCGATATTCTATGATAATGATGGACTAGAACAGGCATAAACAGTGGTATCTAAACGACGGCGGCTTCCAGTGGTTGACAATGGGAAAGTACCGGCATGCATTGTTAGTGGAAAGTACTTTATAAAATTATCATTTCTCTTTATGATCCTTTAGATGAAATAGCTAATGAGATGTCGCATTGAGGCAAGAATTGCAACCATGGCAGGTTTCAGTCAATTGATTCTTCTAAAAGTCTAGCAACATTAATTTGGATCGCTACCTGGCCGAGCATCTGAAATTACCATCAACAAACACCTGCTGTCCATTCCAGCCCCACGAATGAATTTTTGTGTCCTAAAATGAATTGATAAAAACCACGAATCTCTAAAAGGTGCATTGACAATGTCAACCACTCGAAGCCACCATCGCTTAGGAACCGTTGTCATGACATGTCGGCCAGACGACTGAACATGTTGTTGCTTTTAATGTCCATGTCTGGGCATAGCTGTGGCGACCGACCACAACCCAGCGCGTCCACGTTTGGCGGATGGTGGAGACCTAGATATAGAGGTAAGCTACGAATAAGGGCTCGGGCATGAATAAGAAGTCGCAGACCAAACCTGCGGTGTGCATCTGAGGGTGAGGTAGAGCTACTGGGTGGTGGCAGGTGCTCTATTCGAAATGCCTCCTCATACCCTGTGAAGAACTCACCTGCTGGCGAGCTAAGGCGTCATAAAACCTTTTATTCTTGCTGCGTCCCGGGAAACATGATGAAGACAACGGCGTTGGTAGAAAGACGATGTATGACTCAAACATCTCGAACGAAAAGCCCAGTTCTTGCACTGATCAGCTTCTGCTTGATCAGTACTCGCAAGTCTGCGATTTCAGTAACTTTGATCGCATCGCCTAACCTTTTTCGAACACAAGATGCAGTCCAGAATTTTGTACTCTGATATGTTGAACAGCTAGCTCCCTGGAAACATTCTTAAAGTAGATTCTGCGCTTGAATAGAGTGCCACTGTTACAATCAGGATTATTGAAAATGACGTAACCATTGAAGGCTGAAATACTCTAAATGTGAAAAATAATTTTCTAGTAGATTGCTTGTATAACAGTCCACAACTCGGCATGATTTAATTGATAATTTATTCATGACAAATGAATTTGCAATCAGTTCCATTTATTGTAAATATTTGCATTCCTTGCGCTATCAATCGGACCTTAGGCTTCTGAATTTGTCAACATTTTGGTGTTGAATAATTTGAACAAAATTAATGCTGTTGAGCAGGTGAATCGGACTTTCATTTTTTCAAATTGCGCTACACCTCTGAAATATATATACTTCATATGACACGGATTTTGAGCTTCATCACTCAAACCTACAATATATACTATCAATTCAGTGTGACAATTGTTTCATTTTGCTTTCTAGATACATTGTTTCCTCAAAGTTTGAACCAGTAGACGCCAGGAAAGCCTTTCCATGCTTTGATGAGCCGCAACTGAAGGCACAGTATACAGTGCACATAATTCACAGAACCACGAATGGCTACTTTGCCTTATCCAACATGCCTCAAACAGTGAGTTAAAGTTATTGTTAAACTTTCAGACATTTCAGCTAACAGTTGTAGCTGGGCTTGTTTTGATTTACATAATTGTAGCACCAATTAAGTCCAAATGGACGCCTCCAAATAGTCTCATGGAACCCCTTTACGATATTGCTTAAAAACATCTATAGCTACGACTCTATTTGCTTTGACTACCGGTTTCTAAGTCTTTCTGATAGCCAATTCAAATTTGATCAAATTTAAGTTTGATTTAATTATCCTTATATAGGCTATATTTAGCCTTACAAAGTAAGCACCTTAATCAACTCAAATTGCTCCGTGTACATGTATTATAGCAATATGCTTCATGTACTACTCATATTTGTTTCATAAGTAATACTGACTAATATAAAGCATAAATAGTAGATCCCAACTCGAAACATGAACAGATTATTATGCCTCACAATGCATGTATTCTTTGGTGCATTGTTCATTTTGGATAAGCATTTAATGTAATTCTTCAACATGTAACTAAGACAGTAACAGACTATTCGAAATTTACATGCAATGTGTGAGGCATTGCACGAAAATTGTTTACGACACATCCCTTTTATTGATGATTTCTGCAATAATGTCGGTCAAATGCTCGAGAATTCAATTTCTTTTAAAATGGTATTCGAATTTTGAGCTGCTAAGAAGATTACCGAGCTGGCAAAAATGGATGCCACCATTGAAAGAAAACACTTCAACAGTAATTCTGGAAACAATTGATCATGAGAGCATCAAAATCAGAGGAGGACTCTAGCGCACGGATTTTCAAGGCGCAACATCTCCCGGGCAAAAAGGCCTAAAACTAGGCCTCTTGCAATGCATTGATACAGCGAATTTTCAAACTTTTCACCAAAAATCATTGAATTTGGTAAAATGGAAGATCAAATCATTTATTTCTAAAAATGCATTCTCGAAGGTCTGTATTTTTCACTTTTTTGCAAATGTGATAGCTTTCAACTGAACTCTTCTATCTTTAATATAAATAATGCATTTTGAAAACTTGAGTCTGTGTTTGTCACATTATTATCATCTATTTTAGCAATGCAATTCAAATGTTTTGTAGATGCAATAGGACTACATGTAATATGAAAAACCTTAGCACCGCATTCCCTCTAATTAAAAAACCGTCTTCTAAGGCCGCTGTCACACAGAATAATGCGCCTTCCATCCTCCATCTTTCATTTGGGATTTCCCTTTGATTGCATGTAGAAAAGAATACAACCTATCACTCAGGAAAGTCATAAGGCGTCGTCCACCGGACATAAGGCATGAAATTATGCGGTTAAAGTTCATCATTTCCATAAGCTATCCGACGTCAGCCGTGAGACTGTTCTAAAAATAGAAGAACGTGAAGTAACGTCTGAGGGAAGATTTAGGAAGCTGTCATTTGAGAAGAGAGGCAATCAGAAAACAGGCTTTGTTCACAATGTCGAACGAGGACGAGGATCAAGACAGTAGTCATAGCAACGGTAAATAGTGGAAATTAGCGCTGACTGTATCGGAAATGGATTTTCCTATTGTGACTGCGGTTGGTGGAAGATGGAAGATGGACAATGGAAGTCGGAAGACGGTAGATGAAAATCGTCTTATAATGCCTTATGGAAGACGCCTTATGAAGAATGTGCAAAGAGGCGAGTGACATGGAAGATGGAAGATGGAAGACGCCTTTTCCTGTGTGACAGCGGCCTAATAAGTACCGCACCTCTGACAACAAGAAAATTAGAAAATAACGACTAAGTTCAGTGCATAATCGGCCAATGAGCCGAAAGACATTTCACACTCAACCTCATATTCCTATCCCTAGAAATCTAACAACATGTAATCATAAAGGACACAACGACCACGGACAATGAAAACAGTGGTACGTCGTGGACATGCGTTGTCATGACAGCGGTACCTATACGATGATGACTTCCAGTGATTGACAATGGTAAAGGTATTGGCAGCCTATCAGTGTATTTGTAAATATTCACAGCTATTATCATTTCTCTTTATGTATAAAACCATTCTGATAGAATAAGTTGCAGCAAATCACCTTGTGGCAAGAAGCTATAACTGTTGCTTGCTTCAGTGATTTGATTCCTCTTAAGATCCAGCAATCGGCGCATAGCTGTACAGCTGAAATTGCCATCATCAAACAGCTGCTGCTGTCCATTCGTGTCTCACTAACATTGACAAAACGAAAAGTCGGATTGCTATGTTCTTATCAATGCATCTCATTTCAAATCTTCTCTGACACAAGGTTGGGTCTTGGGTTCACTCTTGGGTTCACTCTTGGGTTTTGGGTAGTCTTGGGGTGCGAACCCAAGAGCTTGGGTACCCCCCCCCCAAGAGTGAGAATCCAAGAGTAAAGAAATCGACAATGAATGATTATTTGCGGTTTTCTTGAAAAAATTCTGCCTAAGTGTATGACCACATCATGTCATTGCAAGTTATCTACATACAAGCTTACATGTATGCACATGTGAAAATGTAATCTACTTCAACCACACGATTGGTCTTTCTATGATAAAACTGTGCTATCATTAACTTTGATATAGACCTACCGTAAATGTCTATCTGATAGTTTGTTTAATTAGCTTTTTAAACTATGCTTTGATTACCTATGGCTTCCTTGTGAATTCAATCCATTAAGCTAGATGTAATGCACATTGTGTTAGACAGAATTTTATATATATCATTTTGCTTGAAATAAAACAAATAATACATGAAAAAATGCAATGCATGAAACGAATACCTGCATAACGCTTATGCTATTGAATTGGTAGCCTATACATGTATTAGAAATAGAAAGATATCGGTATAATTTAATGTAGTGACATTCTTTGATGATTGCTTCCTACGATTAGTAAGAATATCGCTATATCTACATTTGTGCTATTTTCATCCTATGCGAGGCCTATGTTATGTGTGTTTCGTTTCTCGATCAGACATGTTGTAAGGAATGTAGCTTAGTCATGCACGTTGTTCTAATTAGGAAATTATTAAGCTGTAGACGTGAACAGGGTTGATGATATTAAGCCCAGAGATAACCTGTGCCGATAATTAAAACTTTTCGCTGAAAATTAAATGTGGCCTCAATTCCGCAATAACAAATTCACGTAATAAATAGTAATTAGTATGAACATTAGATAAATATTAATTGGATAGCAATATGTACAATAAGGTATGATTCAAAATATCTTCATGCAATTTTAAATGTCAATTAAAATTCCAAACATGTTCTGGAAATTATTGTTCCACTTCATTAGAGAAATAGTCACTCTTGGGTCCAATCTTGGGGGCACGCAAAATTAGACCCAAGATTAATCTTGGTCCTGGGTCTTGGGGGTACCCAAGTTTGGACCCATCTGACATCACATTCTGAATTAGAATGAAATTCGGCGACTTCTCGAGCTTCCTGCATCGTCGATGCCTGAGTCATATCATCACTCATCAAGCTCAAGTTTTGTGTGAGCCCCAACTTCAAGTGACCACGGGAAAGAAACAGCAAACACAAGTGCTGCCCACATTGTGTTCATTCAGCGGCGAAACCACCACACTTGGTCGGCAATGAATAAATCGGTAATCCAGTAAGGAGAATGCTAAATTAGTTTTCAGCACTTATCAAAACTTTCCGTAAATGTCATATGCCTAGTAAGTGGAAAATCGTCCATTTCAATAAACACCACACTTAAAAGTAGGCGATTGTAAACAAACCACGGCGTTTATTAGAGAAATACGGTAAAATGGCACATTTAAATAGTCATTTTTGTGTATATTCCTATACTTATTCAAGTTTCTCGGGTATTTGCAAGCCATCCTCATCCTAAAAGCTGCATTGGAAGTGTTACACGTGAGCCTATTTGATTCAATAAATAACATATTTTTCGACATTGGATTCATGTTCACCTACCTTTTATGAATGTCCTCAAATTCCCTGTTTTAAGTGAATAAGATGTGTTCACTTAGGTCTACCGGATGCTCTGAGTTTCATTCTGTGTATATGTACTTTGATAAGCCTCTAATTGATGTTATCTATAATTGTTGGAATTTTGCTTGTGAACCATTATGTCTGCTCTCGGGATAGAGGATAGGATCAATGAACCATGTCATACAAGAATGACACACTGGTAGTATTAGGCGTCACAGAATCAAGTCAATTCATTCATCATCATAGAATTGGGTTTCTCGCTCCCTTTTATAATCAGATAAAGATAAACGCATTAAAGATTATGCTATATATGTATAGGCCTATATACAGAATAAATAAATCCTTTTCTCATAAAATTGTATGCATTTTATTGCTTACACTATTTATTTTGTAGATCTACTTAAAGGTTTCTACGGGTGCATTAAAAACGTGACAGATTATGTGCTAAAGTAATTGATGTGAGTTAAAGCCATGCCTAACGAGGTCACATCGTTTTAAAACTTGCACGACTTATAGGAAAACCCGAATAGATAACTTATATTGAAGAAAGTGAAAATTGGGTACAGGATAGACAGTAATAGACACATGTACATAACAAAAAGATGGAGATTAATCTGAAACTAATGTTTGGTCGTTTTACCATAGAAGCATTATTGTCAGCATGCGTTTTACTAACTTTCAATAACCGCAGCTTTTCGAAAACAGAGAACCGAAACCGATCGACCTCAATATTTTGAAAACCTCCGGGCAGTGTCTGACACACAAAGATGCAGGACCACGCTCTGATATACAAACTCACTAGGCAACATGTCTTAAGATCAACAAGACCTGCAAAAACATTCGTCCGAGAAATGGCCAACCGAATGAGAAGAGAATGCTAACAAAGAAAAAAAGGGAACACAACATTCTTGAGGTAACATCAGCAAATGATATCATCCAAAAGACAAAGAATCGAGCGGAATAGCGGAACGTGGTGGCAGACTGTGGAATAGGAAAAGGGAAAGACAAATACCACTATAGAGTTTATTACTTTATATTGGTCCTTGGTTCGATATCAGAAAATGTTCCTGCACCTCTAATGGAACCCCTAAACTTACATCATGGAAAATAATATGGTTTATTCATTGATAATTGATACTGCAGCTTCAATCTCAATGAAAAATCGTTGCTGTCGACAACAATTATATTTGCACAGGCAATAGCGCCTGCGTAATCACACAACCAAGCGTCAAGTGCATGTATGCAGCATAGATAGTTGTGCAATATTGTCTTATCAGTGAATCATCATAAACAAACAATTATTACAGTCTCTGTCAAACGTACATGTAGAGAATTCTATAATTACGTTTGTGTAAATGGCTTACTGAAGTGCATCTTCAATGAAATGCTAAATTTGTCTACGGATGGTTTGAAGGTCATGTTTGTCGTTTTAATAATATGAAGGATAGCCTACTACAATAATGTCGTAAAACCACTTTCTTGTTCTCTGATCAATGAAGACAATATAACAGCAGAGGTTTCAATTCACTTATGAGAATGGCCGCATTTTTGTTTGCTAAATTTGAGCGTTAGGCAGGTCCATAGAGTAAGTATGTAGGTAGAGTGTCGACTTAAAAAAGTATCTGTACACAGTGAAAATTTTTATATGAAAAGGTTCAGTTTTTTGCGGAGATTACGTTCCCGTGGTTCAAACAATAATTTGAGCACTATTGAAAAATCTATATTTTTGCCAATTTAAATACTGCCGACATGTAGTATGAAACAAGTTGGATATCAAAAGGAATGAATATTCGCTAACAAGCGTCGTAACTAAGCGGACATTAAGCTGATGACCAAGGAAATCTAATGAACGACATTATAATGGAAGTCTTAATGAAGTTGTTGAGATTTTATTGTGGTGTCGTGGCTGAAATTTCATGTTTTTTATTCAATTTTCATCGTCATTAATTTATAATTCACTAAATTAATGTTTCACTTCTTGAATCTGAATGGTGATGTGGATCCATTCACATATTTCAAAGTTAATTGAAATCATTGTCTTTGATTATGTTATTTTGCTCTATCATTGGCACGTTGCTTATGATATGATCACGCTTAAGAAGATTCTCTTGAGATTCAGCATGAAAACAATAGGGTCATCGAGTTGCTAATTTAATATATATTACGGTACCTCCTTAAGGATGTCATGACACGGAGGATCTGTAAAATAATATCATTTCCTTCTGCATTATACTATCATGACCATTCAGTTCCGTTGTAATTCCTTCAAAACTGCATATGTGCATATCTCACATTTGGAAACAATTCCGACTGTATCCCCTTCGAGTTCATTTAATAAAATCGAAAGAGGATACATATTGGGAATTTAATAAATCCGGAGATGCCACTCTACCTAATATACTTACTCTATGGGCGGGTCTTCAAAGTCAGTGATACTTGGATCGAGCGAATGCGAGAACAAGTATCTAGGCTTCCATCAGTGGTGAACAGGTTACAGGTAGAGTTTCTAGCACGCTCAGTTACATACAATTAACTCATAATTCAGCAATTCATGTATATTTTCATGATCGTAGTCAAGATATTTCTATTGGGTACCTGAAAAAGATCCACGATTTTCAAAGAGACTAAAAAAGATTTCTTCTCATTAAGAGGGAGGAAAAGTTTGCGTTGTAAAGAGTGAGAAGCAGATGCCAATTTCATCTCAATTTTCATTTCACGATCCTGCAATAACGGCGAAACATATTGTGGAATCATGCGATGTTTTCACGCGGTTTTCGCGCGGCATGTCACCATAAGTAGTATGTAATGAAGCTGTTATTCTAATATAAAGTATCATTTACTCGTTGTCTCCTTTCAGGGGTCGGTGGTTGTTCGACAGAATTATAATAAAACATCTTTTGAACGGAGTGTGACCATGAGCACCTACCTCGTGTGCTTTGTAGTTTGTGATTTTGTTCATGTGGCTGGAAAGAGCAATGGAAACAAGCCGGTAAGTCAAATATGTGAATACATTTAGATATCCATGGAAGCAAATTACTTTGGCTCGCTGCATTTCATTAGAGGCTCGAAGGGTGCTGGGTGGATGAATGGTGGGATATACAGTCCGGATGCTCTACTGAAGACTTCCATCCACTGACAATCGAACACATTGGACAATATAGCCTTAGGCACACAGGCGACTCTGCTCAGCCAAAACAAACCGAACAACACTGTTAGACAGACACCAGGGTAAATCTCCGTCCTGTGAAGGAGGGAATGAACAACTGACCCTCTCAGATTGTCACAAGGACAAGCCTCCGTCCACCGCAGGAGCGAATGAGCAACACAACCACATGGTCACAAGGGCAAGCCTCCGTCCACCGTGTAATGGAACGAACAACACAACCAGATTGAAACAAGGCCAAGAATTTGTCCACCGGAGAAGGAAGTGAACAAAACAATCAGATGGTCACAATTGCAATTATCTGGCAAATTGAAAAAATGTGGAAAATACTGAAAATATGACATGCTATTTGTAGAATTATGCCGACCGATTCTCGCAAACCTTGAGGCGTTTGCACGAATTGGGCACCTTTGATCATCTTTAACAATATCAAGTGAAAGTTAACTAATAAAAAATCTACTGCTTAATTGGGATCAAGTTGGTAAATTTTAAACAACTTTATGCATTTCTATCGGTTAACTTCATACATCTAAGGTTGAATGATCATGCATGAGCTATAACATTGACAGATAATCCTCCGTCAATCACCATCAGATGTATTTGCACACGCTAGCCAGGAATGTTTCTTGCGTGTAGTTCGTTATCAAATTTTAAAAACTGAATAACAGATAGCTTTTAAAGTCCAGCAACGTCAGTGACCGTTTTTGCTGTTTAATCTCTTGTATCGCGAATTCTGAAAACTTATTGTAACTTTTCAATACGTGTGCACTTTTAGTACACCATTTAAGCACCGGAATAACTGTTGAGCCTCATAGAAAATATCCGCAAATATCACGTACTATTATATTTATTGGTGCATGACAGCAAGACTGATGCCAAATCAATACTATAAACAATCAAATAACAAGCAGGAAAAAATCAAGTTACTATCGATTATAAAAGGATCGATGTTAATAGCAAATGGCACAAAGAAGCAAGTCTATGTAGTGGGAAAGGGGAATCGAGCATGTTTCATTAAAAAATACTGTGAAGGGACTTCAGATACGAAACGAGTCGATGAATAGAGATGATTTTAATGATCCAAGTTGTGGAGCAATGGACAACCAGATGATCGTTGTGAAACTGTGAAATGCAAAACCAAGTCTTCTCTGTGCAAAGCATTCTCACCACCAGTCAGCATGGTCACGTTCAAGCATGGAAGGCTTGTTTTTAATTCATAACAGTGCATCTGGTTATCCTGACTCCACAACTTGGATCACATGCCTGACACAGCGCAAACTCAAGCAGAGATTAAAAACATGCTACAGGACACAGATTAAGTGGAATGCGAAGCAATACAGCAAGTTGAACTTTGACGATGTCACTGTTAATATCAGTTTATCACAAAGAAATCAGTATTTAATTTTAGCTGACAACTTTGAAGGTTTTCACTTTTTTATCAGCCCATAGTGGGCAGTGACAGCTGTTATCATTCACCGGAAATTATGATTGCATAAGGGCTTCTAAAATGAAAAATATTTGACTTTTTAGAACATATGTATTTCGTTACTGAATTCTCTCATTGAAGAACAATGTATTTAAATTTGATTTTGAATGCATAAAGAACAAATTGCGATTACTTTAATCACATGTCAATATTCAAAACTTTATTTTGGTCCCAATGCAATAGAAAGCATGTTGTCAGATGGTCAAGATGTGCATCCTATGTAATTTTCTTTAGGAAATTGCTCTTGGAATAAAATATTCTAAAAATTCTAATGTAGCTAATGCTCTTAATACGTTTCTTCAATACATAAAATTTTCGAATTTATTCCGACAGTTCCGTGTCTTTGGACCTGCTCACAAGAAAAATCAATTGGGTTATGCGTTGAAAGTTGGAATCGAAGTGCAAAATTATTTTGAGACATATTTCAATATGAACTATACACTACCAAAACAAGGTAAGTCAAAGTTAATTGTAGTTATCCAAATTAAGTTAAACTCCCCGAAAGGGCGTTTCATTATAATGCAAGAGCTGCTGCCGTTTTCTTGATAACTTCCTGCACGAGCTTCTTACTTTTTTTTAATTTGTAGAATGTCGCCCAACACCAATAAAACGACAAGTCGCGTCTTGCAAGTAACGGAGTGTCAAGCATCGAAAATTCCATTTGTGTACGCAGATCCAGGTGCTTCCGAGTTTGGTACACGTAGTAATGTAATGATGTAAGATTCATTTGATAAGTCAAAATGAGATTTGTCATTTTTATGATTTTGATTGCATTTACAAGGCAGACATTCTCCAGAATAGTCAGAAATGTGATATTCCTCGGATTCGCTAGCTTGCCCGAATTGCTCTTGAAGATAATGAGAACGTCATGACAACCGATGTTATTGTTGTCCTGACAAGCAGACTGTCCTGATCTCAGTGATATTCACAGAATTTACTATAGATACATAAGGTTTTATTCAATGAAGACGATAATTTAGCAGAGGATTGCCAATTGAGATAGACAAAATTCTTATTTCTTCTTCAATTCGAATTGTATCTTTAATTGTATTCCGAAAAATGTAGATGCCATCTATATCACCTGTGTGTAAAATGCATTTCGGTCATTCCTGCTGATTGTTTTAGTTTCTAGCAAACCAATTCATCTCGTCAGATCAACTCTAACTGTGATCTGCTGTGAATCGGCTCAACATCTATTGAATAAAAGTCTTATTTAGTACTAGTCATCTCAGCTGACATGGAAATTCGACTTTTCACTCTGCATAAGTTAGTGGGACCAGAATGGACAATATATAAATTATGCCTAGATTTTGAAAGCATCAATGAGTAGTACAGTCGAGGCCGCTATGTCAAGCCAACACAGGATAGATGAGTCCGAGGGAAACAATTGTTGTATCGAATCAAATTTCGTTTCCTGCGATCGATGGTGCTGCATAGTAAGAATCGGATTGTTTCATCGCATGAGTCATCTTTGCTGGATCGTGTGGTTGGGTTCAGAATTATCCATAGGGTGATATCATATTGCATTAATTGGATATGGTAAGGAAATCTTGTCTGAGATAAACTGTCATACACTAATTTGTCTCATCAAAGATCTTTGCAATATATCAATCATGTCTAGATCTTAAAAGCATCAATGAATCGCACGGCCGAGGCCGCTATACGATCGAGGCAGTAAGGATCATTGATGCTTGAAAAAGCTAGGCATGATTACTACTGTAGTGAATGCGTGCTATGATTCATGCATATGCAGAAGTCTGTGGGAGTTTCTGATTACACAGACAGTGGTCTTTAATTCAGACGCCGACAACAACGACGATTGTTACCGGCTCTGGGACGGCATCAATGAAACAATGTCGCATAGCATTCACTACAATAGCTGTTTGTTGGTGGTAATTTCATCGGCTCGGTCAGACACCGATCCAGGTAAATGTTGCTAGATCTTGAAAATAATCAAATTACTGAAGTTGTGTCGTGCCTATGATAAATTCTATGAACATCATTTTGTGATCAGGACTTGGGAACATCTGGACCTGGGTAAAAAAACGGAATTTTGCGATGTCTAATCCTCCGTAACTTTCAAGACGCAAGACGACTGGAATTATAACTCAAGAATTGTCACTTTACTGATGTTGGGTGACAATCTATAAATTAGAAAGCAATGAGAAGCTCGTGTGCGATTTTAGAAAGACAGCGCCAGTAGCATTCGGACTAACAAGCCTATACTGCCGTCCTTAAATATCGGAAAATGTGTATTTGCATATTGCTACATGCTATGTAGCTACACCTTCTGATTTTTTCACGATATTCACGAGTCAATGATTGCATACAACTAACTGATTTATATACAACAGCAGTCCTCAAATCTCATCAAATGTAACCGCCACGAGACATGTTTCTGTCTACTGGCGCCACTTTGTCATCCCATGAGTGTGAATTTGCAAGAAAGGCAGTGCATTATCGCAGGCACGTTCAAGCCTCAATATCAGATGTCTCTTGAGGACGCACTTGGTGTCTTAAGTACCGATCACGGTGCGAGCACTGGCTGTTCTCTGATTGACTAACGTGAATGCCGAGTTGCCATATGTTCATTTGAGGCACTCGAGGCTGCTTCCTAGTCGGCAGTTGAATTGAAATATCAAGGACGAGCCGTAGTCGTCCTCACTCCTAAAGCAGTTAAGGCGGCTGCGGATGCATGTAACCCGCCTTCCACATGTCTGCGTTAATGCAGTGCCTTCCTGGATAATTCTCGCTCTCAACGAGTGGTCCGGTGACCAGGTGGTTAGACAGTATGGTCGCACGTCCTCTATACATGTAGTTCCAACGTTGCTGTTTCGACCCTGCTCGCCACCGTTGAAGGCGAAGTATTTGCATCCAGTGGTTGCGCATGTTGAAATTTGACAAAAATTGTCAATAATCAGATTGATTGTGCAAATAGTAGAGTTAAGTTCATAAATCCAGCTATTTATATTGCGCGCATAGACAACGCGTACAGACTATTAATACATGTAGGGAAATGATATGTGTGTAGCTGGAACAGATAGTGCGTGTAGTAGTTCACATTGGAAAACGCTTTACCGCTCACCGCGTCACCCTCAAATCTCCGTCTACCGCCGAGATACACCGCCAAGCCTTCCGTTCACCGCAAGACGGTTAAGCGGTAAAGAACAGGGACAATCAATGACGTTTCCGTCACGTGCTGTCACGCTTAACGATGCGCTGAAGCATTCACATTCATTTCACCATTGGTATTCAACGATGACAGATTTGAGATTATTATTGCTCTACCGATTGCGAAAAAAATATTCAAAAAGAAGAAGACAATTTTGGGTGAGAAATGTATTCATCCCCCATGTATATGTGAGAGTAGTATTACGCACATGTATTTTTCAGTTGTATTGTATCTGACCAAGTTAATTTGACTTACGTCTTTTTGCACTCAAGCATGACTTTTAAATACATACAGCCACTTTATGCATTGCCAAAATCATCATTAGTAATTGCGAAAATTAAAGTCATTTACTTCGAAATTCGGCGAAATTACAGCTCTTTCAAAGATAGTGGAATCAAAATCTTTAATTAGGAATATTTTGATGAAAAAGTGAGAATACAACGTTTCGGTCAAAAGAGTCATGATTTTGTAATAACTTCACGATGTCACCAACTTTTTCACTGTTCACCGGTTTTGATGACCAGTACGTACATGTATATCAAAAGAGAGCTCAGAAAATGCTCGTTCATCCCATGCCTGAAAAATTATCATACTAATGTGTTTTCTTATTAAAAAATTGTAAATTGAGTGATTTTTATATTTTGAGCACTGCTCAGCAAATGCAATAACGGATGGAGGTCTATCACAGTTAATTTAAAAATTTTAGAATGCAAGCTCTCGAGTGATGTATGGCACGTTTGTGTGCGACACGACTGGAAGACATGAGAATCGATTGAATTTCGACGAAATTTGGGTGATCCGATTCTGATTATCAACTCTGTCAATACGCGGACGATATCATTATCATTGGCATAAGAAGCGATGTTGCCGAAATAGTTCACTTCTATCGACATTTTCTGAAATAATGACATGATCCGACAATAATAAGATGTGAACATAATCAGAGAAAAGCCAACAAATGTTTGTCATGCTATGTATCAGTTGTGATATTGATGATTTCACCGTCTACAAGTTTATAAAGATACTTGGTCTAACATTCGATTCCAACTTGAACTTCCGACAGCATGTGTATAACATCACTAAAAAAGCATCATTAAGACTTCATGTTCTTCGAAAATTGAAACCCCTTCTCCTGGTTTAGTGCAACTATATAGCAATTGCGTGAGAAGTATCTTAGAATACTATGCTGCCATGTTTGTTGGTTTCAATTCTTCCTTACAACGTGTGCAGAATAGGGCTCACAAAATTGTTTGTGGTTCCTCTACTTGTGATTGCTGTAACTTCATGGCACCTGAGTATCGTCTCTTCATGATAGGTTTTGACCTTTTTCATCTTTGCCCCAGGATCGGAATCATTCCTTACATCATTTATGTCCTCAGCTTCTGGTTTATTCGCTAAAGTTTACCATGCCTGTATGTCTAACAGCAATGAGAAGTTCGTCATTCATAGTCAAAATGATAAAATTTTCAAACAGTGGTTTTGTTTGTTGACAGTTCCTTTTTTTGTGCTATATCTGTTTTAAATGTGTTAACCTTTATTTATTAGAAATTGTAATCATCATTTTTGTCAAATTGCAACCGCTTGTCATGCCTCATGATTGACGCTTGACTGTTAAATATACACGTATATAATTATTATAATTATTACTAATTACTAATTGTAATTTGTAACTGAATCCAGTTGGCTGTTGTTCAGCAGGTTTGACCCCTTCTGCTGTGTCTCATGTTCTGGTATTCCAGACTAGCAAAGTTTCTTCGTCTTGCTCTTCGCTTTATCAGCTATACCAGCTATTTCAATGACAAAATCCCATGCCAAAACATAATGGCAATTTAGAGTCGCACGATTGATATCATTTACTTCACAAAATTATTAATGTCAGTTGCTGACTATTACTGTAAGTCATTGCCAAGTATGATGCTGAAGTTCTTACAGTATCTCCAGTGTTTACATCCGGATCAGAATTTTATTGTTTGTAAATGTGAGTGAGCAATCAGCAAATCTACCAACAGGGCCTATTATAACAATTTTATCCTCAATATTAGGTATCAGTCATTGAAATCAAATGTAAAATTAACGCAAACAATATTCCTGTTGCATCCAGATCAGGACATTCGAGCTTTTCAGTGAAAGAGTTTTTTAGTGTCTGACGGGGTCATGTCATAAGCCCACATCGATATCCCGGGGTGGAGGGGAGGAGGGGTAAGGCGATTCACCTTTCCTTGTCTTCCAAAGTAATACTTCGAATTACATGAATTTCACGGTCCATTATTTGGGGTCTGAACATCTTCATGGTATTCATTTGCCTTAACGCACTCGTCTTACTACAAGCAGTAAATTGAAATCACCCATTTTGACAGTCTTTTAAAAATTCAGAAATTTTGACCGAATATTGATCACAATTCTCCTTGATGATTGCTAGTTGTGATGTCAAACTGGTTGCGTGCAGTGAGAAACTACTGACTGAGGACAAGAATTTGCATGGATTGATGAGATTGTATGAAATGCAATTCAGACATGCGGATATGACATGTAGTAGATTTTCATTTATAAATGAGCATTCGGATGTATTGGTGAAATAATATTCTACAATTCAAAGAAGCCTCAAATGTGGAATTTAATGTAACCCGGTTATTTTATTTAACTTATTTTACCCGGTATTATTTTATTTAATATCTACAAATATACATGTAGAAGTAGGTTGACCGTGGGAATTCAAATGATCAGGAAAAGACATGAAACTTCTTGAGACACTGTACAAAATGTGATTGTAAACGACGAGTGTCCACACTTGTAACCCACATTCGTCGATGAATGCGGTCTCGTTCAGCTGACCTTTCTCTAGGTACCGTCGTCAATAATCATATCGCTTGTTTATGATTTCTTCTCACTTGCGTCTTATCTGCGAGAAATTGTGGTCAATGCTGTTCACCCTGTTCCTTGGGTGTGGTGGCACCCGATGGTATTGGAACGGCCATCTCATTCCCCTGTGCACTTCTCACCAGCAGCAGGCATTTATTTGACTGTGTGTCGCTTCGTGTTGTTTTAATACGAAGCCTCATAACCGCTGGACGGAGCCGGATAAAACATCAACAACAACCTCTTTTACAGCGGCCAATGGCTTTTCATTGACTATCTCTACTTCTATTCATCTATTCATCAGCTCCACGATGACGAAGTCTTTCCTGTTGATTTATCATTTTATCACTTCGAGACTGATAATTGTCGTAATTGATCTTGCAGTTTGGCGTTTGATTCTCAATTGTCGTTCAGGATCAATGAAATCGTCTCAACGTTCGAAAGCTTGAATCAACTAAAGTTAATTTTCAACGTTGGCAATTTTCATGCACGGGTTTTGGCAAATCAATCAGATAACTTGTGCTTGCTTCACTTTAGATGTCCATGATCAGATTTTCATAGCTCGTAACGCAAATGTTTTCATAAAAGTGGGATATTTCTGTTAATAATTTATAGTCACAAAGTAAGTATGCGAGGTGGAACAGGGAGAGTGTCAACTCAAAAAGTATCTGTTTACATTGAAAATTTTTATATGAAAGGATTCAGTTTTTGCGGAAATTGCGTTCCTGTGGTCCAAAAAATTACATGAGCAGTTTTTAAGAAGCCAAATTTTTGCAAATTATTCCTATGTTTATATACTATCGACATAAGCACAATTTATAAGTAATAGGCCCTATGAAACATTTTGGTTATCAAAAGGAATGAATATTTGCTAACAAGCATCTCAATGAAGAGGGACTTAAGCTGATTACCAAGGGAATTTCATGAACCGCGTTGTAATACCTGTACAAGTCTTCATGAAAAACTTAAGATCTCATTGTGCTTCAGCTGAAATTTCAAGTTATTAATTCCATTTTCATCTGTATGATCTCACTATTCACAAAATTCATACGTCATTTCTTGAATCAGAATAGTAATGTGGACACATTTACATCTTTTAAAGTTAACTATGATCATTTTCTTTGATTATGACATTTTGCTCTTATAGTGGCAGGCGGTTTTTGACATGATTACGCTTAAGAAAATGCTCTTATTATATCAAGACGGTATTAAAGTAGTAGTGAATTGCTAATTACGAAACTATATTGCCTCTCTAAGGTTCCCATGACATGGAGGATTTGCAAAATTGCATTCTTTCTTCTGTATTGCTATCATGATCAGTCAACTCCGTGGTTTCTTCAAAACTGCAAAAATTTGCATATCTCATATGTGCTGCTGGGTCTGAACTCAAGTTCATTTGATGAAATCGAAACTGCATACACATTGGGGATTAATGATGAGTTGCTACTCTACCTAATATACTTGCTGTATGGTCACAAAGTTTACAGTCAATTATTTGATGTCGTCACATCCAAAAAATGGCGAACAACAAACACATCTATGAAGCAGCTACAGTGAGAAATTTAAATCATTTGAATATACCAATCACACTCAAAGGCGTTGTGGACGAATTTGTCCTCCGATTGCTTTACATGAATTTTGATTTACATGTAGATATCATGGACTAACTCGAATTCTGATTGACTGAGATTGAGTCGTAAATGGTGCACTTGAATTTCTCATTCAAATTCGATGTCTTTGGTACGATAGATGATCATAATATGATTTATAGAGACTCATATTTATAAAATAATGCATACTCACATTGAAAATCGATGTGCTTCGTTTAAAGTTATCACACAAAAAATGTTTGCAAAAGTGGTCACTTTCAGACCTTTGAAAAACGTACATGTAATTTTCAAAATAGCTTATGAATTTAATTATCTATTGAACCAAATCTAATGCCTTTTAGTGAATAATTTGAAAATACACTAGCACTAACGGTTACAAACCCGAAGGCTTTCTGAATAGGAACACAGAAATAATACGACTGAGGGCCGAATTGGCTTCCCTCATCCCCACATTTGGATAGGTTTTGAAGGAACACGAAAAGCGTGATTACGAAATCATTATTACTTAATTGCTGTTAGAAAAAGGATATAAACAGTGCGATTTACATTTAAGTATAACTTTGTCGTACATCACGTTTCTTGCCTAGAAGCAAGATGAATTATTGTTTCTCGATAAATTTAACACAATTCTGATTCATATCATCCATCAATGTCTGAGACTTAATCTGTTTCATGAAAGTCAACAAACACCCAAACTTAATTTCTATAATTTTTGAAGGCATTTCTGAATACGATTCTGCTTTCCAAAGTCAGAGCTCACTTGCACGTAACAATGTACCGTACTTCAGAAGCAGTGCAGGAGAGAGTAGAAATGGATGGAATGAAAATTCTGAATCGACACTGAAGAGCTGATATTGATCACACATTGATCAAACATTTATTTTTCTTGTTTTCAAAGTGAACTATGATTTATTTCTAGTATTATGACTTTTTCAATAACATCTTCGAGTTTGTCAATTACTTATAAATATTACATGTAGATGATGATTAATAGAAAGAGGGAATGGCGTCTTCATTGCTTCTTTATACGATCGATAGGCCAAAGCACCATATTCGTATAAAAATCTCTAGAGGCACCCTGCTAAGTGAACGGAAAATAGCTGCACATAAACGAACAAACCAGCTGCGAAATGCGAACCGAAGGCAGTTGGCTCGTTCGAATGCACTGAGTCAGATGACATCAGCAATCTTGAACGACACTATAAAGTTCGTAGTATGAACGATTGATATGAGTTAGAGGCAGAAGAAAACAGATCTGAATAGGAAGATGCATGGACTACAGGATGACTGCTGAAATTACAAAGTAGAAAAAATGCTTCAATGTAACCCGGTTCTATCTGTCTAATGACTGTGATCGGCGATAAATTCGACTCCATGTCTATTCATTTATAGAAACACGTATGTTTATTGCCATAATCGCATCTATGAATTTCCCAAAACCACAGCCTATAGTTCTACAAATATCTATTTTCGTATAGTCACCCTTCAAACTTTCAGCTCAAGTTGTTGAATTGCTTATAATCATTTTTATGATATGTGTCCTGATGATAATGGCGCTTATACGTTGAAAAATATTTGCTTGAAAAACAAAAATTAAATTCAAAAATAGCACTATTACTTTTATTTCCTACTTTAGGTGCCGAAACAATAGCAAAAATATTCCCATTATTTGAGAGTGATGAACATGACTGTGTAACTCGATAATGTTGATAATGGTTTTATGTGTTTTGCCGAGAAAATGATTGTGTTTCTGCATATCCGGTATATGGGACAACTGCCAGATTTCTTAGTAATAGTAATATCATCAATAGTAACAGTATATCAGAAATCTGTATCAATTAATAGTGATTAAACACAGTCAAATGTTTCTTTTGTCATGAAGGTGAACACATTTGGATTCACCGAATGTGTTCTAATATCCCTCTAGCCTATATGATGACTATTTAACATTGTTGATGTATTGCAACAATGTTAAATGGACCATCACCAATCTGTCAATTAGACTTTTAAATAGTTTATCGCTCATGCATGCGATATCTAGGTATACACATTGATCAATATAATTTCTTAAATCCATTCTATCCATTAGCCACTTGAAAATGACTGAGATTAAATACGCATTAAAGTTATACGATTTTCATTTTCTTTGTTAGATATGATTGCAATTCCGAATTTCGCATCTGGAGCAATGGAGCATTGGGGTTTGATTACCTATCGTGAAGCAGCGCTGCTATACAATGAAACAGTACATTCACTGATTGACAAATTTTCGGTTAATAGAATAATTTCACACGAACTTGCTCATATGGTAGGTATGATTTAGAATCTAATTCCTCATGTTATTTTCAATGCTTTTCAAGGCGATCAAAGAATGTGATCCGTTCGTTAGACATTAAATGGATCTGCATTTTCTGACCTTGCCCTAGACCTCTCAGAAAGGCCCGGCTCGACCGAACTCGTTTTCTCGGTCCTTTAGGTTCAGACACGGTCTGGTCTAACATCGGCTGCTCCGGTGACTTGAATATACATGTACGTTAGCACATTTATTGCAAGTTTGGGCTAAAACAATGAAAGATTTGGGCCACAACTGAGTACTTATTATTTATTTTTATCATGTCTGTTAGTAGTAGTATTTTCTATTTATGTCAATGTATGGACATGGTCCCTAAATGAAAAAATCAGGTCGCGAAAAGTTAACAATTATTGATAAGTAAGTTATTCACAGTCTAATAACGCGGGTTTCAGCTGATATTTATCGCGGACATCTTATTAGGCTAGTATTTGACGAAATAATCGCTGTAGTTAAAATATATGGTGGAACAGGTACTTTCATTGGAAGAACTGTAGGCCTAATTAGTTTTTTATTCAATTGAATGTTTCATAATGAAGCTTCATTTGATTTTGCTTGAAATGACCTACATACGATTTTCGATTTGATGATTAATTTACAGCAAATTTATACTTTACATCATAGACTATCATTTAAAAATTTAGACAGATATGACAGACACGATAGATTTGAGGCAGACTCCAAAGCAGGCATTGTGTAATCCATGAGTGTCATTACCACTTTATTTAAGAATTTTGCTAATGAGATTAGCACATGAATCACTTATAAGAGGAAGATGAAGTTAGTGCTTTCATCTAGTTCTTTCATGTCTATCATCTTTTCAGATCAAAGTGTACTTATGACAGGAAAACAGACATTTAGAATGAAATATGTCTATTTAAAGTCTTTTAAAACCCGATATCTCCAGAAATGGAAGAACAATTGTTATTGTAAAGGTAAACATATTTGCAACAAAAACTTCCGCATACAAGTGAAATATTTTTAAAAAATTTTAAATAGCATTATATTGGAAGAACTTGCTTTCTTGAGCATTACACTACCGATTCCCAATCATGATGCAAAAGTGAAATATTTATGTTAGAATGATCATTAACATCGACGAAATCTATCCCATTTTACAAATTCATGAGCATCTGGCTCTAAATAGTTCCAATGTATTTAAATACCTATGAAATCAAAGTGTTATTATTCGTCAACCTCAAACAAGGATGTTGATATTATTTGTCATGGCTTAACGAACTCAACTCACAGAGAGAAATTTGAGTGAGATCCTATTCTTCATACGAAACCTGCAATATTATGTCCAGTGTTAATAAGGTCGACCTGCAAATTTTCATGTTCCTTATTTGGTGCTGACGGTTGTTGGTATAGCTTCATTTCTGTTTCGAAATTTTGTCATATCATTTAACTGGATGTGTGAATCTCACACTTTCTCTACTGAGCGATAAAGGCACAGTCCGAAAATTTGGGTAAAAGCAAAATGATCATTAGTGTTTGTCTTCAATATTGTCTTACAATTCTAGACATAGTTTGATCATTTTAGCCGATATAAGCCTACTGTAGATTCACGATGTAAGAATTTCTTTAAAATGTTGTTTTCAAGTGAAAATCTCATGTAGCATTGTGTTCGCGTCATTTCTCACTCATAATAGCAAGAAGATCACTGAACTGAATACTTTATATTTAACTTCATTTTCAGTGGTTTGGCAACATTGTGACAATGGAATGGTGGGATGATCTCTGGTTAAATGAAGGATTTGCTTCATTTGCTTCCTATAAGGGAATGAAAGTCAGTGAGCCGTCATGGGACACAGTAAGCTTGTGAAATGAGCGATAGCTTCTTCCACTCATAATTGCAGAATGTCTGACAGCGCCTCAATGTTGTTTTCAGGATACTTTAGCTCGATTGTACTCAACAAGGATAGCATTTGAGGTCGATGATGTCATTTCATCACATCCAATCATTGTAGCTGTCAATACTCCTGCAGAATTATCGGAGGCATTTGACGTCATTACATACAGAAAAGTGAGTGAATTCAAAATGTTCGCATCTCAATAACATTTCAGTCCAGTGCTTTCACCCTATATTTGCCGCAGGCTTTTTCTTGTCAGTGAGTATCAGGGGGATACACTACCCCCCTCAGATCTTGTCAACTATTATCTCATTGTAAGAAATCAAAAAAGCACAAGTTATCAACCGAGAATACAATAAATAAATTCGAAGTAAACGGAATGTCACTAATGCTTCACCTCCGGCTTGATCACTGCAACTGCGATGAAAGATTTGCAGCATGATGGTTGTGGTCAAAAATGTGCTTCGAATATGTAATTCATAATAAAAGTACCACACTGAATTAGAAGATGCATTGAAACATTTAAAAAGATAAGTCAAAGTCATGACGTTTCGGGTAATGTTACAACCATTATCAGGTGTAAAGTGGAATGGACAGAATGTGGATAGAATTAATGCAAAGCTACGTAGCTTTCTAGATTTTTCAATACATCTTGTAATTTAGTGTGATACTTTCATTATGATTTGAAGCATGTTGAATGTTGATGGCAGGATTTAGAGAACGAATCTCAGACGACACAGTGAGCAAAATATCCTACATTCTTCGACATTCATGATCATTTACCTTCATGACATTCACAGAAGTTGTAATGATCAGTGTGTCTGTTTAGCCTCGGATGCCGGGGAAATATCAAGAGCTATGAAAACGCTATTGAAAGAACATTTGACTATTCTATCGTCACATGTAAATCAACACCTATTGTTGTATCACGTGTCTTCGGGGAAGCGATCCATTGGTCTGTGCTATATGTAGATTTTTGGCCTGCATCACTTGAACGCAAGGTGTTCAGTGGAGACCGATGAGATTCGTTCTCTCAAGACCTGCCATCAACATTCAACATCCTGCAAATCTGTAATCACAGATACAGTGATGAAGCCGAAGAAACACTTGTAACATTCCTCTTGCTTCAAATTCATTTCATTATATTCTCGGTTGAAGACTTGTGTTTTTTGCTTTTTTACAATAAAATCTTACCTAACGATGTCTAATCGATTGATCAAGAAAGCTATTATCTTATATAGCATTTCATAATATAGTATGCTTATTTTTTCGTACATGCTCTCCGATGGTAGTAGTGGCTTTGAGTTTCAAGTTGATCTTTATTACTATAAATAACATTTTGATATTCAAACCATCATTTTATAAAATTGTCGGAAATTTTAAGTTCTCCTCTAATTCTTGTAATGTATTCGCAACGTTGTTAAATTAATTTGCATCAATTACATGTATTTCAATAGTGTTGCTGCACTGTGTTTCAATTCTATCACTAAATCTTCAAGAACATCATCAGCGTTTATAATAGAAGTTTGCGTAATTCGCTCAGTGATTGATATATGAACATATGCATTTATAATTAGTGTGAATAGAACATACGTAATATCAGTCATCATAGCGAAATGGAAAGTTGATTAAACACTCAGCAATATTTCCTAACGGATAAAATGCAGAAACTGTAGCGCAACTACAGGTCCTAATCCTTTTCAATAGAAGTGAATTTTTTTAATTGAATGTTGACTGAATGCATCGACTGAAAAAGAAATCGAAATTCTATGTAGACTACGTGCATAAAGTACCTTAACTCAGAAATAAGGAAACATACTTCAAAAGTCTGAACTTCCAGCGGGGGACAATGGTCACAATTCAACATAGTAGTGGAGATTCTTCTAGAGAATAGTAGATGAAATTCTCAATTGACATAAAAATAGTATGCACGTAAATACTGGAAACAATGCGCTATTTCTTTATTATACCGATATCTGTAAGATTTTTCTAAATCTTCCATTGTCTCACGGGCCTGTGTACTGTCGTTTTGCGTCAATTATGAATTTCATTTCCATATCCACTGGTTGACAGCAACGTGAAACATATTCATTTTGTGACTTTTATGAAGTTGGTCTGTTCTCAAAATGCGATCCATGGAAGCAGCTAAGAGGGGGCTGCCCCCGTTCCCCCGAAAATCTGGCAACTTTGGTGAATTTCACTACAGTTGAGGAATCCTGTAAATATGGATGGTGTTAACTGATGATAATTATCAGATAAAGCCTCATCAATAAACATTTGAAGAGTGATCATTATCAAGTAATTCGGTGGAGTTCAGAAAAACAGCATCAGATTTATTTTTAAGGTCTTCCCTGGGTTGAGGTGAAGGTCAAAAAGCCACCGATTTTTGACACATTTCCATTGGATCACTATTTGAAATGGTAAATGACAACAAACACTAATAAACCATTTTGGTGGTTAATAAAACGATGGAATAGAATAGAGTATGTTTATTCGATTGACTGAAAATCACACTTTTCAGAAAAAATAGACATGACATTTCAAGAAATTTGAAGTTAAAGAAAAGAAAAATAACGTTAACGCTGGAAAGGTCGAATTCAAATGTACATGCGGTTATACAGAGAAGTACAGTAAGGAACGAATGATGATGAGCGGCTCTTCGTGTTCTGCTTCATCGCGGCCAAATGTCTCGAACGAGGTGAAGTTTCCGGGGATAAATGGATGATTATTAATCGCTATTAGATTACATCATCGTATTAGATGAGGTCAAAAGCCAACTAATTCAAACTTTCAGTTCACCTCAAATACCATTAAAATCGCACATCTTAGTATTTAGTTTCTGCAGGTGAAGAAACAACCCAATTCAATGACCTCTATCGAGATGGAGGCTAGAAGCAATACGATTCTGAAAACTTTCAATAATTGCTGATCAGATGCAGAGCTAAAAAGTACAAACATAAAAAAATCATATTTGATTGAGCTTCAAATTTCAAACATGCATACATAATAAGCAGATCAATTCAAATTCAAAGAATTTGCATTTCTGAATATCTCTATATTAATTCGAAGAATCTTTTATGCAATTTCAACTTATTTCATCAAGAACTGATGCCGCAATATACATTTGAAGTGAATATAAGCCAAAATATTCCGAACATTCAAATTTTGAAATAGCTGTCACGCCAAATAAAAGCATTGTGCCAAATTTATTATCCTTCTGTCAAAAGTTGCACAATACACAGAAAGTAAGCAGCTAGAAATCTGATGTCCATGGCTTGCTTGGTTCAAAAGATATTAACAAAAAAATTCGCCAGGTGGGCGAAAAACGCTCGCCCCAAGGGGGGGGGGGTTGGCGGTTAAAGGACATCAGAATTAGAGTTGTTATGTAGCATTTCAAGATGCGGTGAGCACGTGCCATGGCTTAGAGGATGTAGTATCAGTGTTAGGTAAACTTGGTAACAAATTGGTTGTAAATGTCACTTCAATGTCACAAAACGTAGATACTCCGGAAAGGGAAACATCTTCCAAAACGTAGTCTTTTTCCATATGTCTACCATAGCTGATGACCTTTCATTTATCATAAGTGAGTCGCAACTGCCAATTATTAGACCAGACATCAATCTGAGAAAGCGATGATTGTACGTTAGTAAAATCTCCGTTTCTGATATATTCATAAATTTTAAAGTCATCAGCGAAGGGAATCATACTACTGTAGTCTACAATCAGATACAATTGTAGAGACTATATCGTTCAGATATATTAATAAGAGTAATGGCCCGAGCATTGATCCCTTTGGCACACCATTACTCACAGGTAATCTGTTTGAAAAATTATTTTCAATCAAAGCATTCTGATTGCGATTTGAAAGAAATTCGTTAATCCAGTAGAACAGCTCGTACTTAATTGCATAATTTCTAATTTTTACCAATAGTTTACTGTGACAAATCCGATCGAAAGTCCTTGCAAAATCTACATCAATAACGTCCATGTGATGACGAGAATTGATGGCCGAGCTCCAACAATTCATCGACTCTGCCAGTCTAATTACGCTATTCTGTTAGTCATAAAGTCCCAAATGATTACTAGAAAGAGTACTGAACCTAAGTGCTAACTACGACTAAGAAATGAGTGCCAGGATCTACTATTCTTTGAGCTCGAAAACACTAATACACATTGAGTTCGAAAAACATTAGTACTTAATTCGTGCTCATTTTAGTACTCATTTAATGAGTTGCGTAGGACTAGCACCGTTACTATATCGAAAAGTACCATATGGCATATCTGACCCTCTGCATCACATGCTTGCATCCATCGAAGAACTGATTTAGCAATTAAAGACAAATGCACTTGGATCAATGAAATATCCACAAGAATCAAAGCGCAGTCGGTGAAATGTGTGAACGTTAGCAAGACTAAAATCAATGTCGGCGAGTATGGAAGACGTTGGTAGGACTCAAAGCACTGTCGATGAGGATGCTTTTGATCCAAATTGATGTCTTAGGTTCATTAAGAAGATACCGATAAAATGTCACAGATTGGTGCTTGCAGGATCGCTCCTTTTGTTTCATTGTACCGACTTCGACATGCAGGAACACATCCAGCCGTCATTTCTGTGAGCACTCGCTACGCGACACATAAGTGAACCGAGTGATAATTTTGTTGTAGAAACTATGAACATCTATGTTGAGCGTTTGATGGACGTCACTTGTTCCCACAGACACTGCTCGTCAACAATGCGCACTCGTGTCTCAGCTGGGAATAGGGGGTCTACTATAGCGAAGCGCACACCGTCATTACCAGCTGCATGCTGATTCACTTAATTTATTGACATTGATATCTCATCATATTAGTACTCAACAAGCATTTTAGTATTCCTGTGAATTTAAGTTCGGTAGTTCTAGTAGTCTTCTAGCACTCTTCTGTTTGGTACTCAGATTCATACTTAAATAAGACTGTATGACTTGCAGTGTAGTCACGTACGTATTCTTTGAAACATAGGAAATTGAAAAACTTCTTTATTTCAAGTAGAGGCTTTCCAAATTCATTGAGAGGACGTATTTTCCTTTTTAGCGCAATATCCTTCGACCAAACTTGTAGGCCACAGTTGCTTGAGAATGGCTTGCGAGGCAGTCCGAAAGATCTCGCGTTAAAAAGAAAAAGACGTCATCTATCTCAATGAATTATGGAAGCCTCTACTTGAAATAAAGTTATTCAATGTTCAGTCTACAACGCAGAAGTACGATGAGGGATAGAAATTATTGATGACATGAAGCAACCCTCCATAAAGTAACAAACTATTCAACGTAGAAGATTATTGAGAACAATAGATATGAAGAAAGTATCAACAGAATTTCAGAAAACAAACACCGAATATTTGTCTGCACTGAGGATCGAAATGAATATCCAAGTCCATTCTTATCTTTCTTAATAAAGTGTTCATAACAAAAGAAGCTACAGAACGAGCACTAGCTCTTAAATATTAGAAAAACAACTTCTTCGTACATGGTTTAGTTCTATTTACACGACGTTTCGCAGTTGTCCTGCTTGATCACTTGAGGTTGGATTTCCTATTATTTATTGATTGACACTGATACGGGAAATCATCACTGGTAGCTACAGATACATTGAGCACCCGTTTATGCAGTGTTAATAAAGCACTCTTTAAAACGAAATATGACGTCAATACGCGTCATATGCAACAGCGAATAGGCCTATAACATAATATGGCATATTATGCCTTCTACACATGTATTTTCTAAAAGCCGTCGAACTTCACGGACAGTGACTGACTTTCCGCGTCAGAGATCTTTGTTACAGGGTCGGGCAGTGTCGACTGTCACGCTTTGTTAGTGTAAACTCAGATTCAGGCGATGATCGGCCACTCTGTAGCTTCAGTGCGCGTTCCTGCAGGGTCATGTGGATAATTGTTATTCGATATAAGCTGTCGCAGCCGAAGGGTAAGAAAAAATTAAAGCTCCTGACATTGAATGATAATGCTTTCATATCTTCTGAAGGAGATTTCTTTCCGTTGTAAGCTTTCCTTCAATAGTGATTGCTGACCCTTTTTCACCCGGAATCCCCTTGTCATCGCGTCCCATTAATTGAATGGCTCACGTTGGACGGAGAATTATTGATCGCGACAACTGGACAGTGCGTCTTTATACTGCAACTGTCGCTTTTTTATAGATGTTAACATCATTTATTTCTCAGATTTCAATTTTTGTCAATTATGCAGTCTTGAATTATCATAGATTTTGAGTCTTTTACAGATCAAAATCTTGGATTTTTCTTGTCATAGATTTTAGGTTCAGCAACAATGCATATATTACCTTTCAAATAATCAGCCTAAATCGTTTGACGCATGGTCTGGCCATAGACTCCTAGATATATAACACCTGGACTGTTAGCTCAAAACTGCACTGTATAAACGGCGAATAGTGCAAATAAAGGTACATACTTTCATATGCGAAAGCGGAAAAATGAGATTTATCGGAAGAATTGGATAAGCCCTAGATTGACAGAAGTTACAAATTGGGCAATTTATTGATTAAATGTTCTACCTGCATTGTTATTTGCAGTTAAAGCTCGTTTCAGATTACAATGTTGGCGATGAAAAGTCATATTTCTGGTGCCGCAGATCCTTTCATTATTGTTACAAAATCTGGGTACTAAGTGGAGCAATCATGCGGAAGCAGTGACCACTTGTGCAGGCATCTCTGCCAAAATAGTGCTTTAAATGAAAATCATCATCTAAGAGGTTTCAAAAGTTTTCTCAAGTTTGAAGCTTGAATTTCAAAACTGAAAAAGCTGGGATTTTCATTGTTCATCTGCAAAAGCTTTCCCTAGAATGCGGCAACATTGGATGCAAATGTTATAAAACTTGGTTGCAACAATCCACTAGGATTTACGATATCAACGTACTTGAAATTCATATCATCTTTGCACAAAGCGCAAGAATGCTTTCATCACCGTCAGTGGGAAAATATTTCATTTCAATTTTATTTGCAAGATATTCTGCCACATTGAATTGTCAGTAATTGAATTGATTTCATCAAGGGTAATGTTTCAAAACTTAAAGAGAGTAAACAGCACGAATAGTCTGTTCACCTTGAAATATTTGGAGGTTATCGGAGACTGCGGGTTACTTTCCGCAACGTGCCAGGCAGTTGGTAGACACAATTCCTGATGTTCTAGTAAAGCCGGTTATGCCGTTGAAGTAGTAGCATAAATCAAGTAAAATGTCAAAATAATCACAGAATAATGACGATCAAGTATATTCCCATCTAGCAGCTAGATCTGTTCAATCAAAAAATGCAGCCTTGACCGTACCTCCTCCGTTCCGCTAACTCACACAATTTCGTGAATGAATCAATGGGGTTATCTTTGTATACATTATTCCGATTCTTATAATTTTTGTCGCATTTCAAATGCTTCACTCTTGCCATGAGGATAAGTACTTGTAAGGAAGACATAATAACTTCATAATTACATTCAGATCAACTATTGTCTCATCGTTCTTATTAATAATTATGCAACCGCCAATTCATAGAGTGGCATTTAACATTATATTTGTGGCAATATAGCCTACAGCAGCTGAACAGTTGGTTCATTTCAGGAGATTGATGGAAGAGCAAAACTACAATTATATTCATAGAAATATTTGCAAAATCATCTCAATATATTTCGGCTATCAAAATCATAGCCATTCTCAAAGGTGCTATGAGAGACGATGAGAATGACTATAGTTTTGATACCCTAAATAGGTTGAGAGGAGTTTGCAAATATTTTTACGAATGCACTTGTAACTGGTCTCTGCATCACTTTTTGAGATTTATAATACACAGCCAAGACATATTCTCAGAACATTTGATTCATTGTAAATTTTTGTGAATCCGTGTGGTATGCACATGTTGGTTACTTTCAATTTTATGACCATGTCTTGTAAAGATCTTGCATTATTTATTTCTAGGAATCGTTCTCATCTGGCCTTCATTTCATTGACAGAACGATCGAGGACGTAAGTTCTTGAAGGATAAATAAGATGGAGCTTCCGGAAAAATACAGAGAAAAACATTATGGCTCTTTATTATTCTTCGGATTCCACGAAGTGTAGAGAGCACATCAATATTATACTGCGACGTTTCTCATCATTGCCATTATACTTTTGCAATCAAATGCTGAACAAATATTAAGCAACATCTAGCTTGAACAGGAAAATTGATGGAACGATTGCAAGTATACATTACTACATGGGTTGCCGTGCTTATACTATTTTTGAATAAATGGATGTCTTTGAATGCACGAGACGCGAAGCGTCGAGTGCTTTAAGATATCCATGAGTTCAAAAATTATGTATAAGCAAGGCAACTCATGTAGTAATATTATTTGCAGCAGGCTATGTCATGGCTATCTCATGGACGTCCATGGCTATCTTGATAGTAGAAATCTACAATTAAAAAATCCATATATACGCCAAAAAGTATCAGTTGATAGATAGCTACTTGAATTTTAACAGTAATGGTAAAACGTAGATAACATAACATTTATCCATGATATAATCCACGGTTTGATTATTTTTAAAATTCGAATTGCCTTTATGTTGTTGCTACTGAAATATTCATTCCATTATTGAGCATCCCTGAGTAAGCATGTCAGTAGAAGATTTGTGTCCTCAAATTAGCACTGCAAGTCGTTTTTTAACCATTTTCACCGAGGAGGAGATCGAAGAGCTAAAAACATTAAATATACCAAAGTCAACAATGGAGAAAGAAGCCTGGGCAATGAACCTGTTGAGATCTTGGTTAAAGCATAGGAACAGTCAAGGAATTGTTAAAGGTTTGCATGTATTTAAAACACCAGAAGAAATGACAAAGGATGAATTGAATTTGATGTTGAGTTACTTCATTCTTGAAGTTAGAACGGTAAATGGAGGCAAATACAAAAGCGGAACATTGAAGCTGCTCATTTCAATGATTCAGTATTATTATAACAGAGTACATGTTAAAGGATGGTCCATATACAAAGACTCGGAATTTCAAAAGACGCGCAACAATTTGGATCTGGCTATGAAAGTTAGTCGCGCTGAAGGCATCGATCGCAAGACACGTAGAGCAGCATCTATAAGTGAGGAGATGGAGGACGAACTTTGGAAACAAAATCTATTAGGCGATGATTCTCCTACAAAACTGGTTGAAACATTGTTATTTTTAAATGGCAAGAACTTTGCCTTGCGTAGTAGAGATGAGCATAGAAGAATGACGATAAGCAGCATCGAAAAGCATTTTGATCGAGAAGGGCAACGTTATTATCTTGAGTACTGCGAAGACATTTCCAAAACAAGCAAAGGTGGTTTGCATGATCGTCGCGCTGAACCAAGGGAATCAAGAGCGTATGACAATATGATCAATAGAGAACGCTGTATTGTTGCGTTATACGACAAATACATGAGTCATCGCCCAGAAAATGTTGATGCATTTTACTTGACACCGATTCAAGAACCCAAAACAAATATATGGTACAAGCGATCTCCAATGGGTGTGAACAGTTTGTCAAAGGTGGTCAAAAATCTCTTTGATAGAGCGGGAATTGAAGGTTTTTTCACTAACCATAGTTTAAAACGAACAACGCGAACAGTTTTGTGCGACGAAGGATTTGGGCAAGATGTAGTGACTAAGAAGACAGGACATTTGTCAAAAAGCGAGCTTGACTATTTGGACTTAAATGCCAAAAAACAGCAAAAAATGAGCGATGCGATAAACGTCTGCCAATTGAGTTCAGCTTCTTCCATCTCTCAGAAGATCTGTGTGACAAATGAAGGAGTTGATGCTACTGTGAAATTAGCAAACAGCACTCAATCAGCGACAGCCATTGGTGAAAAACCAACTTGCATCATTCAAAAGAACGGAGCAACGTTTTCTATCTTTGTTTGACTTTATCTGCAGTGTATAATCTTGATATGTACTTTTGTTGTTGATAGTTGTTATATAAATTGATTGCACTAGTGCAATCAATTTGATTCTATGCATAATTCAATAGAAATTGGAATACATCAATTAGTTTTACTGCACGGCAATAATACATGGGGTAGATAGACATAGCATGCTGCAAATGTGATTGCTAAAATTGACAGCTATCAGGAACATCTTTGATTAATGTAAGATATCTAAGGGACGTTCAACTCCAATAACATGTACTGGAGGCAAGTACTCATATCTAGGAGTCCATGAATAGTTTCATTGCTTTGCGCTGATAACTATGGTACAAAATAGCTATACCAACACAATGTGATGCATGGAGATTTTCATAGTTTCAAAACTCTCGTATTCTGCATAGATCACTCGCTAAAGGTCATGATCCATCATGGATCTATGCAGAATACATTACTCATCTTCTGAAACTATGAAAATAAATCTCCATACACCACATTTGTTTAGGATATAACTGCTACTTGGCAGCTTACTTCCGGGCTGACCGAAGCAGTAGGGGCTCGATGCGCATCAGAGTATGCCTAAACCAAATAGCTCAAGAAGAGGAGCTGTTTTATCAACATTCAGACGACGATTACGTAATCGAAATGATCCACCGTCACATGGCCAAATGCCATCGTCATCAAAGACATTAACTCCACATGGCAATATTTTTCCGAGACTAAGGGATAAAAATCAAAATAGCGATATTGAGCCAATGGATGAGCTACGACAAAATTTCATGCGTTTTTTGTCTAATCGACAATCGTCAGGAAAGTACCAGGTGCCTCCTATGAATAATTATGATTCATTGAACGAATGGGCAGAAGGCTGGCCAAGAGACAGTGCTGCTGAAGAGTATCGATTGGCAACCTTGAGAAGACCTCAAAAAATGGAGAGCCACATGCGCCACATGGACGCCCTGGATCGTGCCTGCGAATATTATTCCACACTAACGGGATACTCTCATCAAGACTTCGAAGGTGAACTAATAAATTTGTTTGAAGCTTCAATTGGCGACAACTTTATTGAATTACGGCGACAATTGGAAAGAGGGGGAGGCTGTTCCTGGATCATGGATGATTCTATGACAAACACAATGGCAGAGTACATTCTTGATGATCTGTGTTTGGACGAGACATATTCACCCTTACAAGAAGAAAAGAGTTCGACTTGGATGAATAAAAAGACGTTTTATAATCCCAATTACTATCTTTGGTAACAGTTATGTTGTAAGCCAGAGTAACGAAATAGGCTACTTATCTTGATTACGTAAATCGATATATGTAGTACTCAAATTGATTTGAACATAAAATGTACATGTAGTATTTACATAATCACTTTTCAAACATCGAATTTTGTAAGCTTGTTAATCAGGTAAAGAATGGGACATCCTTGATAAAGGACAGATAAAAAATATTTCCCAAATATATTTTATCTGGCTTGCCGTGTATACGGAGATTCACGGAAATCGCCATGGATGGATATCGAACTTTTTGAAATATCCATATCGTGGAGATCTTTTTGAACGAATATTTCCAAATATTGCAATTAAATCAGCTTTTTTGAAAACAATATGTTTTCTCAGATTTTAGCTGATTATAGTAATCGATTTCGAAATATCACAAAACCTCAAGTGAACTCAATATAATGTTGACAAGAAGCCACATCCAGCATGTAGAACAACTTGAATGAAGCTGGAGTCAATTGAGTAGACGTGTAATCAAACACATGATACTCATCACGTGTTTGATTACATTCTCTTTCATTATCTCAAGTGGACAAGACTGGAGGATGTCAGTCATCTGCTACGATTTGATGTATACCTATTTTTACTTCATATGGAACATGTTATGTTTCAAACCACCCATTGATTGCTCATTCAGTAGGGAGTGGTGGAGGTCACTTTACTTGAGAGTTGAGTAGGTACATAAGCACTCCTGAAAATCTTCTCAAATCAGAAGCAAATCAACTCATTTATTTGATGATCTATAATTCATAAATTGTTGCTCGCATGTGACTCAAATGTGCTGTGCATGTATGTTCATGTGAAACATCGATAGGTGCAAACTTATTAAACTGATTTCCCATGATAATGAGATTCTGTGTTAACTTAATGCAAATTGTATAGAAAAAGTTAATTTTCACTTTTGAGTATCATCAGCTTAACAGTGAGTTAAAAACGTTCAACTCAGTACATCACAAGTGAAGGTCAGATACAGAAAGAATCTACATCAAAATTACATCAAGTAAAAGAGAAAAGTAGAATGAAAGATTGACCAGACACTGAAATGCGTGCAAGAGCTTCATGGCAAAAGTAGCATTTGCACAATGTAACTATCAAATCGCTTGTGTTAAAACATGGTTTTGCTATGTCATCATAGCATATCATATCATCAGTCTAAGTCATCAATTATTGGGATATCTGTTGCAGTTTAATAAAACTAATCGTTTTAAAAGTATGTTTAAAAGTACGACTTAAAAGACGATGAAAGTTACTTTTAAAAGATGACTCAAAATCAAGTATAAATAAAGTTTTACAGCCATTTTTATAACAGAGTGCAAAAATCATGTTGAAAAGCCTGGCTTAAAATCATCTTTGAAAACAGTGGTTTTAGACTTTTTAGGTTTTCTGAAACACCCGACAGGTGCGAAGTGGGACCCAATGTAGAGTGATCTAGTCCAATCCACCCAGCACCAAATTAACAGTGGCCCTGAACCACCCTTGGAAGTCCTGATCTGTTACAATGAATGCAGGCATACAGGGACACTCCATGAAGCCGACAAGGGACATAATTGCTGTTATGGGAAGGTCCCTATCAAGCTTCTTAACCCCGCTTCGCTTGTACCTGTGTCATGCTTACTTCCAACAGAAACAACCCTGTCAGCAGTCCTCCACATTATCATGGACGTATTGACCGCGGAGACTGAGGGACACATTGTTGATAACAGGGGTGTCGAAGTTATTAGAACTTGTACAGAGCTCGATTTCAAAACCATTTTTAAAAAACTGCGCTTAAAAGAAATTATGACTGCACTTTTCACAAATACATTGCATTAAAATGTTATTCTTCACTCTGACAATGTAAATGTTCAATTGATATTAGAAGCCTTATATTAATAGTAAACGACAACTAGAAGCACTAGCACCTTACGCTGATGTGTATAAAATGCTAAGTAGTAGGTACTCAGCATCATGGCACAGACAGTTTATGGACTTCAAATCCACCGAATCACTAAAGAGGCACATATAAAAGCTGAAGTGTGCCGATGCGTATTGATCTATCAATTTCTGAAATAGCAAGAAAAAATGTTTTAAAACACGCCATGTTTTTTATCCCTGAGACGATATAAGCATACTTTGAACACAAAAACTTATGAGCATCATGTTTTTGACATAACAAGTGATTAGAACTGTACATCAGACGAAAATTGCACTTTTCAAGAATGACAGATTCATCACAGTTTGACATTTTAATGGTTTTAGAAATGAATCATGTGAACTTATGTTAAATTGATGAAATATCAGCCTTTCTAAAACTCATCATTCTATGAGGTGTCAAAGATAATAAAACCCGTTCTCAGGAGTCAGGGGGTTATTCCAGAGACCAGTCATTATTTAATGACGAGCTTAATGAGGCCTCATAACAAGATTTCGTTTCAGAGATCGCTTCTTCGATCGCAGCTTAATCAGGTGTCCTTAAACTCGTTCCATAGACCAATCATAACAGCGAAAATTTAAAGACTACTCTAGGGCCGTCACTAAAAGAGCGAGCTGTCAGTTTTGAAGATGACAAATGTTACTGATGTCGTTAGCGATTTCGGCCGTTTCCCAAGGCATTATCGAGAGCGTTATGTACCGATGGACTTGGATGAGCTCTCAGAAGAGGATATACGAAGTGTCTATAGATTTAATGGAGATCAATTGTCGCTCATAGCGAACGATTTGCGGCCTTTCATTGAGGAAAACTACAGAACGGAATCTTTGCGTGGGAGGCCTTTGTCGGCACTTGAGCATGTCATCATTGCCATGAAGTTCTATGGCCATGTACAGAGGCGTCGCGACCGGGGGGTGTGGGGGACCGTAAAACCCCCCCCCAATATGAAATTATTAAAAGATTCAGGTAAAATGAGAAATTTCAGGTAAACCTCCGGTTTGCCGGCAATTCAGCACCAATATTCACTGACGCTGTTCTTAGCCACAAAAACACGTCTTGTCACAAAGACACATCGTAATGTCGGGAAATTCTCACCCTTTCTAGACACCAGAAAGTATATGGTTAGTTGTTGTTGATGATATTGATTTGTCACGCGAAAGCGGTCATCATGAAAACGCTGAAAACGACCTCTACCCGGGATGGCTGTACATGTATATGCGAGCAGGAGGAACAGTCGCCTCGCATTTTCTTAAAAATTGGAGCATAAGGCGATGTGAGTTAGCCCTGCAAAATTAAAAATATCTAAGTGCAATTGAAATGTAATTCCAGTACCCTACCTATAATGTGGCCAGTGAATATTGGCACATAATCACCTAACGCTGAAACGCCTGCAACTCATTCTGCCTAGCTGTGTAGTGTATATTTAACCGTTGATTCATGTAAGTTCTGGCTATTGCGCTGTCCCTTGAGGAGATGACGTTATCGTTACGGTGGATTTCATCGAACCTTCCTCATACCGAGTCATTCACACGCGCACCGCGGAAAGCGCACGGTATGAATAAGGCACACCGTCTTCTCTGTGTGTAGAAGTTTATTGTTAACAGCGTGTTAACTTTCTCGATGCAAACACCATCGAAAATTTCCTTAACAGTCGAGACTACGGGATCCAATTGCGCACAAATTAACTTAACGTCATCGGCATTTCATTGGCCACTTAAATAA
This sequence comes from Prostheceraeus crozeri, assembly GCA_907163375.1. Lineage (NCBI taxonomy): Eukaryota > Metazoa > Platyhelminthes > Polycladida > Euryleptidae > Prostheceraeus > Prostheceraeus crozeri. The sequence continues at coordinate 691,092 of CAJQUW010006169.1, forward strand.
CCACCAATTAAATTATTTTTCATCTATAGGCGTCATTTCCGACCGATTAGATGATTAGGTAGGTACCTAGTGTTGGATTTGAGCATGATAGCAGTAGGGGGAAGCTTTCGAACGGAAGTTTTTGGGTCAACGCTGCAACCAAAGCCGGAAAAAGGGTGATCAAAAGGAAGAGGACATTGATTCATATAGCACCACTATCATCCTCGCACTAAGAACGCCCGCGAATTATTTTGAAAACAGTTGAACCATAAATGGAAATAGTAGGAGATATGCCCATTTGATCCTTGAAAGGGACTCTCCAATGCATGCATTTGGTGTCACCCGCATTTGGCTAAATAATGCTTCAAATAAGGTGCGTGGATACCCTTGTGCATCAGAAATTCATAGTAGGTCTCGCATGTAAAGATCCACACGAACATTCCGCAGATGATCATTCTGTAATTTATTGTAATTAGACCTATAATGAATTCACAAAAATCGGGCTTCTGTCAAAATTCACAGAGTGAAAGTTAAACAATGTTCCCAAACTTGATTTTATTTATTGTGAAGAGTTCTATTACATTAATATGAATAAAATACTGTGTGTGTTGTCATCAAGACCCTGAAAGAATGAAGATAGCATTCTGGATTCCACTCTTTTTGTGATGGTTTCGCTACCTTCTAATTATTTCATTCAGCTCTTTCTGCTTCTCGAATTTATTTGTTATCTTTATGAACAAAGAAGGTCAATTATTGATGATAAGACAATTAAGCTTATGAAGAATCGTGAGGAAACTAGGCCTGCGCCTGTCAATATTGCTCACATTCACTAAAATAATGAACTGATGCTCAATCAATCTGGTTGAGGCAATGTAAAGCCTATCTACTGGAAATATTCTTCCCCCTCAGGGAAGGAAGGTGCATCTCCAGTGCCGGGGATGAGATGAGGCAGTGCAGGGGAACTTCCCCACTTTCCCTCCCCTCAAATCCAACACTGCAGGTACCTCTTCTGTAGGATATAAACATGAAACATGTTGGAATGTGTGTGAGTATGCGTGTGTGCAATAATCAGGCAAATTTTGGCTCTTAGTTGTAAATCAGGTAAAATTTAGCAAACACCCCCCCCCCCAATGATGTTTCCTTAGCGACGCCTCTGGCCATGGAAGTTCTTTCCGGAATATGAGTGAACAGTATGGCAATGGTTTGGGAACAGTCTCTAGAGTTGTCCATCTCGTCACACAATCCATTCCAAGAGCTTATGAAAATATAGTGAAACTTCCAACTACACACGAGGAGTGTCAAGTTATCTCAAGCGGATTTCATGATGTTGCAGGAATTCCCAACGTCATCGGCTGCGCTGATGGATGTCTCATACCGATAAGACGACCGACTGTGAATGAACATGTCTTTGTTTGTCGCAAAGGCTACCATGCCGCCATCAATGCCATGTTCGTTTGCAGGGCTGATATGCGTTTCATCTACGTTGACGCAAGCTTCCCTGGCGCAACCCAGGATGCAGCCGTTTTCAGCGAATCACGATTGAGGGAAGCTCTCACTGGTGGCTGCATACCTCAAGGATTCCTCCTTGGGGACAGTGGCTATGGGATGTCGCAACATCTTCGTACTCCAGTTCCTTGTCCAAGCGAAATGCGTCTAGGAATTACAACAGAGCACATCGACGAACACGTAACTGTGTCGAAAGGGCATTCGGAGTTTTAAAAAGTCGCTTTCGCTGCATTGATAAGAGTGGTGGCCCATTGCGAATATCGCCATCTAAATGTGCTAATATTGTCAACGCTCTGTCAATCTTGCACAATCTAGAGATTCAGATGCGACTTCCTTCAATTGATGGCGCAATAGAACCTGGAGACGATGTATCCGAAGTTCAAGACACGACCGATGATCCAGTTGGTGCATTGATACGAGACAATATCATATCTCTATTTCAATAATGATTTTGATATAGCGCGTAACGTACATGTATAATGTACAAGCGTACTAGTACAAGTAAAGCTCTTCTTCTTTTATGCTTTCGATTGTATTCCATTCCTGTTTCCATTAAGCTGTTTTTTCATAACGCATTATGCATAGTTTTTGAATACGTTTTTTGTTTCGGTCTCGCTTTGCGGTCTCTGATTTACGGTAACCATTCTAGTCATCCATTACTCATTGCAATGTAAGGTAGAGTAAATTGGGAGGAGAACAAATAATTTAACAACAATTGAAAATTTCTATTACATGTATAATTGGTGTACATGGACATGCACATAGCCTACAAACGCTCAAGCTTGCGTTGATAGTACGCCTTCTGAAGTTGAAGAACTTCTTTTTGCAGCTTTAAATTCTCATTGTGCAGAAGAATGTTCTCATTATACGTGTCCCTCAAGGACCGTGGGGCACGTACAGTCGTAGTTGTTGTCGCTGGCACCTCCTCCTGGGAATTTGCATCTGCCACGGTGTCACGGACCATCATCTTGGAAGATGTAGGTGTGAACGACTCTGTCAGAATGTCGCCGGATGCCGACGCAGCAATCTCCATGACATCCGCTCGACTTTCTTCCTCAGATGACACGATTGACGCTGCTGCATCCAGCTCCGGGGGTCCTTGTGTAGGCGCTGGTGTTGGCCGACTTGCATCTTCTTGGGCTTCGGTACTCCCATCGCCTCGTACTTGTCAATGCCGTTGACGTCCTCAGAAGTTAGCAGCGAGCTGATTTTGGTCTCTAGCTCCGACAGACCCGGGACACTGACGTTTCCAGTTATGCCGAGAGTTCTGCGGATCTGCTGCACCTTCTTCTTCACGTTGGACCTCTCTACTTGCACCTTTCTTCTCAGATCTTGCTATTTCCTTGCATACGTGCTCACCCTCTTCACTTCATTCTCGATTTCTTTCCACGCTCTTTCTTTATTTGCACAAATCGTGTCGCTATTGTCGTGGTTGCATAAAGTACCCCATTTCTTGAAGCAACCATCCGCCAACGCACGGAGTTCCGGTTCCGTGAACCTCGGTGCTCGTTTTCTCAAGTTGCGGCTTGACATGACTTCGATTGATCTTTGCAACAAGTCTCAATGGAGCGGTTTTATGTCGTGAAACACGCAATACTGATCTTGCCTCGTGATATCATTGGATGATTTTAATGTTTTGTCATCTATCACGTGTCTTTTGTCACCTGTTGCTTAATGATGTGTGACACACGCATCTTTATTTATGAGGCCCTAGTTAGGGATGAACTGCGATAAAGAGCAGCTCTTTGGAACAAAATTAGAGAGGCCTCTTTAAATTATCTAATGCAGCCGCTCAATGAGCGGATTTAGAGAGGGGTGTCTGGAACAGCCCCAGAGCTGTTAAGAAAATATGTAATTATAAGAACAGTCTAGCTTCGTTCCTATCGAATATGCACTCAATAAATCTGCAAGTGAGATAGCCAGAACTGCAAGCGCGAAGTGCATGTCCGCAGTGTTGGCCATGATGTGCAGAGATACCGAAGACTACGATGTCAATCACTTGAGGTCAATAATGAATAGATCATAGTACGGTTAGATAGACGAGAGGTTAACCATCAAGGCGTCCTAACTTGATATTTGCGTTTCGCACGGCACTACTAAAGTGCAGTCAGGACATGATAAGAGGACATCTTTTTTTTTGCAGCACTGTTGTATGACAGGAGTTCTCTACATAGAGTGCGATCAAATGAAGTAGTTTATTCGATGTGTGATTGTATTGATAATCACTTTCATCATTTTACATTATGCGTCCTCCGCTCTAATTTATATGTTCCAATCACAATTTCCTGAAATTTACCGTATACAGCACATTGGGTGTTTGTTTTCAGCTTTGACTTCCAAATTCCTGTTGTCAGTAAGATATGACTTTCCTCATAACGTGGTGTACGAAATTTCAAATGAATATCTTCATTACTTTAATCCTATACTTCGTTATATTACTGTGATTTTATCTCTTAAATTCATTCGGCCAACAGAGAGAGTTTCTTTAAGGAAAAGAGGCCGAAAATGAGACTTTTACAGAAAGATGAACCAGATGAACACATCAGGAAGTATATTGCAGTTTTCAGTCTCAGGTTTATTGTTTATTCTGCTACAGGCAGAAGCGTTAAGTGTAGATCCATAACTTTTGAAATGGAGTGTCTTCAAATCACTTCTTATCTTTGTTATTATACAAGGTGGCCATAAAGTCGCGCACCAAGATTTTAATTGTTCTTATGGATCTCTAAATAACTTAAGGAAAACATGAATTAGTTGTGAACAAATAAATTTATATTTACAAATGTTCAAAATGCTGCCCTTCAGTAGCCAGACATAAATCAAGCCGATGGTGAAAGTTATCAAACACTCGATTGAGCAAACTTGAATCACCGTTGATTTGTTAACAGGCATCCCGAATTCGAGTTCTCAAATGATCCAGGTCATTCATGCGCACGGAATACACTAGTTGCTTTGTGTATCCCCAAAAGAAGAAATCCATGGGATTCAGGTCAGGGGAGCGTGGAGCCCATTCAACTGTCCCCCTTCGACCAATCCAATTTCCGAAGTTTCGATCGAGCCAGTCACGCACTTTCAAGGCATAGTGTGGAGGCGCTCCATCCTGCATGAACCACTCAGGTCGACCTTTTCCAATTGAGTCTAGCTGGGGCAGAAGTTCTTCTTGCAGCATTTTGAGATACCTGCTGCCGTCAAGCGTTGAGTCAAAAAAGAAGGGTCCTAAAACATGGTCCTTGCACAGACCGCACCAGACCATCAGTTTCACTCCACTATGTTCTCTTGTGGCTTGCATCCAGTGTAGATTCTCCCGCGCATAGTAGCGACAGTTTTGCTTGTTCACTTCACCATTCAGCTAGAAGTTAGCCTCATTGCTGAAGAGAACTTTCTGATGTACCATGTCAGGATCTTCATCAAGTTGGTTTTTAAACCATGTCGACATTTCCACGCGTCGGTCCGAATCGTCTTCGTGCAACATTTGGAGAATCTGCAGCTTGTATGGATGGAAATGCTCTTCTTTGACTATCTTCCTCATCGTGGATCGGGGAACGCTGATTTCACGAGATGATCTGTGCACGGACTTCCTTGGACTCTGTTCAGCTTTATCAAGAATGGCTGTTCTTGTCTCATCAGATATTCTTGGACGTCCACTTCGCTCTTTGTCATGAACACTACCTGTCTCCTTGAACTTCAAGAGCAACCGACCGACTGAAGATTGACTAACATTCATTCCTTCATGCTTTGAATTGAACGTTTCAGCAACAGACCTGTTTGTCGCACCCTCTCGCCCACAAAGTAAGATAATTTCAATTCTGTGTTCAACTGTCAAAGACATGCTCGCCAGTTGTGATTAAGAAGCCATTCTTACTTCCATTTATTCAATTTCAGAGTAACACTCATGTCATCATCGGTACGTTGTCATCTACATCGAATTACGTTCATTCATGAAATGAAGAGAACAAATTGTCATTCTATAAAAGTGTGATTGAGGTGTGATTGTTTCTAGCTAGAGTGTATGTCAAATATGGCTTGGTGCGCGACTTTATGGCCACCCGGTACTTCTGATCAGTGATGCAGGCAAGAAAGTGGCGAAATGAAAATCTTCTATTGAAATCTGAAGAAGCCAAATTCGATAAGAAATTGTCAATATTGGAACGTCTGAAGTCAAATGCAATTTTGGTTGCACTGGTATTAACTACTGAATGAGAGGAAGGTGACAATAAAACAATCATGGTTTGAGTTTGAAACCATAGGACCGAATGTCGGCTAGAATGTCGTATATCTCGGATAATTCTTCGGATGCGAATTCCCGCGAGTTGGCAAGGTAACTTTATTCGTGAACAAGAAATTTGTGGTGAAATATCAATGTCAAAGTCATTGAAATCTGCGCATGATACAAATTTGGACTCGGGATACGTATCGAGGATGGAATCATGAGTTGACACCAACTCGTCAATAATGTCATCATGACATGACTTTCTAAGACAAGGTGGGATATACATACGTCTAACCCCGCAATTCATCACCCACACAATTCAACACCATCTAGTACTAAATTGAGCGAGTGTTGATGAGAAGAATAGATGGAATGTTCAAGATAGGTAAAATCGGTTTCAAAAATTCCTCAGAGATTCTTGTGAATGTATTTGACCCATGTAAATGACTACATCATGTCCAGCAGTTCTTTGCGGGTGAAATTCCTGACGGAGGAAATAATTATCCTGTTGCTGCTGCCTCGTCAAATCGTCACTCACAAATATCTTTCGAATTGTAGAGAATGTTCTCAGTTCCTTAGATCTGCGGGCAAATGCCAATTTCGAGAAATGCTCTTGAAAAACTACCTTTACCCCTCAGAGACCTGAGGGGGTCCAGTGGACCCCGGAGCCACATTTTTCTATTTTACTTTTTCTCCTGAGGATATATCAATTGCTCATGCCCATATAAAATCATCATTTTTGCAGTGATTCTGCATGTATTATTTCATTTCAATTGAATGAGTAGAAGTATGGTAGATAGGCCAAGGGGTCCACTGGATCCCCCTCAGGTCTCAGAGGGTGTAGAAAGTCCCATAACTAAACTTGTGCTTCAGATGAAAAATGATTTTGTGCATGTCCATGATGGTTCATAATGAGTGAAATTCATTTATTCAATGTGTACTTCATGCTCGTGCATGTGTGTTATGCTAGAAGATCTCAAAATGTGAATATTTTGTTTCCGCAAATGATCGTGCATGACTGGTTGGCATACATGAACAAGTCAGCATAAAACAATGCTCAAAATGAAAGCTGTCATTATATTCATAGTTCAACACTAAAAGCAGACTGTTGGCAAAGTTTCACAGCAGTAATTGATGAGTTTGAGATCGCCACAGCTGTTCTGAGGGTCTTAAAGTGCAGCAATTATGGCTCAGTTCAGGTCTATTTCCGAGTAGTATTGAATTATTTTTTTAAAAAATGGCCGAATATAAGGGTTATGCTGCACTATATAAATCAATTTCATCAAAATCGACTATCCGATGTTTTATGGCGACAGCAAACATCGTAAAATCGACTCCTAGTACAACTGACACTATGCTAAATGTCGCTGAATTACAAAAACACCACATTTTCGCATGTTTACTGAGAAGGCTGAAAGGCACTCAGACGATTAGTTATATCGACTTGCTACACACAAACATCATTGTTTTATAGGGTTCGACAAAAAAAGTGCGTTTTTTGTAATCAACATCTATTTATCCAGACAATCATTCATATCACAGATAGTTACCATCTTCCTCTATAACTTTCTCAATCAATATGCCACTGGAATTCATAAAACTCCTTCTGTAACTGGGTGATGGTCATTCCACCAGGAAATTGCTCAATACATGCCTAGATTTCAGCAATTGAGTCAAAATTGCGTTGACGACGATGAACTTCAAAATTTCTGAAAACATATCGATCGAGCAAGTTGTAATCTGGTGAATAAGGGGGCTGTTTCACGAGACTCATGCCTTCGTGGTCGATGCACCGTCGAACCTACATTGCTATATGTGGTCTTGCATTATCATGTTCCCAACGAGGTAAATTGAGTTGCTGCTCGAACGCTGCACACATGTTTTGCAGGAATGACAAATATCGATCACCATTTATGCTTCCACCATCATGCAGCACTTCGAAATAGGAGAAATACTTTGCATAATTGAGAGCAACCATTATTAAGACCTTCCGATCGGCTATTGTCCTGCGCGATACGTGAGGTCTGTCGCCTGCGCAATCGACCCAGACTCGGTTGCATTCTTTGGGTGGGATGGTTTTGTAGTAGACCCACTTTTCGTCCACGACGACAAGTTTACTTTTGATTTGCCGACGTCGCAAGGTTTCCAAAATGCTTCTGCCACACTCAATACGTTGCTGCTTATTTCGATCACTCAGTTCATGCGGTATCCACCGACAACAAAAGGATTTCTTATTCAGATGATGAGAAAGTATCCGATGAACTGACCTCTGCTCAACACCTGTCTGCAGTGAAATGTGAGCACAGGATAAGTGGTTGCCATCTTCGATTAGTTCTTTCACCTCTTCGATGTTTTCATCGCAGCAGCTTGATCGTGGTCTTCCAGATTCTTCCTTTCGTGTCACCGTTTCACGTCCCTCGACGATCTCTCTTACTATTGCTTGAATTCTTCTCACTTTCATGATGTTCTTCTCACCCCAAACGTTAGCAAGCAGCTGATGAATTTTTGTTGCTGAGTAGCCCTTTTGAGACAGTGTTCGGATGAAGAAGTAGACATCACACTGCTAAAACTCTATGACTATCAGGAAAGAAAATTGGATGATTGATTAAGAGCATATCTTATGTCTATGTTCGGAAAGCACTCTAGAGACATGACGATCGGGAATCAAAAATACACTATGTTTATGTCTATGATTCCAACATTAAAGCGTATACAGTGCAGAGAATCATGCCATAGATATTGCCCTTGAATAAAACTTTCATGAACTTTTAAATGAACACAATCAAACACCATTAAATCTAAAAATCAAAGGCTATAGAAAAAACGCAGTTTTTTTGTCGAACCCTATACTTAAATTCAACTTTCCTACTGATTTCATATCGATTTAAGCAGATAAACTAAGAATATTTAAAAGGGGTCCACTGGAGGGGTCCACCTCAGGTCTCAGAGGGTGTGAAAAAGCTCAGGTATCTGAGGGTTAAGGGTTCTGATTTCATGTTGGAGTTATTCAAATCAACATGACGAGTCATTTGCTTTACACTGTTTTCGTCTGCAACTTTCCGTTCTGAAAGTGAGCCGTTTGGACTTTCTGGTAAGTCAATGAATAATAATATTATCGCGACGCATTTGTCTGTCCTCACTTTCACCAAAAAATCTGATTCAAGGGAAAATTTGGCTCTCTGGATTCAAGATCATTAGCGGTAGCTCGCGGTTCGGATATTTCCTTTCCCTGATCCGCTTGTGTCCTTTGCGTCACTGTCAACACATCCTCAATCCGAACAATACGACTGACTATCAACTGATTTTATTTCATGTCGTAGCTGTTCAAATTCAATCTTTACCTTTCTGAGTTAAGAACTTCACGCTTTGAATCAACAATGATTCGACGAATTCTTTCCACTGAAAACGGTTCAGGTATTGCGCTAGCACAATTTGACCTCGTAGTTCTTTGCGATCATTTAGCCAAAAATACCAGTGTATCAGAACAGCAGATGCGCAATCATTGACTTACGTAGGATGCATTATTTGTCAACTTCCTGAATGTTCTCTATCTCTCTGTTATGTGACTCTTCTATGACATAAAATCATAAACTCGAGCATGCCTTTAAATATTTCCTATTTAGACTTTAGAATTATATTATTTAGAAGATATATTAGAAAATTTTTAGAAGAAATTTTCTGCTTGGATATCAGCAGTCCAGACGGATCTTCTTTAATCTTTGAATGTTCATCTTACCGCTATGTATCAGGGAACGAAGTTAGAAGACTTCTATGTTTGAAACGCATTCACTTTTAGATCTAATTGTTGAATTGCTAAGGTAGAGTTTCTGCAATTACATAGAAATCGGGTCAATGGGGTGCATCACACTTGCAAAATAGTCATACTTGTCATACTTGTCAGTCTCACAACACTGTGGGTGCAAGTGAATTAGAACACGCTGGGCGTCACTTATTACACCACTACTGTGCGACAATGCACGTTGTGTACACGAGCTTTCCGAACAATAATTTCATTCAAGTCCGCGTGCTATGACAGCCAGCGATGAATTTGGACGCACCGAAGCAACCAACCAATGATCACGACTCAAATCACTCGGATGCAACGGATAAAAAGTCAAAAATCACAAAAATTGCGACCAAAAGGCACCCACGGCTACCACGATGAGAACGCCCGAAGATCGAGGAGCAAATTGATACCAAAAACAGCGAAAAGCGACCAACGAACACGAATTACCCACAATAGCAGATCAACATGGGAGATCAACCAGAACGCTGAACCGTCGTCGATGACAGCACTTTTGTTAATATATATTGATTACAGGGCTTATTAATTTATTTTTAGGAGTACGCATGGCACTAATCAATGATCCTGTCCGGTTTTTGTTCCAAAATACAGATTGTTTCATAAAAAGTGGATCACCCTTAAACATCGCCTTAACTTCAACTTTGTCGAACTCCGCCAAACTTGAACGAATTTCTCTGAAATTTGGAAGATATGTCAGTTGTGCCTACTAATATCATTGTTGGAAATTTCAAGCATGAAAATTGAGTTGTTTTCCTGTTATAGATAAAAAAGTAGTAGATAATTTGATCTTCATTTAGCAATGTTACACAAAATCATACCTCACTCTTATATAATTACATTTGTTTCCTTTGTTATGTAATATGTTGTTCTACAAGCCAAAAGCTATCAAGCAAAACAAAAATAAAGAAAATCGGTCAATCAGAGCCAGTATAGCACCATTATTCATCAACAATAATGTAACTGCTACATGTGATTAACTGGACTTCATGTTCCATAGCTTCCTGACTTCGTTGCGGTGGTGTTGGCAGCACTCCTGATTGCTTTCAGCTAGAAATCTATCTCTTACCGGTTGAAAACAATGCAAAGCACAAATGAACAATAACGAGATCGCATTCACAAAAGGCAAAGTGTCAGCCTTGCTAGAACTAGGGTTTTCTTCGCGAGCTACAAGCAAGCGACTACATGTCCCTTACACAAATGTGCATCGATGGCATAATGATGATTTTCGACTCTGTCGTAAAGAGGGCTCTGGCCGTCCTCGCAAAACATCCAAACGTAGAGACCGCCTAATTTTGAGATTTGTTAAAGTTGATCCAAGTCTCTCGTTAACTGAGATGGCTGCACTAGACTCGTCTATTTCTAAGTCCACTATTCGTAGAAGACTTATTGAGTCGAATTTCAAGAGCTGTAAGAGGCCCTCTCAGATCGAATTATCAGATCAGCATACAAAAAGACGTCTCAGATGGGCAATGAGTCATTGTCACTGGCGAAATCAATGGAATCGGGTTGTCTGGTCTGATGAGGCATCAGTCCGTCTGAAGGATAGTGATGGTCGATTGAGATTATGGATAAAATCTGATCAGGAAATTCCGAAACATTTACATCGTCCCCGGGTACAAGGTGGTGCGACTCTATTGAACCAATGGCCGCTCTGAACTTCACATACAGCAAGGAACCATGAATTCTGAACGCTATGTGAATGTTTTGCGAATGAACATTGGCCAAATGACAGATCAACTTGGTGATCCATCGACTTGGTTACTTTTGGATGATAATGCTACTTGTCACAGGAGTAGTAGAGTCAACTTATGCAAGTCTCAATTAGGGCTTAGGACATTATCTTGGCCAGCTCGTTCTCCTGATCTGAATCCCATAGATAATGTATGCAGTATTCTAAAACGTAACGTTCGTCGTTCACTGCTACCTACAGATGGCGTATCACAACTTAAAAAACACTGTTAAAAAGAGAGTGGAGAAAGTTAGATCAGTCAAAAATCAACGATATCATCGAATCAATGCCTAAACGAATTGGTAATGTCATTGACAATAAGGGTAGGGCCACAAAATATTAGCTTCTTAAGAACCGTTACTGTATCATAGCTTATCAGATTATAAATTACATTTAAATATATTAGGGACATGAAGTAACATGAAAAATGCTTTCTGTATCATACTTATGTTTTATTTAGTCAAATTTTAGGATGATCCACTTTTTATGAAACGGACTGTATGAGGCTAACGCTCGCCCCGTGGGCTACCCGCTGACCTGCAAGTAAATGTAGTCCTATCCTCGACACAATTGCCTTTTATTACATGTTTATTATATTATATTTACATTATATTACATTACATATTACATTATATATTACACCTTTATTTTATGTTCGAGTATTCGCATAAAAGGAATTTCATTTCATATTGTTAGGTAGTAGTAGCAGACAAAAGCAATTTATCTATGTGGTAGCAGCCTACTTCATGAACTAAGTAGGACAGCATTTCATCTCAATCAAGCAAAGAGCAATCCGATCAAAGTTCATCATCCTTATTTATCTACGTTAATGAATGACATGCTTGTAGGTGTGCACAGTTATCTGTTTGCCATCAAATTCAAATTTGAAGTTTTAGGTACTCCGTTTCAGTGCAATCAGCTTCACGTATATTCAACTTAACTCATTAATGTGCCGACAGTGCCGACAGGTAATGGCAATATCAGTAAATTCATGAACCAAACTAATAGTCAATAATAAATTTGTCTGTTTAGTAATGGAAGGCAATTACAAATTGTTTGCATGTTCAAGTAGAGCATCATGTGATTGATTGTACATATGCTATCAGACAAACGCGGATGATGTCTACTTCTTTAACAATGATGTACGGTAGTTATTTGAACTTTGATATTTACAGTGTGTCAATCATTGAATTGATAATCTTTCATAAATTAATACACGTGATAAACTTTTCCCTCAACTAGAAAATATTCCATGAGATCTGAATTATATAAATTGACAAACAATGTTAATAGAATGATTAAAGATTGAGTTGCATCCTCAGTTCAGTAAGGGGAACACATCTGACTATCATTTCAAACAATATCAGGAATCATCACCAGGCCTAGTTCACATTCTCAACTAGGACACAACTACCTATTTAAATGCACGCGAAATATTCGCAGCGAATGGGATATAGAAGGATGGAATTCTTGGTTTTAGATAAAGATGATAATTTGCCTTAGTTTGTATCATTTATACACACTATCTAAGATGCGCAATTAGCAATTGAAGTTAATATCATAATAATCATTCATTTTTTGAAATTAAGTTTATTTTAAGGAATATCACTTTTATTGCTTAAAAAGTGATATTTGCTGAATACTTCTAAATTAACTAAATATGGCAATTGCGCATCTAAAATCTACCTCCGATTTAGCTGCAGCTAATTGGGAGCTGTGTCGATGTTGAGAGATGCAAACTGCCTAATGATTCCTGATATTGGATGAAATAGCAGCTGTTTACATAGTTAAGTTTTTATTTTTCAATTGAGGAAGCAACTCAATAATTAATTAGGAGCAACCTTTCTGTTACCCGCTGTTTTTGTCATGAATTCATTGAAGCTTGGTTCTCAAATTGTGACTCTATCGGCCGTCCATATAGAAATCGATATCATTTACTCTTCTCTAAAAGTTCATTGGTATTACTCAAATTTCAAATATCATTAGATAATTATCGAATTTTTCGCATGATAACTTTTCTACGAATTTGTGTACGCTTGATGTCGTGTCTGTGTTTGGACCATGAAAGTTTGTGATTTCAGTAGACAGTGATTACCCACTTTATAAATACATCCTGGGACCGGGATATCTCGGAAACAATTAATCCACTGAGTGACGTGAATTTTTTGCTAACATATAATGTAGCTTACAATATACAATTAGTAATGATAACCGTCTCAAGGGATGATCTGAAGTTGAAGCAGGCGAAATTTTTCTGGGGTCGCTTACTTCGGCGGGCAGTACTGTCACAGTTGTTTTGATGCTTTCTTTAAGAGTGCCATTTCTGATTCATTCCATTTTGAGAAATTTGTGGATTTATTAATACAGATTTTCAATGTAGATTTTGTAGATTTTCAATATAGAAATTTGGATGCCGTCGGATTCATTATCGGTGGATTTAGTAAGCGGGGCTCACTACTTGTACATTATCTCATTGCACTCATTGAAATTTCGTCCTGCAAAATCTACTTCTTATTCACCAACATTAATTAGCCAAAGTATTAAATATCTATTCAATGATTCTATTAGTCTTATATATATATATATATATATATATATATATATATATATATATTATATAGTATGATATATCTATTCTATACTTTAAATATAGATACACAAAGATAGTGATAATTTTTAAACCATTTTTAAAGACAATAGAATTCACATAGTATTTATTAATAAAGGGTTAGAATGGACATCACGCATGTTTATGGAATAGTGACTGATGACACCTGTTGTGATCGGAGTGATGCGAACGTTTCAATGCAATCTACCAGTACCTTGCAGAGTTGGAAGCTGGCCCAGGCTGAGGGTAGACGAGCACGGGTCGAAAGAAGAATTTTTTCAAATAAAATGGACAAAGCTTCTTGCCACTGACACTTCTATGGACCGACTTCTGTACAACAGCTTCTGATGATCCATTAAATATGGAAAATATGAAACAAAAGTGATATGTTTTCTGTAGGCTATGACATAGTAAGCAACTTGAGAGCTCGAAGACTTGTCAAAATGAGTCAAATATGAATCAAAATTGCTGTCATGCTTAGCCATCTCGTCGATAGTTACAGAGATCTCCGTGGTAAATTCTTCTTTCACATGTCTATCACACTTGGTGGCTTGTGCGAATGACGGAGACGTTCGTTGATGCACCAGTGAATTATTTCCATAATTCTTATTTGTCTGTGATACTGAATTAGTCCATTGACCAGACTGGATGTCGGTACCACCACGGGTGGATAAACGAAAGTCGGACAGCAATGTTGATTGGGTCGATTCAAGTTGGAAAAGCGTGACAGCAATTTCAGATTGGTAGCTTAGTCCTTGATTTTCATTTGTTTTCATTTTAATGTGTCGCTCATAACCTGAGAAATCCCATATTTTGCTATTTGCTAAATTTACTCCCAGAAGATTTTAGATCCACCGAATTCCGATGAATTTGGTATCATTTGAAAAAGAATTTTTACAACCATTTTATTTACTAGTTTGGAAATTCTGATTGCCTTATTTGGGGGGTCAACAGAAGGTCAAAATCCCCAAAAATTGATAAAAAACAGATAGATATGCGAATAAGTTTTCAACTAAAACGTGATAAATTTTCCTGTGCATATTTGCAATGGAATTCCGGTCATCTGCGAATTCTGCGAATCGTAGAAATTTTATGATGCTGATAAATCGATCCCTTGACAAGCATGCTCATCGAAAAAGAAGTTTGTGTAGACCACAGGGATATATTTATTTGCGTTAGTCCAGAGCTGACATGATCCTATCCCAGCCATTGTATGCAAGCAATGGTAGCAAGTGGTGAAGATTGACATAGATATTCGTCTCTCTTTGGCCTGTATAGTTGGCCATAGGTGTGTGAGCGTGAGCATTGCAGAAGTAGCTCTTATCAGAGAACCCACGAAGTTCAGCAGTCAGATTGCAGGCAGGCCTGTCAAGTGAAAAGTACATATCTTTGACTCAATCTTTCTCAGTGATCAATTCGTCAAATGGAAACATTGCTCTCACCGCTCGACTCTTCATGATCTAAATTGACTGACTGTGTGCATTTAATGTGGTGTCAATCCTCTGGTTCGTCTGAATTCAGGCTTGAATTTGCATTACGTTCAAAAGAAAATTGATCTTCTTGCCCCTTGAGACTAGTTCTGGCCGTGACCACCAGTATTGAGGAAGTCATCTCTAGACCGAAACACGTAGACAAGACAATTTGTCTCTTTGCATGGTGTAGACCAAGTCGCTTGATGACTAAAAGCTTTCTGTCGTTGGTTCTATTTAGTGGCAGTTGCAGTTCGGAGGTAGACCCTTCCGGTTCGGAATCAGGGTTCGGTGCTCCACTACGTTATCAGAGATGTGCAAATCAACCAGCCTCGGTCGTCATCATCAATCAGATTAGATAAGATGAAACAGGTCATCAGAAAATCGTCATTCATTGGGAAGAGCAACATGAATAGTAACTGCACTTGGTGGTATCAATCAATAGCTGACGTCATCCTCCTTACGATTTTTCACATTGTAATACTATGGATCACGTTTGAACGGCGTAAAAGAGAAAAATAAATTCTAATTTTGTGAGAGTGAAAAGATATCTCTTCTGTGCAAACTGCCCGGAGGAAAAATCAACTTTTCAGTTCCACGGGATCACAAAGCTAACTTTTCTTGTGTAAGCTCCTGTGTGGAAAATCATAGAAGTCTGTAAACAAGTTATGATTGGCGAGAGACTACCAAGATATCGATACAGTCCCTGGATTAGCTCATTCATAGATTTCGTGACGCAGCCATCAATTTCATAATGAACAATAGACATCCAAAAGTCACAAAATGAAAAGCTGCATTCTTTCGAGAAGAAATAAACGCTTCCTCCCTTAGCTATCTGTTCATCCCTCGCTGCGCTCGGACTGTACAAACTATACTGCGGGAGTGATATTTCCTCAAGAAAATATCCATCTCGATGATTGTTAGACCTTAGCATTTTCTGACGGAGCTCTAAGACATCCGGTTTTGCGGGTCTTTATCTGCCGAAATATTGATAATGATTTATAATGAGTGCATAATTATGGGAGCATGATACACTGTACACTTTATGACTATCGGTTTAAAAAGCCCTCTCTCGGAGCGAAGTGGATATTGACTCATGCGACACTTGAGCGTGCTTATAGGTTTCTATGACTTTATCATGAGCTTCTCAAACAGTGAGAATAATGATGTTAGACAGATTGTGAAACACGAAGTGTTGGAAGATTAGATCTTGGAATGCAGAGAAGCCGATAAATCAATGTAACTTCTTGTCATGAAATGTCAACTCATTTCGGTACTTGATATGTCGATGAAGCGGCGAAGTGGTGTATGCGACAATTTCATCTTTTCAGGAGGCATGTGTAATATTCTCAGGTTTGAAATTTGATCCTGTTCATAGCTGTGTAGTGCCTATTCCTAGTCATCGGCTTTCTTTTTTGCAGTCACGTGAAGCTATTATGCTCAAAAAGGGACTTCTCTGAACATTCAATCAATTCGGTGTCGTAAATAGCAATCGTAAAAGGAGATTTTAAGAAAAAATTCCTAAAAATCTTAGTATAAAAATCTGTTAGATTTAGTGATTTCTACTTGTGAATTGCTGTATTTATTTTACAAAGGAGGCCGAGCTAGAGCAATTAATGTCATCATAAGGAAGTTCACTCACAAAATGTACTGTACGCAGTAGTTTAAATGAAGCAATCGTTTGAGCTTTCCCGTGAATCTTCGAATTACTACAGAAACTTGATTATTTGACATCGCATAAATGGCAACACTTTTGCTGTGTTCGAGCTATTTGATGTCGCGATACCTGCTTTCTGTATGAACTATCCAGGGGTGTAGTCGTAAATTCTTAGAAAGTATAACGCTAAGAGCTAAAAATTCAGCTGAATTTTGGGAAGTATAACGCTAAATTTGACATGTATATACACTAAAAGCCAAAAGACTTGTCGCACATGCAATGTTAACTAATGCGCAAAGGTGACAAGTCTTTTGACTTTTAGTGTATCAGCTGAAAAACGTATATTCGTGCCACTATTGTCCATAACGGACGGTTCGAGAGTTACATAATCGCCCTTTCAGAATTTTCAACCGCTTTCGGCGATTACTTTATCATTGAAGGACTTCCACATGAATCCAAGTAATAATGAAAGCATTTTATTCTTCATTTCATTCTTCTTTTTTACATATGCGTTAATTTGATGACCTTAGGAAGTATAACGCTGATTCGGCCAGAATCTTAGGAAGTATAACGGCGTTATACCGCGTTACCCCTCCACTACACCCCTGGAAATATCCAAATCATTAACCTGCTGGGGATAAGTAGACAAGCTCGTTTGATTGTCAATGTTTGACTGTGTAACTTCATGTGCATTTTGATGTAGAATTGCAAACAGATATGAAATTCTACTTGCAACTGAAGGAGCAAGTATTCTCATATGTTCATTACAGCTTCGTTTGGGACCTCATTGAATTGAAATAAGAAGCAGCAATTGAAAGTCGATTAGGGTGTAAACTACATCGAAATAACTTCATCTTTCTACTTTTTCATGTTGTAGGGCCAAGCTGTTATTCTGATGCTCGAAGGCTTTATGGGAATAGAACAATTCAAGCTCGGAATTCAGGTACGTTGCCGTTTTCTATTCTTTATCAATGAAAAGAACTTTACCTCAGTGTGATGTCGATGCTTCAAATATGTCGTACTTTAAATTACAGTTCAGCAAAGTTTTGCATTACCTTTTCAATTGTGCTTCAAATAGTGTGCATTTTAAACTGAACATGTGGTCAGAACATAAAATCAATTCCATAGATAATTGTCATTCCATTGTCATATTTTGTCAATTTTGATTACCTTATTATCTTAAAATGTAAAAAGACTTAACACTTTAATTACTTCTAACTTCACTAACAGATTATATAATCCCCCTGGATTTTGTCTAAGAATCATCTATGCATGAATATTGATTACTGACATGAAATAAGTTTTAATTGGGACATTTTTCCAGTTAAGTTAATATGATATCTATAATTCTGAACGATCATTCTGCAAATTACATATCAATGATTCGAATAGAATCTCGGACAATTTGTCTGAATAGCCGACTAGGATTGAATTTCAGACTTTCAGACTTCTACGTTTGCACCGATTCTCAAAACAGCACTTTTATTTTAAAATTGTCATCATTATTCAAGTATTTTGGAGTGTGTGTTTTCATTATTTTTTAGAATATATATTTATTGAAATAAAATCTCTCAGTTCTGCCAATTGTTCAATACAAATTGGACTTGCTCTGCCTCAAGCTTCATCACATACTGCTCCCTGTAGTTTCCACAGTTGTTGCCATACACAGATAGAATGCAATTGAACGTCGAATGCCAGAACAGATTGCTGCTGAGCTATTGATGAACTGGAACAGCCACGAAACTCTGATTCCGCATTCGTAACATGCTAATCTGATCTACAAATTCATACTTTCGAACAGGATGGAAAGTTTAGTTTCTATTTCGGTCTATGCACTGTAAGACAGTGGTCAAAGGTGCTGAAGTACCGGTATCTTCTGTAAGCGACAGGCATTTTTGAGAACGAAACAAACGAAATAATGAGCACGAAAGTTTTCCTTTCTAGCCTGCTACTCAACCATTTCAGAAAGATAACAGAGACTTGAATTTTGGAACTTTAAATTTTCATGATAAGTGATTCTCTACCGTATGTATTTACATCACCTATTAACCAATAAGGTTAATTGCTTTTTGCATTTGAAGATGACTTGTGAGAGTACATTAACATGAAATGTGACCTATAAGGTAACAGATAAGGCGAATGCAAAGCATGATAGAAGTTGTTTTTCTTCAATTTTGCACATATGAACACTAAGCGAAATAGCTTCTCTAACCAATCTTTACGAAGGAAGTCGTACAGGTTCTGACCAGAAAACAACGGCCATGCTTAGTCCAATTGGCAAATCTTATTTACCTGACAGGATCTTATCAATGAAATTTTCACTTGTCTAAAAAGAGAAAAAACTTGGATGTGGCGTTTATTTGCATGCACAGGCCTTTATTTTTCGCATGAATCGGAAGGGTCATTTATAAACTAAAGCCATGGACTTCGCATAATCTTGACACTATTTTCGGATTATATTTCCATATATTAATTGACTATTAGTACTTAGCATGGTTAGCAAATCAGATAAGATTGAAAGATCTGATAAGTCCGATTTCGCAAAACTTATTAAGATAAAGTCTCCGATCTGATGGCACATCTGGTTCTTTCTGGTGAAGAAGTATACGATCGTGAAATGAAATATGTTCTCACTAGATTTAACAAGAATATGATCATAATTTCTAGGACTTAACAATTCATTTTTAAGTATTAACCAGTATACGTCCAGAATGTTAATTTGCTACATTACACATCACTCCTTTTAAACCAAGTTTTCTGACACTTCATCTTTCAGAGATACATGAAAGAGTTCGAATTCAAGAATGCAAAGACCAGTCAGTTGTGGGGAGTTCTTCAAGAGGTATTTAATTTCGAATATTATCATTATACTCTTTCTTCATGCACTTATTGTGATCGCCTTGCAGAAGACAAATTTGCCTCTCACCACAATAATGGACACCTGGACACTTCAGATGGGGTTTCCCGTTGTGAAACTTACTGCTGGCACTCAGCCAGTTGCTAGTCAGAAATGGTTTCTCCTAGATCCTACTACCATGGGAAATGCTCCTGCCTCTGCTTATAAGTGCGTTGAAATTTTGTGGTAAAATCACATGAAATTTTTTTTGAAAATTTAGCCTCTGTGCCAAGACCTTTCGTTTAAGTTTTACTGTCTGGAATGATGAAGACATATTGATACTTTTGCTTGCCTCTCAGTATCTGAGCCGTGGAGCTTATTCAATTTTGCCAAACTCCTTGGAAACGGTTTCTTTGCACGTATATCACATCAATCATGCACTGAAGAGCGGTCAGCTACTCTTGACGTGACGACATTGATTTCGTGTGCATTCGAGAGTTTCTATTCTATAAGCCGTTTAACCAGATTGAGAACAAAGTTCTCAGGATAACCATTACTATGAAAAAGTTGTAGTATCTTTTTTATTTCACTATCAAAAATTAGCCAATTACTTGAAATGATATACGCACGATTAATCATGCCCAATACTAGGCCCCTATGCCATTGCTTAGGGCAATTGGCTCCAAAGTTTAATAATAACACAGCATACGTGTCCTTTTGGAACACCCTAGTTTCTACAATATTCGTCATACTTATGTTTACACCTATAAAAGAAATACTGGAGCCTCCTATTTCAGACGTAAACTCCAAATTCGGATGCTGATCGTTCAGAAATTGCTTAAACTTATTTACTTTATTTATGTTATCGAAAATGCATATACAGTCATCCACATACCTATAATAGTAGATGGGACTACAGTCCACCCCGAACCAATTGCGTTCTAACTGAGAGAGGAAGAGGTTCACTATAGTTGGTGCGAGGGGCGAGCCCATGCTTACACCATCGACCTGTAGAAACATTTTGTTGTCAAAAAGAAAATGCCCTTCAGTTGCAAATTTACATAATTTTATAAACCTTTCTTTACTATATTTAGGTCTATTGATGGAGTCCTTGATGGTAACGGAAATCCATTTCAACATTTATCGTTTTGGGCTCTATTTCGCTGACAAGCGGCGAAATGTTGCCAGTAGTTCAAAAGCAGCCACGTCAATAGGTCAGAAAATGTCATGAGTGACCATTCCATTGTCATTTTCGTGCTTCAATAGTCACATGAAAATTTCGGTCTATGAGAAGAGATCAATCAAGGTAGATTATCGATTTCAATATTCATGCGCTCTCGAGCACATGCTACGCGCATGATCAATTTTTAGTTACAAAGCGGTTTCCACAGATCGCACGATTTTAAAGACCAATCGATTTTAAATGCATGTTAACAAAACTCGACTTTAGATTCCAAATTTGAGGTGGTAAACTCACAGAATTACATTGTTCAAGCGTGTCACTTTGCTAGAAGTGCAAATTGATTCAAAAGGATGACACAAGCAGCAGCTTACTAAATGGGCAAAAAGAAAGTTCTAATACTTGCAGAGATAGGAAAAATAGTCGTGCGCCTGCCTGCAGATTGCTGTAAATTCCTTCAAAATGCTTCGATTGCCAAAATTCCTTCAGATTCAAAGAATTCAGATCATTGCGCAAAATTTTCTCGATAATGTTGGGCCCTCAGATCATTGCTAAAATAAGCTAGCAGGCGCACGATAAAACGTTCACAAACTTCTCTGTAGAACTTGATATTGTCTGTGTCTCTTTGCTGTGTGATCCGGTTGATAGCAGTCACTGAAACGTCGCACAAATTTGGCGTGTTTAATGTGGAACTGGCTGCTCATTGTTAGATTTCTATGGTGTTATGTTAGCAGATTGTGCCACTTCATAAACGTTGCATGCTCCAATGTTTCCTTTCTAGCCAAACAAAAGAAGTAACGACCTGTCTACTACTGTAGGCAAACTACATTGCAGCGACACAAAAGTAGGAACTCTCTATGATGAATGCGATTGTCTATCTCATGAACATGCTTGGCCTATTCGAACTTACCAACATCAGATTCCATCATAAAACATTGCATTGCATTGTGAATGCAAAAGAACGATATAGGCCTATAATGCAACCACGCAATAATCACGTACATCATGCTTAGGATGACCGCTTCATAATGTTGTTCTATGTGCTTACCTAAACTTAGAAAAAAATATTACTTGATTTGTAGAATGCATTATTTGTACTTGCTTTCAGTTATCGCTGGTACATTCGTCTGAGCTACAAATCAAGCGTCACGCCAACACCGAGAACTGTTTGGATGAACGCCACTGATAGTAAGTAAATTTCTTCCTGAGAATCAGATTGTGATTCAGAACATCTTCCATGTCTGATGGAACATTAAATGCCGATCACAAATGGTTTTCATAGTAAGAATTCATTCAATCCTCAAGTTGAATTTTTGTTGTCAAGAAAATAGCCACGATTATTCGAGCGAGGATTCAACAAGAGGATGAAATCCATTGCTCTATAATGTTGCTTATTTGCTAAGAATGTGAAGAAAACGAGAATGAATCGGACTAGAGAACATAAGAAATGGTCGATCGAGAATTTCAGGCGTATACTCTGGCCCGAAGGGCACTACTGCAGTTTAGTGCACCCTCTATGAAAGAGACGGAAACGCGCCTACTGCAGTTTAGTGCACCCTAAAACAACGGCGCATTCTCCCGCAAACGATGACTACGCACATTACACCGAAGCGCGCGCTCGGTGTAATGTGCGAAGACGAAGACGAAGACACAAAGACACTCATTTATAACTATAGGGAAGAACGAACGGCATTCATTCTGTTGATTAAATCATGTTGTTCTCACATGCATTTTAGGGTGCACTAAACTGCAGTAGGGGTAAAAGAGGGTGCACTAAACTGCAGTAGTGCCGCCCAAAGAATCGCTCTTTAATTAACCTCTATACACCGGATGAGCAGCGGGTGCTGCACAGGCGTTAAGGAGAGGAACTCCATCTCCAGCTGTTTGGAAGGGACGACAGCACTAGTCCTCGACTCACTTGACGCCTCTTAGGTGGGGCCGGACTAGGTGGAGCCCCTATTGATCCATCATACAAATGTTCCTCTTCAAATATTAAGCACCAAGGCATTATCTAAGGCGTGCCAAGACAACCATCCCGGGGTCCATGAGTTCTTTTCAGGCTCGATTCAATAGGAACTTAGATATAAATCGACACTAGTAATCAGCAATCCTTTGGAGGTCAGCGTCTGAACAGTTGTGCAGTCCCTTAATCACAAAAAGCTAACAAAAGTTATGAAAAGAATAAAAACCAACAAAACAATAGCCACTCGTCAACAGGTACCCTTCTGGTCGCGTTTCGACGTTAATTAAAGTAAAATCGCTTAAATCTCCAAAAATATATTAATGGGAGTGATGAGGGACTACGAACCATAAAAACAGGTATTTCGCGGGTGATGGGCAAGAGATTTTGCCATCAGTATACGTAAAATCTGCGCATGGTAGAAATAGATTCTGAAATAAATTACGTAATTGTTGCGTAGATTTGGTCAATTAGCAATATTTTACGCTTGCTATTGCCAAAATTACTCTGCCTTTACTGCAGAACAATGTAATTCATTGTTCATTCCTCCTAATCAATCATATTTTTTACATTAAATATGTGCTATTTGTACAGCATTCATAAGAACATTGATTACTTCCTCAAGCCATCCACCTCATTGCAGCGTTGCATTTATAAATGTAAGATTTGAGACCTTCCAGTGACTAATGCACTCTCTAGTAAAATTGATGTTTCATTCACATACCCAAAATCAACAGTGAGCGATAGAATTGTTAGATTCCATTCCCGAACCGACACAGGTATCATCTCTGCCCGGAGGCCCTCTAATTTTGATGTTGTTATAATTTGATCGTGCCGAAAGTTGATTGACTAAAATGGTTTTTAACCCATTTGGCGCCATCGTAGCGTTTTCGTTACAGCACTTTTCGGAGTCTGCTGTCTTATCCAGCTAGCGACATATGATACATTATTTTGATTGCCATACATGATTTATCATACAGCTGCCGCCAAAAGTCTCTTGACCGAAGTAAAAATACATAAATTTTAATATAACATATCATAATTTCATTATTTGAATTAACCATAAAAAATCTTTCATGTTATATCAATTAATCTCTCTAGAAGTCGGCTTTCTGTGGCCTGATCATCTCATGCATTCTAGCGCAGCCTTGTTGAATATGAACACGTCTCACGGGCGTCCGTTATGTTTCAATGGCTGTCAATACGTTCTTCACTTCTTGCACTGCCAGCGATTACGCAACAACCCAACTGAGGAATGGAACTTGCCGAGACAAAGCGCGCACAAATAGTCGCTCTCTTTCAACCTGGCATGAGTCAGGTTGATGTGGCCAGACAAATGGGTATTTCCAAACAAAGTGTGAATTACACAATAAAAAGATTTCAAGAGACTGGTGAGTTTCAATCTCGCACTCGAAGTGGCCGCCCGCGAGTGACATCACCTGCTACTGACAGAAGCATACGACGTGCATGTGTGGCGAATCCAACTATTTCTGCTGCTGGAATTCGCGCCGGTTTGCCTGCAAACACATCCGCACCGTCAACACGAACAATTCAAAGGAGACTAAGCACAGAATTCAATTTAAAGGCCTATCGACCAGCAAAAAAACCGGCATTATCTCCAAAGAATATCCGCGATCGACTTGCTTTCTGCAATCGAGTGAAAGACTGGACTCCTGAAATGTGGGCGAAAGTGCTTTTCAGTGACGAAACGATTGTCCAACAGTTCTCAAATCGTGGATCAAATAAAATTCGTAGACCACCTAATAGCCGTTATAACAAACGCTACATTGTCCCAACGGTCAAGCACTCTCCGCAAGTTATGATTTGGGGGAGTTTTTCCAGCAGTGGGCGAGGGAATCTGTATTTCTTGCGTCCTAGGACCACAATGAGAGCCAGCAACTACCTCGAACTGTTGAAAGATCGTCTCCCAACAATGATGGAAGTTCGACAGACAAACATCTTTATGCATGATGGTGCTCCATGCCATAAAGCGAGATGTCAGTGAATGGTTATCCAGCGAAGGCATTGAAGTCTGTGGGCCATGGCCTGGCAACAGCCCAGATTTAAACCCAATTGAAAACTTATGGAACTTCATGAAGAACAAGATTTCCGAACACAAGCCAACCAGCTTGAATGATTTGAAGGAAACTATCAGGAGAGTTTGGTGCATGGAAATCACGCCTACACGATGCCAAGATTTGGTAGACAGCATGCCACGTCGGGTTGCCACTGTGCTTGAAAACGGTGGTGAACACTCAAAATACTGATTTTTCTTAACTTTTAACACGTCTTTGTTTAGTTGGTGTCCATTAGTTTGACTTTTTAAGATGCAAGATAAATATATCGTCATATATTTTGTTTTGACTTAATTTCTTGCCGGTCAAGAGACTTTTGGCGGCAGCTGTACATTTTCAGGCAAACTATCGCCAATTCAGAAATTAGCACTTTTTGTTGCTTATATTTGATCACGAAATTAGACAAAAACTGGGCATAAAATCTGCTTCTATACTGGTAGACACAGTGGATGAACGTGCACATGTAATTTATTATCCATGTGATTTGCGTAATCTCATTATTCATATAATACTGCAAAAAGCAATCAATACTTCATCAGATATTTATTCATGACATGGCATGTCAATTTTTTGAAACCGTTACGCTTTAGTTACACTGGCGTAATATGATATACAAAATGTTAAAAACAACAACAGTGTAAATGAAGCAAACGGTGGTGAGTACTGTCAATTTTTTACAAAACTAATGTTTGTTGAATACTGAAAACGATCGACAATTGCATTGGAATATTGCGCTCTTAGTTTCTTCTAAGTGTGTGTAATGCTTGTTGCTATTTTTAGCCTATGGCTTTCCCATCACAAAACCAATCGAAGTCAATTGCCATAGCACGTTCCTCAACATTAGACTTGTCGGTTCATGTACGAACGAACGTCAAAGAGATCAAATATCAAGCATTTCCACTTATAGCTTAAGCATGAACATTGCATGGTGCCAGTTCGCCTGAGCATAGAATACACAGATGTCCTCCGACTCAAAAAACTTCAATGCAAAACTTCATTCGCCGCAGACAATGGGTCTCGCCCTACTAGGGCACGCCAACGGCTCGAGATGGCGCAAACTGGTTTAAAATATCTATAAAGGCTAAACTGGATTGTACGTCAACCTATGTAGCTATCTGAGGACAATACCCAAGCTGTTGCTTACTATGGACTGAAATGTGCAATAGGCCTAATGCCGACGATGACGCCACATGACTTTTGCCACAAAACCTCCAGAAGTAAATGCTTCATCAGAGTTCTGAGGATGATGAGTTGAAGATCAGTTTATGTGTCTCTGAAGTACGTATCTCAAGCGATTTCTCAGAGGTTAGTGACATCGTAGGGCAGTGTGAGATTGCAACGAAAGATGATTTGAATGATCATTTCAGTAAACAGAGAAAGCAGTCAATAAAATGGCAAATATCGGTGATTCCCATCTTCGCAAATAGGACAAGAATTCTCTGGATGCATTTTAGGGTGAGAATCTTTGTGAGATGCTTGATACCCATGCCGATGGTCTTATCGGTCTTAGAGGCAGAAGCCAAAGACAACCCAGGACAAAAGAATTGTTAAGGCCTACATAATGCTGAACAATCTCAAATGCGTTCATTTCTTGGTGTTCTTTATTGATGTGGACATTGCGAATTACCGAGGCTTCTTCAACTCTAACTTGACTTTGGAGTCGACGCAGTAACATAATCAATTTCTCGACAGGAATTTCAAAATATAATAACTTGTTCTCATTTCAACGATAACGATTTCACAGCAAACAGCAACGACAAGAATCATAAAGTAGGCCTTTGATTCAATTTGCTAATTCACAATCCGACAAATACCTCTGAAATATGATTGAGAGCTTTTATGATGAAGCTATGACTCATTTCTTGGGCACAGGAATTGCTTGGAGCAATTCATAAGCTACATATGAAAAAAACATGCCTTTGTATATTTTGAAATCATATGACGTCATCGTAACGAAATCGTTACGGCTTAAATTTTGAAGAAAGTGTTATTGTATTGAACTGGTCATCATATATTATTTTCAATTATAACATTCTGAAATACTTGCCACCGTTTATACAGAAAATTTGCCGGTATTTATATAGGCGGCCTTAAATGGGTTAATTTGTTAGAATTGACAGAACTGCTAGATTTTTTAAAAGGTGCTTTTTTATGAAGGTCAGATAGTGAATGTTTTCATGGGCCAAATTTGACAAAAAAAATAATTGATTATTAAAAATTCGTTGAAGATAACAGACAAACAATTGGAGCAGTATTTATTGCGCTGTATAGTTTTTGAGCAATATATCAAAGGAAGTGTAGAGGGCTTCCCCAGCAAACAATTTTTACTTAGTATTTACGTAATTATCTTTCGCAATAATTGCGTATTTGAATGGCTGACAATACAAGACAATACGGATAATATCGTCATATTTACACAAGTTTTGGTAAGTGGCCAGTTATGGTTTTCTTTTAGTCATATACACTCCTTAGCAAAATTAATGTTGCATAACTACAACTGTTGAAATATCTCAGTGTTACAGTTCAGTTCACTTGATTGCAAAAGCATCATACATCATCTGAAAGTAATACATTGATAATACACCAGCTCACGCAGCGAGTGTAGTAGAATCCTTCAAGTATAGCGGGAAAAAACAACCACTGCTCCGGCCTCCCGCAGATAGAGTTTGTCTGGGATTTCCTCAGTATAGAAACATCAATCGTCGTTCCTCTCCCGTAAAAGAAATAAACGAGTTGAAACAGTGGCTCCTGGTAGAATGGCGATTGATGTCACAGTCTTATTGACTCATTCATTAATAAAGAGCATGAATGATCGCATCTCAGCAGTGATCGCAGCTCGTGCAGATGTCACCCAATTCTGATTACTTATTAACATAAACATTTTCTAAATAGATACATTAGTTCTCACGAAATGTTCTTTTCAGTTTTTCGTATCAAGGAAAAACACAATATTATTAGACAGGAAAAGAGGGTTAAATTAAATTTCACAAGTGAATATATGCCTGAATGAAACTTCAGATTGAGGCAAACGACTTTTCAAATAATTGAAGCAATGTCTGTCGTTGATGAATTTGTACACCGCAAACACAACTACGATTCTCGAAATCATAATTTATTGAAAGTTAAGATATGTCAAAGGAAAAAAGTTAACACCCGAACGTTTTCGCCGGCTCTTCTCAAGGGTGGACACCGGTTAACTGACAATAATACACTAATGCAATCGACACTGACACAGCGAAATGACAACAACTCAAAAGGACGGAGTGACGGACAGAACTAACATAGAAATCTACCAAGGCAAAGCAAGAGAGAAAATGAATTGTTTCTGGATACACAAAGCAGGTTTGTACAATTTTATCAGTAATGCCTCCGAAATGCTTAGAAGAAAAACAGAGTCAGAATGAGCCAGTACAGAAAAATGACTGACTGCAGGAACAGACTTGTCAAAAAAGTTGCAGGACATAACATGCCTGGTAACAACGCTATCTGGCAAAGACTTTGAGCGAGGACGAAAACCACAAAAGTATATCCATGCTGGTAGATGCTCAGACACTCTGGCAGACAAAGCACGCTGAGTGCGGCCCACGTAGCTGCATCCACAACCACAAGAAAACTTATACACAACACGGGCCTTACACTCGAAGGGCAACTCATCCTTCAGAGAACGAACAGAAATAGATCTCGTACTATGTATTACAACAGGATCGATGGCAGGACAAGCACTTTTAGTGATACGACTTAATTTCTTATAAAAAACTGTGGAAAACCTATCATGCAGAAAAGGAACACGAATGTAAACAGGTTTACATTTGGGACCAAAAGTTGGTAGTTCCTTTTTTGCAGTAGAGTACTTCAGTATGAACTGCTCAGGATAGCCGTTGGCTTTCAAAGTATCAAATAAAAAACGACACTCTGCCTCCCAAGAAAAAATCAGAACATATTCGACGGGATCTATCAAATAAACATCGAACCAATCCTCTCTTATAAGACATCGGAACATGACTCAAAAAAATGAAATATAAGCCGCTCCAAGATGGCTTTCGATAAGTGGAGGTCACAGTGTTCCCTTTACAGTCTCTAGACACTAAAACATCCAGAAAAGCAAGACTATCATCGGATTCTGCTTCACAAGTAAATGACAAGCTTCCATGGAGTGAGTTTAAAATGTCCAGGAAGTTTCTCAACTGGCTGGACTCATTCAGACCCAATTTTCCAGTCCCATCAGCGATTGCAAAAACAAATATTTGTCATCCAAGTGTCAAACGCTCAATCCGAGCGCCTGCATTGATTGTGTGGTCGTTTGGCAAAAAGGAACAGAACTGAAATCTTTCTACGTACCTTGGAATCTCAGGTCATTGTTGCAGATCATTTTCGCTGACTGTAGAAAAGCGAATTTGAGCTTCAGATTAGTTCAGGAGCTACTGACACTTTCTTCCTAAATCGCGCACAAAAGGTTTAATGGCATGGATTTGTAGAGAAACGCTGAAAACAAAAATCAAACTCTTAAGTGTCACAGCCAATCGCTTTCGGTTGTAGGTAAGGCTAAAGGACTCCCATTAGAATACAATGGTAAATTTCAAGAAATATCTATGGATTGTGAAGCACTTAGCAATTTTCGTACATCTTCTTTTGCAGAAAAGAAACTATTTATCAGAATGCCATGAAATTTGGAACATGATTGAGCTCAGAACATCAACTTCGATATAAAAGTTGAAGTGAGTTACATGGTTCAGTTTCTGATGTCTGACAGCCTCTACAAAATCGCCAAAATTAAGTCAAAACATGAAATTTAATCATTTTGCAGAGGCTGTCAAACATTAAATACTGAATCATATGACTGACTTCAACTTTTATATCGAATTTTATTTCAAATTTCATGGCATTCTGATAAAGAGTTACTTTTCTGCAAAAGTAAATGTACGAAAATTGCCAAGTGTTTCACAACCCATAGATATTTCTTGAATTTTACCATTGTATTCCAATGGGAATCCTTTAACCTTACCTATAACCAAAAGCGCGCTTGGTTTACTATATACACCTATATATGGCTGTGACACTTGAGAATTTGATGTTTGTATTCAACGTTTCAAGATCTACAAATCCATGCTATTAAGCCTTTTGTGCGCGAATTTAGGAAGAAAATGTCAGTAGCTCCCATCCTAGAATCTTTTTTGAAGTCATGAAGTTTCAAACCCTATATGCAGCCTCAAACACTATTTTGTCTCAAATAAAGTATCCCGAATCATGCATCCTAAAATTTTGTAAGAATTGCTATTTTTTAGCCTGACAAATCTTGAGTAATTTTATTATATTGGATGGTTTACAACAATTGTAACTTAGAAGATGTAGTGAATGCAACACATGAACAACCAGTGCTTCTTAAGAAAATGATAAGGGATCGTTGAGCGAATATGCGCTGAATTTTGATTGACACTGTGTAGGTACAGCAATAGTTACCGCATATTGCACCGGAATGTTTACTGAAAGGAAAATTTGATGACAATTTTTGTGTGAGGTCTGTTAGAGCCTCTTATACGTCAACTCGCGGTTTTAAAAACTCAAAATACGCTGCAAAGTAATTAAAAATGCTTTTTTTAAACATCAATAGAGAGAATTCTTCTTCTCAAAGGACGTAGCTAATCACTAAAATCCCTTCACAAAGTAAATGTCACTTAGATGAATCTTTTCAAATCAATCTTTCATGATGTACTTTCGGTACAAAGTATTAACTTCAGCAATCTGTCAGCAAATATACTGTCCATCTTATGGCAACATTGTTTTGTTTGGATTTATAATGTCATTCTGTCATCAACTTGTCTATAATTGACTTTGAAAAATTATGTTATTGTTATCATTATTATTATCATAAATGTATCGTAGCCTATAGCTCATTAGTTTGGAACACAAAATGTCATTACGCGCAGAACTGTTCTATCATTTGCGTTCACGCGTAAAGTATGTCATCAAACCACAAATAATTGTCTAATTATCTAATAGATTGAATGATGACTAATTATCTAAGTTGACCAGCTGCCATCCACAACCAGCCGCTTGGAGTCACCCATTCGATAGGACTCGACCATTCCCAACCCGGCCGAACATGGCACTCTGAAGATTTCAAATTTGAATTATTCAGTATGATGATCAAATATTGTTTATGGATGCTTTGGTCGGTGGCGCAGCTTAAAACAATCATTTTGAAAAATGAAAAAAATAGATATTTCTATCCATTCAATTTATTATTTGTACATGAATATGGTTACTGAAGCTAAAT
Source organism: Prostheceraeus crozeri (assembly GCA_907163375.1). Lineage (NCBI taxonomy): Eukaryota > Metazoa > Platyhelminthes > Polycladida > Euryleptidae > Prostheceraeus > Prostheceraeus crozeri. Next base: position 722,377 of record CAJQUW010006169.1, read on the forward strand.
ACTGACGTTTTCTGTTTTTGAATTGTACTACATGTTCTAGGCGATAGAGGCATTTAAGAATTTTTACTTTTAATTCTAATTATATATCAAATATTTACTTGCTTTACTTGTAGGCATTAGAATTCAAGATGGCGTAAACCTAAATGAGAGTAATTCTTGGATGCTTCTGAATACCGGCGCTGAAGGGTTCTATCGAGTTAATTATCCCAATTCGTTATGGCTGAAGTTTGAACGGCTAGTTTCATCGACGATGGTAAGTGCCCCATCTATGCATTGTTCTCTGAATCAATAAAAGCATGCATGCAAGCCGTCTTCATTTTAGTAATTTCATTTTAAATAATTTGAGAAAAAAATTCATTCAACGTGCATTGTAAATTACACGACTACGATGTCTACTGTTACGGATGGTTCACATACCGCGAATAACAAAATGCGCAGTCACTCTTTTGTTCGTGTTTCTTCTCTAAGAGAGTCTCCCTATTGGATAGTTTAAACTCGTCTGTATGAGCAGTAAGCCCGGCCAATAGGAAAGCTAATTGGTGTGACTCAAACAATTTTGTTATTCTATTTCTACATGCAGCTTTCCTTCCTAAAATATGCTTGCTTCTGCAGCCTTCGGGAGTGGTAAGAGTGACGCTCCCCTTTGTTCATGTAGCACAGAATAATAGAATAATAAAGAAGAAGTAACAATGTAGTAATGTAGCTGCCTATTATGTGTGAAAAATGCGAAATGGAGCAAAGAGAAATGTTAAGCGAATTCATGTAAGAAATTCATTCAATGTGATTGAGTTGTAAAAGTATCTGTCCAGGATATCTTTGCAATTCTTTGATTTCTCGACTTGAGCTGCTCCATTATATTCATCGGGTGAAAACTCACCGCTGCGAAGTTGTGTACTGGAGCTGCTCAAATGGTTCTCCATTCGTCTCCTCTAGTCTGCGATCCGTCTTATTATCTAATACACCTGTTCTGCAACCTCTGCAATCTGCTTCACTCGCTCGGTTGAAGGCATTCCGCTTCATTTTCTAGTGGATCTGGTCTAGAGGCCTTCCGAGCAGCTACTCATTATTCAAGTTCAAATTTGGAAAAGGTAAATGCAAATTTGCAAAGAGGAAATTCCTAATCGGAGTATGTAAAACAATTTAAAACTTGTTAGAAGTTATTGTACTACTTTAAAGTAAACCATTAAGCATTTAAGAAATATGCATCAAGATGAGTTTAGACAAGGACTTAGATAAGGACTCACATTACCTCAAAATTGCCAAAAGCTTCAATTATACGCTTTCCAAAATAATCAAAGTGTCAAAAATAAGCGACATAAGCAGTGTAAAATGACCGGTCAGCGGACATCCCCATTTTGACCCACTTTCTGGCCGCGGAGAGACCAGGAATCACCATCATTCGATTCAGCATGGTCGACTGCCCCTCTGGGAACCTTAATCTCAAAACTAATTTTGTGGAGGAAAAATGACTTATAAAGTTTTCACCGCCTCCCTTATGAAAACTGTTTTATTGGCAGTTCGACTTTGTCTGAGAAAAGATCTTATAAATGTTTCTAACTTAGAAAATGTTCAACTTCGAAAATCATGATTTTAGCAAATCGAGTTTTGACTGGCAAATAACCTGCAGACGTTTTTGACCTGCCCCTCTTTCTGAAAACTGTTTCTCAGTTCGAAAATCATGGTTTTGGAAAATTGACATTTGATTGGCAGAAAACTTGTGAGACCTCCGCCTCCCCCACCCTCCTGAATAAAGACGTCTACAGACCGGTCTGGACTGGCACAAAATGGGGCAAACCGTATATATTCTGAATCCTCTCACCAAGACCCATTCAACGGTGCCACTCCCGAGACTGAATTCGAAACTTGGGAATTCTCGTTCCTCATTGGGCGATGCATCTCAGCCAACACCGTTTCAGTTTGAGCTTCTTCCCTTCTGAAGGTGTCACTAGAGATGTCGGCGCCTCTAGATGATGCTGATGCTGAGAAATTACTTTATCCATCAGCGCTAAATCTATTACATCCGACAGGGACGCCGAGGGCGCTGCTGTTGTCACCACCACCATTTCCGTGGTAACCGTAGGAGGGCTGGGCGGGAGAAACAAACACGTCTCTGGTGTTGGACTTTGTGCCGTCGAAAATGCTTGTGTGATCGTCAACTGGAGCGAGGCAAACTTGTCCACTTTCTCATCATTCGACCCCATGTACACACCTCGCACAAGTATGAGACATGTGTAATAGCCATGCCCCAAGTTGTCCACAGCCACCGGCTTAAGGTCACGGTAAAAAAATGCGCACAGCATCCGCCAACGTAGCAGATAACTGGTCGCGGATGTATTTGTCTTGCCAGATCTTCGGCGCTTTGGCAGGAAGCTGAAATGTCTCCTCGGCAAAGGCCTCCATCGTAAATACATCATATAGAGCAGTCTTCGGTACAAACAGCGAGCACGAGTCAATAAAAATGATCGCTTCGGTGTAAAATATTCCGGTGTCTGCACAGCAAAACGGCCTCCCTGATGGGAAATGCAGCGATACCAAAAATGTCCGATCCGTTTTACCGATGAAATGTTGAGATATGTGACAGACACCGTTCGGAATTCAGTCATGGGAGTGGTAATGGTGAATGCGTTTCGGTGAGAGGATTCAGAATATATACGGTTTGCCCCATTTTGTGCCAGTCGGGACCGGTCTGCAGACGTCTTTGTTCTTGAGGAGGGGAGGAGGAGGTCTCGCAGTTTTCTAAGTTATTTACCAATCAAAAGTTGATGCTCCAGAACCATGATTTTCGAACTCAGAGACATTTTTCAGAAAGGGGGGGGTGGGGGAAAGACGGAGCTAACACCAAAACTTGGCTATGTTAGAAGCGGTACCGTACTATGTTGAAGTTTGACTATCTTTTTCCAACGAGTAAGTGAACATTTGAGATTGAGATCCCCTACGTGGTAATCGAGTACGCTGAATCGAATGGCGGTGGTCCCGAATCGATCTGAATCCAAGAAGTGAGTCAAAATGGCACGTGTCCTATAACCGGACACAGGGATGCAGATCGAAAATTTTATGTTATTTTCTCAGCCAAAGTCGAATTGCCAATACCATGATTCTCTATCTCAGAAACATTTTTCATTAGGGAGGCGGCGAAATTGTTTTCACCATACATTCAGTCATTTTTCCACCATACATTCAATTTTGAGATTAATGTTTCCAGAGGGGCAGTCGACCACGCTGAATCGAATGGCGGTGGTCCCAGGTCTCTACGCGACCAAAGCGATGGTTGAAATGGCGTCAGATTTTAACACTACCGACATAAAATAATGTTGCATTGATCTTCGTTCTCAGGACGACGTAAAAGATGAATTGTAGGACATATTGACTTTGTGATTGAAGGATAAATGTTCAACAAGATCTAAGCAACGAGAGCGGTGACCATGTTGTTGAAGCTTGTATCAGCCTAAAATTGTCTGCAAATCTAACGTGTATGTTTGTGGATATAGAGAGCTAAGACACATTCTAGAGATATGCATAGAGAGGAGGCTACCCATGATTAATTAACTTTAGTACTAGGCAGAGCAGAAGCGGCTTTGACATATGTAATGACAGAGCAGAAGCGGCAGACTACATGTATTCATATCTTGCAACAAGTGTTGATATATTTCCTGTGGTTCAAAATTACGCAACTATTTAGATCTAATGATCGAAATTAGATCTTAGATCTATTAGATTTGAAGATCTAATGTAATTGCCATGAGGCAGACTGCTCACGGTAAACGACTAGCCTCGAAACTCCCCACGAATTCGCCACCAAGCGATGACCTTGTTCAATTTTCGTGCCAACTCGTGCCAGAAAGCTGGTAGTCACTAGGAGCCACGAGATGCGGACAAAGTTTAACCAGTCAGAGTTCAGCTTGTAGATCATATAACCAATTAGACAAGAGCACTTTTTTGACGGCCACAGAATCTCGCAGATTGCGTTGTGTTCACTTTTGTTGCCAGCCATGTAGAGTGTAAGCCTACTAAGGATTGAGAAAATCAACAATGAAAGTCATGAACAACAAAATGGATCACGAAAATTAACTCGCTGAAAATTTTATGCAGTGATCTAATATTCATGCTATGTATGATTCATACATGCAATTCATGCAATTTCAATAGTTTTAAAACAGGGTGAGGCGTATGTCTCTGTCGTTGAAAAAATATATTTGAAATGACTATTGAGAATATATCTATGTAATCTTACTTATATTTCAAATTTCAGCGTGAGATTATCGATTCGTGACCTTGCATATATAGCTATAACAGTAGGCTACACATTGGACACATAAAACGGAAAGTAGAATAGTTGTTGTACCAGCTTGGTTATCATGGCTTGAGGAGAAAATATAACGGTTACTGCACTTGCCGTTACTATGGACAATTGAAGAATCTCACAGACTGTTTTTTGATCGCTTCAAAAAGTTTGCTCCGAGCAGAACTATGAAGCTATTGGAAGCTCAAGATGTCAGAGACTGGTTCATTAACACAAAATTTAGTACAGTGATCTAAATTTAATGCTGTGAATTTAAAGTGATCAAACACAGTGCGTGCATGTTTGAGATTATTTATGGCAGCCACAAGTTCATTGCTTGTGGATGGAGTGCGGAAAGAAAAACATGCATTGTAGTTTGGTTCGTCTAATGGGAATACTAAGCAGATTTTTTCACTCGATCTCAAAGAGCGTAGGTACAGTACTCTAAAACGACAGCATGTTCCTGATTTGAGTTGGCACCAATCCATTCAAAGCTCTATAAGCCAAATTATAGAAGTCCATTTATGAGATAGCCATTTATCGTAAATCCTATACTCTGTACGCAACAATGAAGGAATCCAATGTAGTTTTTCGAACATTTCGCTTAGTGATAGCCTTGTCTTTAAGGCGCATGTCTAGTATCATCCTCATCGGTTTTCTTATTAGTCGGTCAATGCGTTCATCAGGTCTACGTTTGTGCATAGCTACTTGCATTTCATTTGTACGTTTTCATGACGAACAATATTTGATTGAAAATATACTTATTTTGTCCTCTTTCAGGCCACCAATGCAAGTGAGCGGGCTGCTATTGTGGATGACGCATTTGCACTTGCAAGGAGTGGAGAATTGCCTTATGAGACATTGATGACGTTGCTGAATTATTTGAAATCCAACGAGGATATGGCAGTATGGATTAGAGCTCAATCAGGAATTAGCTTTCTCATGAGAATAACGAAAAATTTACCAGTGTATTCACAAATGCGGGTAAGTATTCTTCACGGAAGGCATTCTTGTAGAAGTGAAGGGCATTTTGATTTGAAAGACATTACATTTTAATGGTTTAATTGCAGTCAAAATTTGCAAGTAGGTATATGTCATCCAGGGTGCAGAACTACATTCCAGTCCAATCTTTGTCACATTTGTTGACATTACATTGATATCAATTTCAGACTGAACAAGGTTGATTCCGATAGATGCTAATATTTAACGGCATCAGGATCGAGTGCAAAAATTATGAAAGCCTGACCGCAACAGCACAAGTACATGAATTACATGTACATGTTCAATGAACTAACTACGCAAGCATAGTTCAAGGTCTAAAATTGAAGTTCTGGAGCGGTCCTACCTCGATCATACAACACTGGTTTGGGCTGATTGCATAGAGTAAGTTTATTAGGTAGAGTAGCAAGTCAGCATTTATTAAATCTCCAATGTGTATACAGTTTCGATTTTATCATATGAACTCGAGGTGAACAACACAGTTATTGGAATTGTTACCAAACGCGAGATATGCAAATTTTTGCAGTTTTTAAGAAATTACCACGAAATTGACTGATCATGATAGTAATGCTGAAGGAATAATGATAGTATTTTACAGATCCTCCGTGTCATGACAGCCTTGGAGAGGTGATGTCTGTTAAATTAGCAATTCGATGGGCTGCTATTGCTTTCATGCTCAACCTCAAGCGAATTTTCTTAAGCGTGATCATATCACCATTGTAGCCTGCCACTGGTAGAGCAAAATAACATAATCAAAGGCAATGATTTCAATTAACTTTGAAATACTTAAATGGGTCCACATCACTATTCAGATTCAAGAAATGAAACATGAATTTAGTGAATCATAAAATCATGCCGGTGAAAATTAAATTAAAAACGTGACATTTCAGCCAAGAAAGCACGGATAATATTGCGACTCTTTCATGAAGACTTCCATTATAATACGGAGCTTGAAATTCCCTTGATAATCAGCTTGATTTCCGCTTAGTTGGGATGATTATTAGCAAACATTCATTCCTTCTGATATCCAACTTGTTTCATACTACGTATGAAGGGGCTCCATGTCCGTAGTATATAAATATTTCAAAAATTTAGCTTTTTTAACCAGGAACCGCAAGAACGTAATCTCCCCAAAAAACTGAATCTTTTGATGTAAAGGTATTCACTGGATACAGATACTTTTTTGAGTCAACACTCTATATGTACCTAGTTATGCTTACTCTATAGCTGATTGCAACAAAACTGCTTTCAAATGCATATCAGCTGCTGAATCTTGACAACCTCTTGCCTGACGGATCATGCAAGCATGTCATTAAGCATTTTCTTCATGTGATCGACATTATTTATCTGGATCAGCGAAGTATTGTGAATTGTTGAATCACATTCTTGCATAATCCGTATGGCATCGATTGTCCTGACGCTCTTCAGTCGAAAAACTTGAAGAGGAGTAATCACATTCAATCACATACTATCTTTTTTGGACTGTTTATCTTACATTAATTGTTGCCTCTTAACTGCATAGCTGGTGATATACTACTGAAAAGTTGGCTGCCTTACACAGGATCTACATGGAAAAATCAATAACAATTATTGCTTCGAAATTTAAAGAATGTTGCTTACAAGCAGGATTGTCTGGAAGTATTCTCAGATGAGAGACCGCATTTCGGTGGCCTCTGTTCTTCTTTTCATAGTCTTGTTGGTAGTCCATCTCTCACAACAATACAGAAGTGTCGACTAGACATAGAAATCACCTTTGTGTTGCTTCTTTGATAATCTGAGAGTTCAGGATGTTTGCAAATTTTCGACAGGTGATCTTAGCTATCCAACTTCTTGATCTGCTCTCCCATCTGATGTCATTATGCCACCCACACACTTGCGAATTTTCTCTCTATGGTGTCTCCATTGATAGTGATTCGATATGCCGGTGTTGTATACAAGCATGTAGAAACATGCTGGTCCTTCGAAAATGCCGTAATGACTTTCTTCAATAAAGGAATAAATACCCATCTGAAGTGGGTTTCAGTGATTCGTATTATAACCCGAATGAATATCTGTCCAGTGGGCTTTAATGCCAGTTGCATTTCCATTGCAGCTGCATTAAAGTCGGCGTGAAAAGAAAGCTGATGAACATCTATGTTGCTAGTTATAATAGAAATTTCATGTCTATCTATGGTGAATCAAAATTTCAGGGCATTAATGCTTTTGCTCTCAAGAAAGCCTCCAGAGGACATAAAAGTTTTAGCAAATGATGGCTACAATTGATCGTCATCCCTTTCTTCTCGCCTTCTCCCACCACGCTGTTTTACAAATTCGTCTGCGAATCAGCCAATATTGCAGTGTCGTCTGAATAGTCGAAATCATTGAAGTTAATACCGTCAACATGCTTAATACACATCCCTAAGGAACTGCGTCCAACAGACTGACGCGAAAAATGAAAAGCAAAAATTCGTTTGGGAGAAATACTCATCAGTTGGCAATATTGAAGAATAACTGTTTTTCAATTAGAATTTTGCCTATTATCTACACACAGTTCGATCTGCACTGTAAATCGCTGGATAAGAAAATTACATACAAGCATACAGTATACCAAGATCACATACAATTTGAAACTAACATCTGATACGAGATTCTCGTATGTTTACAGAGATCTGGTATACTTTTCATACCACATCTGACTTACTTTCGTATGTGATTGGTATGTAGCGATGCGAACTATTCTATCTGTGATTAGCTGTTTTACACTGAAATACGAGTTGTTGGTATGTTTTATATACGAGATCCGATGAAAATTGGTCTTCATTCGCATGTGTTTAGTATGAGCAGCTTTAAGTCTCATAGCAAAAAATTATATGTATTACATACTACTGTCAAATAATTTTTTTTCAGTAATACCAGTCTTGAATATATTTTGTTTGATAGAGTGATATTTAAGTATATTAGATTTATTGTGAATTTTATGCTCCACGAGGTTGTCGTCGTTGATACTTGTCTAGCAACTACAACATGACGTTTCGTTAGTTCTACTTTATGAACCAAGCTGATAAACATCAATTCATATTAACGATATCTTTCAAGAAATCATGTTGACTTATATATCTCAAACATAACTACTTTTGCGTTCATGAATTATAATGTGTTTTTATTTTGGATTGATAATATGCTTAATTTCAAAATTACATAAAGCATAATTGTTGATGGTTGAATACTTATTGATTATTCATGAAATGCCTTAGAATTACGTGTATTAAAATCGAATTCATTATTGAAAGTATGACGCTTGAATGTCACACTACTTACAAAACAGTAGTAACATTAGTGTGATCTTTATTGGCAAAAGGCCTTAGATCAACATACTTTGGACATGATTGATGCTTTCTTTTAACATTGTGCTGCTATGGCTTTAGTATGCAAAGCATACTACATTTGAAATAACATACGAAAAGCATACAACTATATACCATGAGAATGCAGATACATACCAAAAATATATTTTGGTATGCATCCTTCGTATGTGATTCGTATTGAGCGATTTACAGTGGTATGCAACTTCTGTACTTCTTAGCTGCAGGCTTCTTCTTTCAATGCAAGCAGTTCTATCAAAGCGTTTAATTTTTGATAAAAAAAAAAGTGATATACCTCGAACATGCAACTTGGCAATCACTAGAAATTCAGACAGGGAGACTTTATTATGTTAACTCGCTTTGAATATTTTCAACAACACATTTCGGGTCGAATCGTTTAAATACATACGATGGAGGTAACGATGATGAGGCGATCAATTTGTATCAAATCAAAATATGAGGAACGATACAAATAAATGATGGATGTTATTCTTTCAGTCTGTGAATACATAAAATCCAGACATATACACAAGTGTAAAGGCAAGATGAAAAGAAAGCAAAATAGAAAATTCTTGACATTGAATAGATTTTCAATTGCCGTTGAAATACATTTACGTATGGCATTTCTGTGTCCAATTTCAAGACGGATTTTGGGAATCTGAAAAGCAAGGCAATTAGTTTATAGAACAAATATTTGAAGTTAAACATGCCCAATGATAATTATCTTTTGGTCAACAAATTTCACAATTTTGCAGTTGTATGCTCATGTAGCCTACTGTCCCGCACATCGTCGCCGGTAATTTCACAAATGCTTTGTAGAGAAGCATTCACAAATCATGGGATATGCATCCTCACTTCTAAATATGTATGACGTGTAATATTCTCAAATAGTGGTGGGCAACGCATAGCCCGCTGACGCACATGGGATGGTCCGCCACCGATTCTCACATCCAAAGTGACCAGCGGACATTATTTGAATCGGTGATGTGAAAATGGCCACGTTAGACTTTCACCTTTAAAAACTCTAAAGGTACTTCTTAGGTTGAAGTTGATCTCTAGAATTTGCTAAAGCATTAGGTAATGACTTAATGAGCAATGTGATGGCACACAAATCTTCATTCGAATGCTCAAATTATGCTCCGCTCGGAATGAATATCTGCTCAGTATGAAGGCAAGTGACAGACATTAGCTGCGTGAGAGCTAAATCTCATGGTGTTCGATGCCTTGTTGAGCATGTTTCAGCACGTAATCACAACATTGTAATTAGTCTACAAATGCAAAAAGCAGGCTACGTATGAAGGGATCCAACCGCGTAAAAATGTGATTTTTATTAAACAAATATTCTTTCTGGATTTTCTTTGTATACTGCACCAATTTTGTACTAGAATGGTATTATCGCACGAGCATCGTTTGGGGAGCCTATGCGCCATTTTCGAGAGTCGCTTCTGTTTAAGTGACGTAGGCCTATGTGCACTTAGGTGCATCTAGTTTAAACATTTTTTATTTATGTTACTCTATATTGTACGGCATGTAGGCGAATAGATGTACTGTACTTCCAGACCGTAACTTTTCGATACGGTCATATTTTCATATTTTCCAAAATGGTCATATTACCATCATTTAATAGCACAAAAAAGCTTCCGCAATTAGTTTGACCTGTTCACTATTCACTATTCATATAGATTTCAAAATGCAGAATGCATTTCTTTGAAAACAGATATAATGCTGAGCTACAAATACTATACTATACTACCACAATGTATAGCGCAGCAGTCCTTAAAATTACGCTCAAAAGTACACAATAAAGATATTTGAACATATTTCTGTCTTTTGAAATTGGTGGCCCGCGAGCGGTCATTATTTGTGGTCCTCCATCCTAACTTGGTTGTCCACAATTGGGTTACACGAATTACTGATTGCTCACTGATTTGACGATGGCAGCTTGTGTATACTTATGTGCGTCTATGTAACTCAAATTCATAGAGTAGGGATACATGTATAGGTGGAGTGTCGACTCAAAAAAGCGTCTGTATACAGTAAAAATTTTTGTATGAAAAGATTCAGTTTTTTGCGGAGATTACGTTCCCGTGGTCCAAAAAATTATTTGAGCACTTTTGAGAAAAGTCAAAATTTGCCAATTTAGATACTACCGAGATGACTGTCCTATATAAGTAGTATGAAACAAGCTGGATATCAAAAAGAATATTTGCTAATGAGCATCCTAACTAAGCGGAAATCAAGCTGATTATCAAGGGAATTTCATGATCCGTATTACAATGGAAGTCTTTATGAAACAGTCGCGATATTATTCGTGCTTTCTTGGCTGAAATTTCTAGTTTTTAATTGAATTTTCACCGGCATGATTTTATGATTCACTAAATTCATGTTTCATTTCTTGAAAATGAATAGTGATGTGGAACCATTTACATCTTTCAAAGTTAGTTAAGTGAAGTCATTGCCTTTGATTATGTGATTTTGCTGTGCCAGTGGCAGGTTGCCTGTGATATGATCACGCTTAAGAAAATACTCTTGAGGTTGAGCATGAAAGAAATACGAACCCATCGAATTGATAATTTAGCAATCATTAAATCTCCAAGGCTGTCATGACACACAGAATCTGTGAAATACCATCGTTCTTTCTGCATTGCAATCACGATCAGTCAATTCCGTTGTAATTTCTGCAAAACTGCAACTGTGTGTATATCTCACATTTTGAGACAATTCCGACTGTGTCTCCCTTGAGTTCATTTAGTAAAATCGAAAGTGTATACACATTGGGGATTTAATAAATGCGGAGTTACCACTCTACCTAATATACCTACTCTATGCTCAAATTTCTATAATTAAACCACTTTTCTCCATATTAGCGTTCAAAATATTTTGACAGCTTCCTACCGGCGGCGCTTTCACCTTCAACTATTTTCTCGTTCTTCAGGATGGTCTTTGTGAGGTTAACGCACTGGCGAAACTGTAAGCTGAGTTCCACAATCAAAACCACACATTTAGGCTAGGACTGTCGATGACGATTTTGCAGTTCTTTGAAGATGATACCCATGAGAGTTTTCAGATATCTAAACTCCTGGTATGAAGAAAGGTGAAATTTGACTCTTGGGTATGTTGGGAAGATGTACCATTTCTAGATATCGACTCCCTCCCTCATCGGCTGGATTTTCATATTTCCATGCGTCTCCTACCATGCGTGCTTGAATGACATTGTACTTTTTCTTTAGAATATCATCAGGAAACTATGCTTTTCTTTTGAGCTAGCATTGTCACAGAAGGTCGAGTGAACACAAGTGAGACCAAAGTACTTGTTTTTGGAGCAAGAGATCGGATAAAAATAAAATGCCAAACAGCGGAATGGCCATGTGGGGTATATGCCAATGTAGTCGGAAGCAACTCCATTCGAAGTGCTTCCTGCACTAGGTGTGGGTGCATCCGAGATGCAGCACAGTGAAGGGAAACCTGAGCAGAGCTACCAACTTCGTTTGCCGAGCAGGGACAAAACACGGATGTCGAATCGATTGCGGAATGCGTCGACATGGAAGGAGCTCGTCTTTAGTGTGTGAACAGCTTTTCCCGTCTTGAGGACGTTCTCAATAGCTCTGGCAGTGCTTCGTCAGACGTCTAGAATATGGATGGTGTAAAGTCCGTGAACTGCAATCCTTCTAAGCTTACAAAGGACCAGCTTTAGGAACCAAAGGTCGTGTATATGGAGACTGTCTGCTACAAGCCATGCATTATGGCCGCGAGTCATAGTCGTTGTTTTCATCCCATGAGAAGATGCTTGAGCGTGTGGAGATGAGAATGCCACAATAAATATGTGGTGTCAGTTTATCGGACAGGAAATCGAATGACAGCATCAGAGAAGCAATGGGTCTTAAGAACATCACAGACATCGTGAGAAGGCAAAGACTACGTTGGTTTGGCCACGTGGCTAGAATGGATTGAGACAGAGAGGATCAGAAAAGTTATGTGGATGGAAGTAGTTGGTAAAAGATGATCGGGAAGAGAAAAGAAGACATTGTATAAGTGGTGAAAGAAGACCTCAAACATGTTGCAACCCGGGAAGCGAACGCCCATAATCGACCCAATTGGAAGTCTATACTCAATCAGCAAGCGTCTAACCCATCATCGTCTGAAAGCAAAGGACGCAAAAGAAAATGAGTGACTGTCAGCTAGAACAGATGAACATGTAATAACCATGATGTCAATGATTCAACAGGCTTACAACCCCGGTTTACCAAACGTCCTCTAATGGCGCTAAAGTCAACCTCAAATTAACTGCGTCGCATCATTTTTTTCTTTGAGTTTGAGTTTGAGCAAGTAGTTGAATCTGCATTTTAGCACACTATTTCTGAAGATGATTATAATCTATTTTTGTCACTCACCTACAAGGACCGCAAGAAGTCTGGACGCACTTGGAAAATTTTCTGATTTTCATATTTCCTTTGCATGTTTACTTTATCCCTCCTGTAGATCATGTATTTCATGTACATGTAAGTGATACACTAATTCAGACGCAGTTACATGTATTAATGAACACACGGTGAGTCGTGGATGTTTTATAAAGCCGAAGGATCGCCGACATTTAGAACAGAAAACTTGAAAATTTTCAAATGTTCCAGACTTTTTGCGGTACCTGCACATCTAAATGCAAAAAAGTAGGATCGCTTTCTCACGACGAAATCGTATGCATCAAGGTTGAAACTGATCGCCGGTACGACCCCGGCCACACATTTTGAAGACCGGTAATTCACTTTAAATAAAGCTTGCACGTCTCAGGCAAAGCATTTTGTAACATCAGCATTCAGTCAGTGATCAAATTGTTTATCTCAGAACTTTTATCATTAGAAAAACTTTTATTGCATTGGTACATAGAATTTATTGACCGCTTAAAGCTTTCTTGTGGAGGTGGGATATGGATATACGTACATATAATTATTATATCAATGCTTTTAGTATATCAATGCCCTTATAGGTCATTATTTTTTTAATATATGTAACTGGATTGTGTTTGATTGATTTTGAAAATGTAGTTATCATTATTATAAATTATAAAGTAGTACTACAACTCATTAGATTGGCAAATATGTCATAACGCGTATTACTGGTCCTCGCACAAAGCATGCTATCAAAAGTGCGAATAACTCCATGGATGATATTGTATTGTAATGGGTAACTCGCGCTTATGTGAAGTACCGGTAAGCCTGTCATTCATGCATTTCATGCATGCTATGTGAGAATTGAATACTACCTAATGGCTTAAGTTGATCAAACAATTTCTAGCGATCAAATCTTCAACCAACCGGTATAGAGTTACAAGCTGCCGTCCCATTCTCGACCGGCCGGGTTTTAAAAAGCCTCCCACCGACCGACCGGTTTTGATGACACCGGTAATTGGCCCGGTCTGAACGACTGCCGGGCCCTAGCCGTCAAAAACTCGACCGGTTCAAAGCCTTTGCGTATATATGCGCATTGAAATATGGGAATTTCCAAAGATCAAATAACTCATAGTGATGTTAATAATCTTTTTCTAGCATTAGACTTAGAGTTATCACATTAGTCAATAAGACAATGCGCTTGTGTTTCCAACAGATAGTGTCACTCATCAAGTGAATTCCAAGGCCAAATTCAGCCGTCATCTTATATTCTAGCTGTACAAAACGTTTGTCCGCTTTTCACTTCGTAGATTTATTTCATCAACTTCGAAGAAATCGAAAGCTATTTGCACCGACAACTCCGGTTTATAAAGTTGCACGGCTGCATTTTGCAGTTGTAATTGACTGTCTACTGATGTTGACTCGGCGTTCTAACGAATAGAGATGTACGATTGATTTCTAGCTCCAGCAGGTTTGGAAGCCGACTCAGCCATAAAATTTGTAGGCCGGCCGATCGGTTAATTTAATTAGGCCCATTTCGACTGGTAACAAAATTCATCAGAGAACAAATTGTTTATCAAATAAAAAGAATTACAATATTGCAGGAGCATGCAAATGTAACAACATTATCATGAATAATTAATTCGATGGCACCTCCTAATTTTGTCCAAGATTTTGTAATGTAATGAACCGAATAAGAGAGAGAGCCAGAACACAAAATATTTCGTCCTAGACAAAATTAGCCGGTTTAGTAGATGTTGGCCACAAGTGGATTCCAAAATTCAAAGTGCATATAATCTCCTGTTGTACTTCCTCAATACGTTGCGAAGTGACAGTCCCTCCTTAAACTAAATGCGAGCGTTACTTTGAGAAAATGCACCAAGACTGTGACTGCTGGATCTATTGATATCAGAATTTGACAATATTGTCAAGAAAACGTAACCACGGGCAATGCTTGTTTAGCTGGGAATCATGTTAAATAACATATCGGTGTATTACAGATTTGCACTTTCCCTTACATGACTTCCTGGCATCAAAATCTACCGAACGTCTTATATAAACACCAGGTGCAAAGATCACATGTACCTGGTGTTTCAACAACGCGATGATTGTGAGACAGACATCTTCATTGCTGATATACTCGTATTAAGACTGAATATCTTGCAGTATGAATCACAAGAGATTATCCGAAATAAAGATCGCGATGACAGTGACTAATACATGCATGAACGATGTGATCAAAATGTATCATCAGAGGTATTAGAAATGCAAAATATAATGCTTGAATGTCGTTGAATTAGTCTGGCAGCCAAAGCAAGTTTCTGCAGGGAACAAGGCCGAAAATGAGACTTTCGCTGAATGAGGTGCATCCCATGCCTACTGCGAATCGGTGCGTCTGCCAAGTTCTACTCAGTTCCTCTTCTTGTCAGCTAGGATCAAGGAAAGACACAAGTCAATGCGATGGGACGCAAATTGCAGTTTTTGGGAAAAATGAAATTGTCTATGTTTTTTCTTATCGACGGAAAAATCATTAGGTCTAAATCCATAATTTTTGACATGGGATTTCTTCAAGTCATTTCCTATCATGCTCATGAACTTCTTTCTCTGCAGCCTAAAACATTCAGATTTGGCAATCCTGCTGTTATCGGCAATCACCAACATGTTGGCCAACTTTATCCTCATTGAACCCCATTCTCGCATACATCACCGATCAGAAGAATGATAATGTCACACACGCACACGAAAGGAAATGACCGAAAGACATGTCATGCCGAAAATTGTGGCTCAAGACTTAATACTTTTCAGCTGATAGCAGAAAACATATAAAATTTCATTTTTGTCAAAAACTGCAGTGTCCCAATGCGTCCCATGTGATTTTCTTTGATCCTGTCTGACAAGAAGAGGAACTAACTAGAAGTCGGCAGACGCGCAGATTCGTGGTAGGCATATGGTGTACATTTTTAGTGTCATTTTTTGGCCTCGTTCCCTGCAGAAACTCGCTCTGGCTACCGGACGAAATTTTTCCTGCTTAGAAAGTCTTGCGTGGGGAATTAGTCTTATCACCGGCGTAAAGCCCGAGAGCACGCGAAGGATGCACCCCCAAAAATGGCAGCTCAAGAATGCCTAATACATTTATTCCCTCCAGCAATATTTTCGATTTCAAAGTATACGTGGTTGGTTCAATAAGTAGTGAGACTAAGAATGAAAACGATCTTTTAAACAAATTTTTTTATTACAGCTGTTAAGTAAGCAGTAAGTAGGTCTAGAAACGAGTAGAATTTATTTCTCAATGTAACTTCCTTCGTTGTGAAGACACTATCTCCAGCGAATCAGTAATTCATCAAATGCGGAGCGAAACCATGACTGTGGTTTGCTGTCTAAGAACCATTGAACTTCTTCTTTGACTTGCTCAGGGGTCTCAAAGTGGCTTCCACGCGAATGCTTCTTCAAATGGCGAAATAAGAAGAAATCACTTGGCGCCAAATCGGGACTGTAAGCGGGATGGCTCACCTTCTTTAGAGAAGAATTTTCCATTGTTTCATTCACAAGAGATGCCGAATGGATTGGAGCGTTGTCGTGAAGAAGCCAGAGATCACAATTTCTGGACTTTCGTCTTCGAGATCGCGCTTGTTTCAATATATTGCAGTAGTACTTAGAGTTCAACATCTCGTTAGCCTCCGCAAAATCGACCAGAATGATTCCATTAGCATCCCAAAAGACACTCAACATCAAGCAACGACGATGCGATGTCCCGGCTCGAAGCTTTAAACTTGGCTTTTCATTCGGAAACTTCCATTCTGCGGAGTCTCGTTTGCTCTCTGGTGCATACAAAGAAAGCGGTGTCTCATCTTCAGTGATGATGTTTAAGAGAAAAGATTCGCCAAGTTCTTCGAACAACGTTAGATTTTCAAGGCAAGCTTGTTGCCGTCGATCCTGAAGTTCGGAAGTCAAGAACTTTGGAACAAAGCGACTGCAAAGTTTGCGCAACCCCATTTCTTTCAGAAGAGAGTGACACGAACCAATGCTTACGTTGATGGCATTTGCGAGGCTTGACACTGTTATGCGACGTTGCTCCTTCACAAGTTTTTCAATATGGAATAACTTTTCAGAATTGTCGATTTCCAAAGGCCGGCCAGGTTTGTCGTTGCCGAAGACGGAGTCCCTTCCTCTATTGAAAACACTAATACATCGATGAATCGTGGCTTTAGACGGCGCTTCGTCGCCGTATGTCTCTTGAAGCATTTCTTTAATTCTGTCGGCAGGCGTATTTCGCAGAACGAAAAATTTTATCACAGAGCGGTATTCAACAGGATGAATGCGCATGATTGTAGTCAATAAAATTGAAACGAATGAACGAAATAGCTCTTATTCAAATTTAAACTATGATTTCAATCAATAATCATTGGTATCATTGAAAATTCAAATAACTTAGCAGCATCAACCTAGATATGTCATAGATCGAGTGCATAACATTTCAATGCGATCTGAAATCGAGAAGAGGATCTGTCTCACTACTTATTGAACCAACCACGTAAATTGTGCCTAAAAGTTGACATTTTCTTCTTATTCATTCACTGTCGATGGTGGCATCAAATGTGCATAGGGATTGATTGTGATATTTCAAAATATTTATCTGACTTGAGCATCAGGGCAAATCCAAAAAAAGCTCCTAATTTTGATGCAATTTTTATCTTAGAAAATTTTTGTCCTGGATTTCATTAAATGTCACATTAAATGATGTGTGTTCCATCACAGATCAATCTTAAGTATGTGATAACCACAACATTTTGTGTAATTCGCTAAACAATCACCATATTTGAAATCATGGCGTCGGTTATGTGACATTTGAAACTGTGAACAGGCACATGTTATCAATTTTCGTAAAAGTTAGATATCCATACTCTGCATTAAAAATATTTCGGATAACTGCTTGTCCTTAACAGCATTTTAACGCATTTTGGTAATCTCTAACTCGATAGTAACGATGACTATATGCACACCGAGATTAGTACTCGAAACTGTGGACATACAAATTTGCACCATTTTCGAACTTTGGGCACGTCGATATCAAAAGTTGATGACAGCTGCATCTGAAATGTACATGCATTTGGTGGATCTAGCATCAAGTTAAAGTTCAATGTGTTGTTAAAAAAATTAGACCATTGCATGTCTCTGATTGACCAAAGACAATTAATTAGGAGCTTTTTTTGGATTTTCCCGGATGGGTCCGAAAATTGTCCTACCTATTTAGAATCCATTTCACTATTTTGAAAAGGCATTGGGCAAATTGGGTTGTTTTCATCTATTTCCATTTCTGACATTTTTCTCATTCATTAATGATCGTGTGCACAGCTAGGACCATCTCAACGTGTTATTTAGTACACATGGTCTTATCGGCGAAGCGGGCAATCGGATAATCGGACTGATCATACGAACACTCGGAACTTTATTTTTGAATAGGATAATCGAATCGGAAGTACATCGAAAAGTCGGCTCGGATAATCGAATCGATTGTTTAATATTTCAAAGTTATCTCGATTAGACAGACAATGAGAGAGGAATTTTAATTGATGACTGAAGGTTCATTCAATGCTTTTACAAGTACATACCTGTGATAAGCTCTTTTATTCTTTCCAAGCACTCATATACCCGGTAAAAGACAACCTTGTTTAATTAAAACAGGGATTGACCCATGGAATTTCTCTCTTACTTTTGTCTGTGGTCTCATCGCGCACCTATCGACCGAATGTCGCCTTGAAAACTCGTGTGTCAGTAGTGTTAACTATCAAACCGATAAAATAGTTCACCAGCGCTCATCCAGACAATCCGACTTTGTGTACTTTATGCAGCGTCGCAATATACATGTAGGTCATTAAATTAGTGCAAGTAAAAATGCGAAAGGACCTTTTAACCCTAGGATGGACACAATGGGTCCCCGGGGACCCCGCGCTTGCTTTTTATTAGTTTTCTTCAAAACACAAGCTTCATTTTGAAAGTGCTTTTATGTATTCCTCGTATGTCTCATGCTACAGCTGGAAATACAACAATATCTTGTGTTGGTCATTTTTTGTCAAATTAATCAGCTCAGTCATAACATGAACTGCTGGGTCCCATGGGACCCATTGTGCGCATTACACATTTAGACGACCGAATGAAACTTATTTTCACAGCAGACAGATTACCAATGGATATGATAGCTACATCAGATGCCATGACTAGATGACTATGGTAGCCAGCTTTGCGTTGTGATGGATATTCTCCTCCCTATGCTGTATCTGTGGTGGCAAGCAATCATTTGACATTGAACTTTGTCAGACTTCAGTACATCGCGTGAACAATGAATGCGAGTGGTAGGAAGAGATTCTGTGCGATAGAGGCTGCTGCACGAATGCAATTGCTCTTGGACGATTCTAGTGAGAGCAGTGATTCTGAAGAAGAAAGTTTTGA
The DNA here is from genome assembly GCA_907163375.1 of Prostheceraeus crozeri. NCBI lineage: Eukaryota > Metazoa > Platyhelminthes > Polycladida > Euryleptidae > Prostheceraeus > Prostheceraeus crozeri. Next base: position 741,825 of record CAJQUW010006169.1, read on the forward strand.
CAACTTTGATGAAGCGATTTTACCCGAAGAGAAATCGAAGGATGGTGAATGTGACACAAATGACAGTGATAGTGACAAAGAAAATGAAATACCGAGTGTTGATCAATCTGATTCTTTCACGGTGAACAGTTCAGAAAGTGCATCTTCTGATGTTTCCGGTGACTCTATGTCAGACTCTGGTGTCATTCGAGATCCTGGTAGTGATTCAGATCCACAATACGTAGCTCCTTCACGAAGAGTATGGAAAAGTGTGCCCCCTGCTACATCAAGAACTCGTTCAGCGAATCTATTTACAGCATCTCCTGGTCCCTCGGTGCATGTCTGCAGCGAAAGGGATTCTTTAGCTCAATTTATTACAGACGAGATGTTGAGTGACATCATCAAATGGACAATTAAATATGGGCGACGAAGTTGCAACGATTGGGTGGATGTTACTCTAGTTGAACTGAATGCATGGATTGGACTTTTATTTCTGTCGGGAGTTTCAAAAGGGAATCATGAGAACATACGACAAATGCAGCTAGATAGTCTTCTTTCCCGTCCAGTTTTCAAAGCTACGATGTCTGTAAAGCGCTTCGAAATGATCCGACGATGTTTGCGATTTGATGATGCGAACACTCGAAAAGCTAGAGTTGAGAGTGGTGACAAGTTCGCTGCATTTAGAGAAATTTGGAACAAGTTTATTGAACAATGCAAGATCACTTACGAGCCATTTGAAATGCTTTGTATTGATGAACAATGGATACCGTTTCGTGGTAGATGCTCATTCCATCAATACCTTCCTTCAAAACCTGACAAGTATGGGCTAAAGATATTCTTGATTGTTGATTGCACTACTGAATTCATTTGTGATGGCATTCCTTATACCGGTAAGGAAAAAACAATGTCCGCGCGTAGGGATTGGCGAAAAACATCGTGAGAAGGTTGTGTAAACGTTTTTACAACAGTGGCAGAAACATTACATTTGATAACTTTTTCACTGATTTCAGTCAAGCTGAGGAATTGTATTTGAAGCGACTGACTGTCGTTGGCACTGTGCGAAAAAACAAAGCAGATCTACCAAGGGAATTTTCTGACCCGAAAGCTAGAGTTGTCGGATCAACTTTGTTTGGATTCGACAAAAAAACGACACTTGTATCTTTTATTCCCAAGAGAAACAAGTCTGTTGTGCTTCTCTCAACAATGCATGATGACCGCAAGATTGATGAAAACACAGGAAAACCGGACATAGTTCTATTTTACAACAGCACTAAGGGTGCTGTAGCTACGGTAGACGCTTGCAGTTATCCCAAGTGCTCATAAACAGTCTGTTGTTAGAGATTCTATAGCCCTACGAGTTTATGCAGTTACAATGTGCTCTCATCAATGTTTAGGCTACATTGGTTGCCACTGCTTCTCTTCAGAATGCCAATGTGATTCATCTCTTGAAGTCTGGAAAAATCCATTAATTGATTGAATAACACGCTGTTTTGATAGTCATAGCATCATAATTTTGGTTAGTTTTCCATTTGAGTCACCGTGGGTAATGACAAGCAACATAAAAAATGATAGTTTGGTGATGTAGTGTCATGATTTCTATAAAAAAATTACCAACTTCGGTCCCCGAGGACCCATTCCGCGCGATTTTGGAAGTGAAATCTTGTGTGCATCAAAGGGTTAAAGGTTACGGCGCTGCATCCTCACAACATGCTCGTGACAGTCAAGGCAATATGTCAGAGGCAATGGAGCATGAGCGGAGAAGCCTTATGGAATAGTGTGAGAAACAGTTTTATCCAGGAGAGGGATTACAATTGGCCGCAGATGCAGATCACGAAGATGCCATTCCGTGTAAGAGGATCCTGAAGCTGTAGGCTGCTGACCGATACTGATTGTCTACTATCAGCGGAAAATGAGTTAGACACTGGAAGCCAGGAAATGAAAGTGATGTCAGAATTGAAGATATGTTGAAGGAAGTCCGGTATCTTCAGTAGACCCTTTCCCACAAATCTCCGAGACGCCTGGGAGAAATACATGCATGTTTAAAGTACATGTATAACGTACCCGTTTTCTGCTTTAGTGCAATATCTGTTTTAGCTGCATAGCCTACACTGTACGTGGATATCAAGTTTTTTTGTTTTTAAGATTTTACTTAAGTTTTTATTATGAGATTTTATGTAGTTTTTGTTTTCATCTAGTCGTGTTAATGTTTAACTCAAAATATTGATGCGCATAAGCCCTACATTTTATTTTCACAATAAAAAAACGATTTTCTTCAGATTTCATTATGTGTAATTTTCAGTTATAAGGGCCCTAGCTTTTTATTTTATCTTGCTTAAGAAGTTGAATTTGAATAAATTATTTCTAGTACACTTTTTGTTGGATAACAAAGACGAATAAATCGACTCTAATTCCATTTCATTTGATAATCGAATCGCTTTAACAAATGTTAATTGAATCTGACAATCTGATAATCGTAATCGGAATTCTGAGCTGGAGAATCGGAAAATCGCTAATAGGACCTTCATTTTTCCTAATCGCGCCCACCTCTTCTTATCGGTTTTACGTCAACGCCCTCCGTCGTTTAAACATATTTTTATCTCTGTTTGATTTCGTCAAGATGTGATTCGACTAGTACCCGACAACGACATCATAGACATGTCAACATTCCAAGATGAACACAGAAGAACAATGCAGTAAGCCTGTATGCTTTAATAAGCAGCTTATCATCTAGCCGTTGTGATAATTGCAGACAGGAAGCAATGTGGGAAAAATGGATCGACGTTAAATTCTCTCCTTGGAAAACTCATCTCCGATAAGTTTATCACCGGAAAATTGTTTCCTTGATGCTTTAACACCAAAAGCATGGACGATTGTTACTTACATGTACATGCCCATATTTGCGTTCAGCAGTTTCATTCTTAGACGTCAAGTCATATAAATGACGATTAGTGCTGTGTTTGCGCTCTAAGATATTACATACTTTTTCCAATTTGTGTATAGAAAGATTTTCAATGCTCGTAATCTCAGTAGATTATGTAAGCATGCAACGTCTGAGTGGTTTGAGAAATAATTTGACGGATTTAGTACTCCAAATATTATGAAAATGTTGATTCCTAAGATTTATATGCGCTTCTCTTTGCATTGTCAAGTTTCGATGCCTTAAAAATGAAGTGAGGAATTTACGTACCCCGAAAAATGTTTCACAGTTTGTATCACATCATCTAACATCATTTTGGTCACAACATCTCTTAAAGAAAAAAAGTTTCTTTCCTTTCATGACTGCCCTTACGAATTCTAAAATTTTGAGCAAACGTGACACTACTTAACTGTCATTCTATTTTATTTTGGTTTAGATTATAATCTATGATTTTCTATGAAAGTTTCTTGTATATGTAGCGATTATCATTTCATGAATATAAACGCTTTATTATTATTATTAAGTACTTACGTGATAGTAATAATTGTTCGTTAATCATGATAACGAGCGTCAATTTCTGAAAATGGAAACATATTGAACTGAAGGTTGAGGAGAATAATTTATTTTTACTAATGCTGTCTTTTTCATCATATTGCATAATTGTCTCCGCATTGATTGCCTCCCAGTCCCTGTCTGAAGGGCATGAAATAGCTTTGAAAACATTGTGGCCTTGTAGTCGGAGGGCAACAATGTAGATATCAAGCCCTGAGATTTAACATGCAGTAGCTTTTTTAATAATTTAATGACAGTTTATTATTAAGCTAATGACAGTCAGAAGCTGCAAAGAATTATGTAAGAAGTGCAAGAATAAAAGTCAGAATTTGCAATCATTGAATGTACAGTTTTTGAGTATTAACCTTGGTTCACTGATGCTTGGTTTTTCTTTTTGAATTGCCTTTGTGTTTGTATAGCTGTAATTGACATTATTTGTTGATAGTGATTCCACATTAATAATCTGACTAAATAATCCACTTTAGTCATCTCAGGAACTCTATGACTGCTATGAATTCACTTAAGCATGTGTTTGACTGCTTCAATTCATCCCCATGTCTTTTTGTCTTCAGAATTTTGTGCAAGCCTTAGTTACCAGCATTTATGGAAAGCAGAACATGTCTACGGCAACTGATTTACATCATGCGTAAGTATAACACTGATTTCATCATGTGAATTGGTAATTACATAGCTGTAATCTTCATAACTTGCAACATGTGTACAGTGTGCACGCTAATACAAGCATAAGCGGGACAACGGAACAATTTTCCTGAATTTACAGAAAGCCTTTATTATGCAATTAAAATTTGGTTATTTCCGGTTGACTTTGAGCATGGCACTCCGGAGTTAAAATCCCAATACGTTACATTTGCGTAGTATTTACGCAATTTATGTAATTAATGTCCGCCATAATTGCGGATTTTTGCCTGGTTGAACTTTACTCGTATTTACGCAAGTTTTGATAATTGGCCAGTCATATTATTCTTTTAGCGATGCCCGTATCAATCGTAGAAGGGTCACATACCATACATTCATGAGCACACCGGTGTAATGAGGCGAATTCCTTAGGAAAGTAGTCAATATTATGATGAATATACAAATAGCACACAATATAAAAATTATGCATGATAATAAGCATCTCTAATGAAGCAATTAATTGTGTCTTTTCTACAATAAAGGCAGAATGATTCTGAGAAGCACAAGCGGAAAATGTTTTCATCGACCAAATCTGTGTATGTAGCAATCACGCAACAGCTGCGTAATTTATTTCAGAATTTGTCTCTACCAAAATTTGACGAAAACACACGTGATTTTACGTACTGTATTCATGGGGATAAATCAGTGTTTGGATGTCTGTGTCTTCGCACACAGACCGATCTTCAGCCAGTTTCTGTAGCTTGTTGCGGAATTCATCTTGATTTTTAGCTACATCAGCACTTGGGATAGCAATTAAAAGTAGAAAAAATATAAGATCATAGATCCCCTCTGACTGTGATGCTCCCATGATTCAATCAACCGCAAAATTGCTACATGACACAATTTGGCGCATGTTCGCTCCAATGTGACATGAGTGCCTACGCGTTCGGTCATCTTGTCATTATATACATAGCATTTAAAATTTAAACTCCACTTTTTTTATCTTAAAGTCAATGTTTTGAGTATCGGTTAGAAGTTAATGGTACAGACTTTAATAAATGACACATTTTGATCAGCAATTTCATAAGAGCGTCTTAAGACAATGTTGGAAGCATACTTGATTGCATTGCAAGTCAGACTGAATGTAACTCAAATAGAGATTTCTGAAAATACATGTAAATTACTATTATCATAGTCATATATCCAGCAGAGAAATTGGCGTCACTGCTTCTGAATGAATGAATGCCTCAACTACTTTGTGAGGCATGATGAAGTTTCCATTTTTTCAGGTGGTATTCACGGTATGTCGTATAAAACTGACAGTATTACTTATAAGACTATTATAAGTTGTGCTCAAAGTTTATTGCCTTTTCCCTTATAATGATTATGAGAGCATAAATGCATTTTGTGGATGAATGAACATTTAATCACATCTAATAACCTAAAAGTGATTTAAATTAATTTAGATGCTTTAAATTGTAAGAACTTGACAAGAGTAGTGGATTTTCAAGAGAGAATTCTTGATATTCAAAAAAATTGGATTGGCTGTCAGATGCACGAAGAAGCTAAATCACAAAAAATTAGAGTCGTAGATATTGTAGCGCTAAAGTAGCATCAAAACTTGGGCTTCAGAAACCCTCTTCTCCGAAGGGGATCGCAAAAGGCATGAAGGAAATGTAGAATATTTCACTTTCTTCTCCATTGCTATTATGATATAGTCAGTTCGTTGGGAATTTCTGCAAAACAGCAAAATGCACATCTCACATACGGTATTATATAAAATCAAGACTGCTGTCACATTGACGATGTAATAAATAGTGTGTTGTTACCCTCATTAAATATAGTGATCTATGCTAAGCCATTTTGTAAAATGAAGACTTATTTTGATTTCAAATTGGAAGACGATGTACTGTACAGAATTTTAGAAACGAACCTGTGTACGTTAGTTAGTCAAGGGAGGAAACATGTGAACTAAAACATTTGCGCTAATTTCATTCGGCGTTAAAGAACATGGATAGTTCCAGAGCAAATTAGTATCATTCTCATTTCAGATTCCTAAGAAGATCCGTTGTGTCTATTGCTTGCAATGCTGGATTACCAAAATGCAGGACCGACTTGAAAGCAGAATTTGATAAATGGAAAAAGCGCGAGAATATTCCACTAGAAATTCGTCCAACTATCTTGCAAGTTGGTTTGCAGGAAAATGATACAGTAGCACAGTGGGACGAATTATGGCAGCGTTATCAGTATTCACTGGATGACAATGAACGAGAAGATCTGTTGAAGGCTTTGGCTTCCACTAAGCATACTTGGTTGGTGCAAAGGTACATTCCTGTCACATTGGAGGTCGCGAAAAGATGTGAATCGCATGAAAGATACTTTCTACATAAAATGACAAAATTTAGTAAAAAACTTAAAATACGCCATCGGTGAAACATATGTTCTGTAGAGAATTCGTCTAATTTGACGTTGTGCTCCTACATGTATGTCCTTTAGCATCGAAATGCATTTATATTCGCAAACTTCGCGTCTCCAACCTTTCGCAAAGCATCAATCTTATGACGGTTTAGTTTTAGGCATTCAAATAAACGGAACCATTAAATGTGCTCTCCCTATTATGACATCCATAAGAATGCTTACCGTACTACTTGCATTGAGTTTTTAAGTAGGCTAACAAAAAAATGATGGTTTAACGTCACTACTCCTCCATACCGAGGCTCATCAATTATATTCTCAAAATTTCATGTTTATAGATTAAGAATTAAATATAAAATTTTACATGAATTGTACCGATGTTGCAAATTGCAATATACTATTTTCCAAAATTACTTTGTCCGGGGTGATGTTCTAAGGTTGATTACAACTGCTCCCTGGGCAAACAGAAGACGGTTTTGACATTGATGTTAATTGACCGTAGTTTTTCCCCCTCCTCCATCACTTTTCGCCTTACATCACTGCCATAATTCAAGCTGAAGATGCGAAACTGAGATATCGCGGATTGTTGCTCCCATGAGACTGTGTGAAGCTCTGTACTTCTGTTAAATTTTAATCTGATTTAAAGATTTAAGTTGTGTTTTAGCTTTGCTTGTCTGTTTTCTTCCGAAAGAGAAATCAAGCTACAATCATTCTTTGATATACTTGCACATGCACTTTTCCAAGCAATTAAGACTGTGGGATGTGAATTACCAATGTCATTTGCCAACTACTGGAAGCCGCCATCCTTTAAGTATTGTTGTCCGCTCCCGAGAAAAAAAATTATTCTAATATTACTGTAGTAAGACTTCCACGTTCTTACTAAAATTATTCAAGCAACTTAAATGCATTTTCTCAAGTTTATGATAATATTAGGATGCACTTCCTGAGTTAATCATAAAAGCCGCCTGAAATATTCAAGTTAACAATATTTTTCTGTTAGCTTTCAAAGTAACCAATAATCAACATCTAAATCGCTTTATACGTTAGATCGAGTCTTACCCGTAAATTTTTATGTAGTACAGACAGGACTGATATACATTGCAGTTGCATTTATCTCCATGATGCGAAGGTTATTTGATTACATTCTCATTACTCTTTCTCCTTGGTCCAAATTAAAAGAAAACAGGTCACATGGTAAATATAAATAATATTATTCTAACATCAAGTATAATAGGCGTACAGAGTAACATAGAAACGTAGATACATAATTATTTCCAAAGAAAATGTTTCTGTATTCACAAGACAACGATCAAATAAAACAAAGAACATGACATACATGTACTTGTATAGGGGCCTATACCACAATATGACCATCTCATAATCTATACAAAACTGAAGATTTGTCGACTTTAATAGGAAGCCCACAATACGACAATTCACATCCTGTGTTACAGATGTTATAGAGAGGTGGATTTCTATGGACTTAGCAAATTTTAACATTAACCCTTAGAAGGCTGACGTCAAAAACAACTTTAGAGGGCCAACCTATGGTCAAAACGGCCATTGACAAAAAAGCAAATGTTTTTGCCAAAGAAATACTTTTTCGTGATAGATCACACCCATCATTATAACATGAAAAATATCTCAGGTAATGACGGAAAAGAGAATATTCTGCTAAATATCAATTCATTCTATTCAGAACTTCATCGATCTACTTTTGCGACACCGAAGCCTACATTACATCGGTGGTGGGTAACGCGTGCCCCGCCACCGCTTCTCATATCCGAAGTGGTCGCGGACATTATTTGAAGCGGTGATGTCAAAAATGGCCCACTCCGACTTTGACCTTTACAAGGTACTTCTGAGTTTGAGGTTGACTCTGTAGTCATCAACTGCGTGAGTGCTACGTCACATGGTGTTCGATGCCTTGTTGAGAATGTTCACCTTGCAATAAACAACGTTGCAATTAGCATATAAATACATAAAGTAGGCTATGCATGAAGGAATCCAACCACATGAAAATGTGTGATTTTTATAAGCCAACTTTTCTTTCAAGTATTATTTCTGGATTTTATTTGTATACTGCACCAATTTCGTACTAGAATGGCATAACCAAACCAGCATCGTTAGGGAAGCCATGCGTGATTTTCGAAAGCCGTTTATGTTTGGTTGACGTAGGTCTATGTACACTTAGATGCATGTAGTTTGATCAGTTTTATTTGTTATTTAATATTGTGCGGCAAGTAGGCGGATAGATGTACTATAGAGCGCCTTTTAAATTATAGACCCTAGTTACAGACAGTAATTTTCCGATGAAATAGAGTAATATTACTTCCGCAATTAATTTGGTCTATTCACATCTCATAATTCATATAAATTTTAAAATGTAAAATACAGTTCCTTTAAAGGCAACAGCTTAGTTGGATACAACGCTGCTGCATGCACTTACAAAGTACAATTATATGTCTATGTATAGTACATCAATACGTAAAATTATGGTCAAAAGTATTCAATACAGGAATTTTCAACATACCTATTTCTGCCTTTCAAAATTCAAGGCCCGCGACTCCTCTCGCGGACCACTCTATCTCAACTTGGGTGCCCACCACTGCATTACATGCAAATGTTGCTCGATCCGCTTGTATTTGGCGGAGATTTTTCTTTATTGCGACAAATCTAGCAGTATAAGCATCGTGACGATGTCTCATTTGATCCTTGGAGCTCTATTCTTGATCCTGATGACCTATGAATTCCTTGATTTGTCGAATCAAGCGTCCTCCCATGAAGTCCTGATAAACACAGACGGTGATGTGTGAATTAGAATGCGCTTTGACAAGGGTGACAAGTCCATCACATCAACGATAGTTAGAAGGTTTCTTTGACCAGTCAGAATGCAAGAAATCAAAATTTGCTGCAAAAAAGATGATTCTTTGAAATCGTTGCATAATGGCCATCGTGATGCTCGTAATATTTTAGCACTTTCTTCATTATCTTGTCCGCAGCATCAACTCCAGCTCTAGATTCCTTGAACGAACGCTGCAAAATGTTGTTCCCTTAAATTCTTAACCGTCAGTTACCATTTCGTCGGGGATAGTGTACAGAGAAAATACTTCTAGGCTCTATCAAGCGCAAGACTGTACATTGAACAATGATTTGCAGAACGCAAACGTCATTACGTGAACAATATAGAGCAAGAATATGCAATTTTTCACTATCTACTAGTAGATGTGCATTTTTAGAGTTTCACATGGTGTGTTTTTTCAGTGACTCTTGTCGGTCCGTAGAAGGGGGTAATCATATCAAATTCCTAAAAAAAGAGCAAAAGCGAAAAGTTGACAAGCATAAAGCTGACAATTTGACACAACTGAAAATGAAATCCGTGAAGAAACTTAAATGAAGACAAAACAGATAATGCACAAGAAAAATAATGAAGTAAGGAAATAAGAAATATAAAAAAACGAGTAAAAGTGAAGTCAAGATCATTATATCTAGTCGTCTTTATCGTCTGTTCATGATGCTAAACATGGCGGAGGAGTTGCATTCATGTCATTTCTCTGCCCCATGATTCTGTCTTCGCACGCTCTGAAATGAACTACTGGTCACTGTAGTCTTCCTTAAAGAAGCACATGTAATTCCTAAGATGATAAGCAAGATGCTTCATTGCGTCTCCATTTTACATTCGTTCATTTCATGCCACTCATTCTTCTTCTATATATGTCGAATGAAAGAAATGGGATGAAATCCCAAGCAACTCAGTGTGAAATGAGACAGATATTTGAAGCGCACACAGTTTTATATTGAGTAGTGGTTTGCTGTTAACGGAGGGCATGGCGAGCTGCTATAAATATTCTGCTGTTCATTCATCAGACGATGAAGCGTTCCGATGACGATTGCCGGATAACGATGTAATTCAATGTTCGACCAATAATGTTATGAAATATAACCAGTGCTTTAAGATTCAAAAGAAATTCCAAAGGAAATTCAAACAAGTAACATAATTTATGAAAATGGCTCAATCAAGACAAATACACTTTTATTCACAAATTAACAATAATCCATCAATCGCTATATCGACATTGATGATCTTTACTTTCACCTTTGTAAATAGCTACTGTATTTGGGATAGTTACCGTACATTTTTATATTATTTCATCAGCGCATAAGGGACACAGGACCTAGCATAGTTTCTTAATTTCCATACTAATTTCAAAATTAATGTTTTGTAATAATGCATCTATTACATTATCTTCCCTCATTTCCAATAACGAAAAATTGCGAATAAAAATTCATCTACATGGATTGAGCCATTTTCACAAATAATATATCATGCATACTTGTATAAAACAAAAAGCTTTTCATTCATGTGCAATAGTTATTCAGGGAGGACAGCGAAAGAGAATGAGGAATGCACTACAAACCAGGGATGCGGAGTCGGAGTCCCGGAGTCCTATCATTTTTGCTGGAGTCAGAGTCGGTATCCTATCAAATGATAGGACTCCGGACTCCGGCCTATAAGTAGACACGAAAGATAACACAAACAAATTATTTATCCACGTGCATAGCTGTCACTGTCTTGATATCAACTTTCTTCGTCAAACAAAAGTACAGAGATAACAGTGCATGCAAAGCTTGTAATTGTTGAGGGAATGAACCGCGATAGTGAAAAGAGGATTGTCGTTTCACTCGGTAATTTAGTAGAGAAAACAGGCCTTCCTAGCCTCGATCACACTTACGGACCAAAGGTCACATCAAAGACAAAAATGAAATGCTAGTTTGTTTGAGAACATCACCTCTTCCCCTCACGTTAATCGTTTGTGATGGCTCCCCCAAAGCGCATATTAAAATCGAAAGTGTACTCATATTTTTTAGAGAAATACGGTGGATTTTGCAGGATTTTCCTGCCTGATAGAGACTGGAGAAAAACCGTGTGAAGCACGCATCAGCAAGATGGGAGGAGCCCGGTTGTATGCATCCAACTTAAAGCGACATTTGATAAACTTTCATCGGAAATGATTGATAATTGAAACAGCAATGATCATTAAAAAATAGGTTCAGGTAAGCCTTTAATTATCTATGATGTAGGTTGACAGTTTTTCTAAAAAACTAGGCTTTTTATAATTGCAACCCGGATTCGCAGTCGTAGTCCTATCAAAATGATAGGATTCCGCATCCCTGCTACAAACCTGCTTCTCTTGCCGATGCTTAGTCATAGCATTCCCATTTTGTTTGAACATTGAATGCTTCATCAAATTTGTTCAGAAAACAAACTCATTATATAGGCCTATATAGGTGTTAAAAACATTTTGATATTTACTAATATTCACATATAAATCATTTCTGATTTCTTTTTCTTGAAATTCAGATAATTTCATCCTCATATTGCCCACACTAATTTTTGCAGACTCCTCACTTATTCAATGAACTCTTCACTCGTCAAGGAACAGGATTTCTTTACACTTATGGGCTACATTGCCACCGCGTCGACGGGACAATTCGTTTATTGGACATGGTACAGGAACACCTGGCCTGCACTTGTGCAAAGGTATGCAGCATGATGGTTTATGCGTAAGAATACAATGATTTAGATGATCAAAATGAGACCATCAGTGGCGAATTTACATAAGTTAGTCGGCTTGCAATAACAACAATCCGAAAAAGGTCAAGAACAAGGATTAAATCAGATTAGATTTTTAACTAGTTTATAGGCTACTTAATGGATATCTAGGTGAACATAGCCTAGAAATGGCCTTCAACATGATTTTGGGAATAATCGACAAGTCTACGAATGAGTCAGAGAACATGTGATCTATGTGACACAAAATGAGCAGGTCTGTGTTCTCAGTCGTGCATCATAGTGAGAGTAAAATATTTGTGCGACTTTCTGATGTATCTCCAGAGCAGAAAACGAGCCGAATTTACCGGTCCGAGCTCATCTTATTGAAAGATAGTAATCTTTTGAATAGTTTTAAATCATACTTGAATCTTCAATTATCACACTTGAAAATTCACTCAATATGTTTCTCTGCTCGGAATTAAGAAATGTGAGTATCACAACCTCATATGCACATATACCCGGGACGAACACACCAGATGCTTTTGTTAAATATTTGGCAAATACTTGACAACATTTTACTAAACTTCTACTAATATTTTATCAAATATTTATCTAACATAGCTGATGATTTGCCAATTTTTAGCAAATAGCAAATTATTTGGTAAAATTCTCATAAAATGTTTCAAATTTCTCTTTGATATTATCTTACACAACTCTTACGTGAATTCCCAACAAAAAACATTATAAAACTGTTCAGAAAATGTCGTGAATTTGCTATAAAAACATTCCAAAAAATGTTATATGTTCAAATGACAATACATGAGAATATTATGAAAATGTTATCTTAAAACATTTTTAGAATGTTTTCTAGACATGCCAATATTTTGCCACAACATATATCGTAGATGAACTGTAGTTTTATCAATAAAATGTGAGCATCCTGCGAATCCACTTAATGAGTCAAGATGAAACTAAGTTTAACGATGTGTAAGTATATTGCATTATAATTATAACATGTATAATTTACACATCATAAAACTTGTGGGTTTGATCTTGACGCATAAAGTGGGTTCGCAGACCGCTCACATTCTATTGATAAAATTACAGTTACCCTACGCCGTAGCAAAACATCGATGAAATTTACCGTTGATATTAATTGAATATATTGTTGATCGAAGTCATCATGCTGCGAAATGCTCCAAGGATTAACAGCAGAAAAACTCAATGCTGCTAAAACTAAAACATTCGGAGGCAGTGACAAGAATAGCCCTACATATTTATACATTATAACTGTTGATTGCTGTCATCATGCTACGAAATGCTCCAAGGATTAACAGCAGAAAAACTCACTGCTGCTAAAACCAAAACATTCGGAGGCAGTGGCAAAGAATCACATAATTTAAAGACTCACCTCATCAGCAGATGTCAGCCTACAGAACTGTCGTAATTGTTCCTCTACCATCAATTGTGCTGGTTTGGTCAGTTTCAATCAGTTCCCATTTATGATATCTCTTTGATAGACAATGATATTGCGGTCTGAAATGCACAATAGAGTTTTTGATGCAAAAAGTATTGAATGTATTTGACGCACATAAGAGAAGGAATAGGCCATACAGAATGTAACATAATTGAAAAATAGTAAGATGACACAGGTTTTGATCGAGCTTCTATTATATATAAGAATCAATCAGGTGATATTTTTAACTATCTTAGTATCTTTTATCATCCCAATAATTTACAACAGCACGAATTAATCCATAACACATTTTCCCACGGTGGACAACATATGCCGGTTAAGCAGAAAATCCGATTTGATATTTGATGTCAAATAATTTCCCCATTAACTGAAATCAGTAACAATAACGTACCCTCAAATGTCTTGCACAAATCCAAATTATACAGTGAAGCATTTGACCTATTTAAAAAAACACAAAAATTCGTATTTAAAAAAATATGCCAACCCTGCATGTAGGCCTGACAAACGACGGTTTAGATGTGCACGCAAGCTACATTATCGACAGTATCAATCAGCGAATTAAAAGAAGATTCAATCTTTTTCCATACGACCAGCTGGTGCAGTGATAATAGTGTGGTCCCAAAGAAGCCCTGTGATCCTGATGTTTAGCACGACCACTTCACTTCAGTCATGTATCTTGGACAGTTTCAATGCCACATTGGTGGACTACTTTTTAGTATCCCTTTCTCTCTCAAGAATAGATTTTCAGTAGATTCAATGACGCATGGGACGACTGCTGTGCACATTGCCAAGAGGTGCGCGCTGTCATGGTGAGGATTGTCCATAGAATATGGATTCTCTCTCTATACTCGATGCTGATGAATTTCAGAGGAAGTTAACTTTCTTATGATTTGATACGATTTGATGAGGGACAACACTATCATCATCGTACCGACCAGCTCCCGAATGAAACACCCACTGGAAGGCAGCCTCATACGCTGCGGATTCTATTCGAGAATCCGGAGAACGCTTGCAATTTTTTTAAATGGAGGAAATTAATGTTTATTTACCACCCCTATTTTTGGGAAATATGCCTCATCATCAAGGATCGAAGTCTCCATCTCCTATCATGATGAATCACACGATTAATTCTTTAACTGAATGTACATTTTATTTGGTAATTGAAGGACATTATAATTTGAATGGTTGGCTTAAAATGTTTTTTCAAGTCATCTGTTTTTACACCTGATTTACAAATGCAATTTATTTGCTACTCACATGTCTGAATAATAGTGTCCATATACACTCCATCTGGACACTCATATCAACGCTAAATGATCTTAAACAAAGGATGGCAACATGCATATTATCTTCAATGAATAGAGAAAACTGCGCCGTCAGTCTTCACTTCGACGAGCTGAATCACACCCACACACAACATGAGGAATCCGTGAACTGACTGATAGACGTAGAGCGCGGCGAAGAAATGCTTTGCAATGTTCGAAGTCGGGATGCTCGCCATCTTGAAGACATGATAATCCCTTCTCAGAATAGGTCAGAAATATAAATTCGATAATTGCAGAGGTTGGGATGCATTAGAATAAAGTAATGCTTTAGAAATAATCATGAAAACTGATTACTCGTGCAACATGCTCGTGACACACTCGTTAAACATCGGGAAATTATAGCAACTCTCTGAGCGCCTCATACAGACTTCTAAATATAGCACCCAATATAGGATTCTCGTCACGGGAATTCCTATCGTTTCCTGAGAACGATTAGAGCAAGTTCGAAGCGATTACTACAGTTCGATAGGATCTCAGAGTCGGTGAAATTTCACACGACTTAAACTGTTTCTTCGATTTAAGGCTCATGACGTATCGAGTAGTTTTCACAAAGATAATACACAAGATTCATACAAGCAATATGGAAGTAAAATATACAATTTCGAACACAAGATCTGATTGCTACATTCGTGCTGAAACTTATTTTCAAGCTCATTTGACCAAGCATCGAATCACAGGTCTTCAATGAGAGATATTAGTGAATCAATGCCTTTTGTGACAATTTCTCATCGATTCTTGTCAATCAAAAGTTTAATGATCCTGACAACACACTGCGTTTTGGATGGCATGTCAGATCTTATCTGAAAACATGTATTTAATTAATGTTTTGTTCTGACATTTAGGATAATTTGACTAATATTTCATAAATATTTAACAAAATTAAAAAGTTTTTTTATAATTTTATTATTTTGCCTAGAAACTGGTAGGCCTCTAACAAAATTAGCAAACATAGTAGGAATTTATCAAAATTTCTATTTTTTCGCAAAATTAGCAAACAGCTAGCAAGTTTCTAACAAAATTATTCGGTTTGCTCGTCCCGGGTAGCAATCAATTGAAATTTTTATGTGCATGTACGAGTATGTATACAATAGGTGTTCGTAAACATGCGCATTCATTATTAGAAATTTGTAACCGCGTGCTAGCTTTTCAAACCGCAATTATATTCGTGCCATGTTCACACAAAGGAAGTTGCCATGTTCTCAATAACCTATCTCGCCAATAAAATACTTTAAGAATTATCTCTTATCTCGTGTGTGTATGTGTGTCAAGGAAGCTAAAATCTCAACCATCAATGTCTGATGATGTCAGCGTTGGTTATGACAGACATGATTTCAAACCGAACAAATTGGACTCGATGATGCAATATAAAAGAAATAGGTGAACAGGATACAAAAGAAGCTTAGGTAATCGACGATCCGGCTCCATGCAATCATAATTCCGAATATCCAAACCAGGCCTGCTTTAGGAATGGGCGAAACTCAAACTCTGTGCTTCTCGCATGGAAATTATTCGATCAGAAACGCGATGAATCATGCCTAATTTGAATATACTAAGTGACAGTCACCTGAAAATCGAAATGTTTCCATTTACCGAATTGTTTGTTTAAGCATCGGTATACCGCAATTAAGAGATGAAAAATATGTTATGTACTAGTGGAAATGAATTTTTGAGCTAGATTTAGATGTTTGATTCACGTTCATTCGGATTTATGTCTTCTATTTTGTTTAACATATCCTTGCAGGTATTACATGGCATCAACTTATAGCCTATGAATGGTGCAATCTTGTATTCTTTAAAAGTGATGTACTTGTGAATACAGTATGTGATTTTACTACAGTGAACATGAACACAATTCCACTCTATTTCCAAAAATGCGCATCTGTATGAAAACCATCAACTTCCATCAATGAACGGAAGTTTTTTGACATTATTTTTGTTTTGATGTGATCAAATTGAAAAGTGTCAGCACTTCAAAAAAAACGCTCAAATTTTCGCAAAAGTATCGGTTTTTTAGATGTGATATTTTCTGTGCGTAAGATGTCAAATTTCTAAATCTTTTCAAACTCTTTGAAGGATGCTCAAGAGTTCAATGTGCTGTTGGGTATTCCAAACTACTGCTTGCTTTTCACTCTTGTAGCTTAAGATTTATAGAAAAATACTATGTATGAAATAAGCGCTGATTAGATTGGTTATTCTACATGAACATATGACGATGGCCAAGGTTGACTTTTAATTGATTGACTGCTTGTAGGCATTCTCTGCTTCTGACACCATTTAGGTAGAGATGCCTACCTTAACACATTATAGCAATATTTAAGTGATGAAGACAAATTTTATGGTATAAATATGCATAATGGATTACTCATTTATGGTTTCTTATTTTCAGTTTCAAAATATTAGGGAATTTGTCATTTATGATGCAGCTAAGTGAATTTTCAAAGCTATTTCATTTTATTTAATATAAACGTATACTTCTTGATGTACGCATGTACATCTGTTTTAATTTCTACGAGACAATATCATTGATCATTGAAAAAAGCGAATTAGAATGCTATATCGTAATTGCTATTGCACGAGCATAATCTCAGAAATACGTGTACCTACAAGACAAGTATAATAGCATTTACTGAGTTTATTTTGAAATAGTCATGTTTTAGCATCGAATCATCAAAATGCAGGTATACTCGTAGTATGCTCCATGAATATATATTGTATAAGTAGGCAGAAAGCATTTATAAAATAGAACAGAAAATTGCAGTTCACGATCGTACTGTCTGTATAACTTATCACGAATCTTACTATCGCAGACTTGCTTTCTAATGGGGTATACAAGTGTTTTCTTACTTAAGTGTGTGTCGATGCCCGGTATGTTGTTGGTCATTTCATGTTTTTTTATGTTGTTTTGGTCTTTTCATGTTTTGCTGGTCTTCATTAACCGACAAAATTCATTGAACCTTCTCAAATGAACTGTGATCTTGTATGACAGAGGATTTCTAGCACTTTTAGGTGCATGAAGATCGAAGCTTCCAATTTGTGGATTGGCAGATTCACATTTTACTCTGTTTAAGTTTTATTGATTCAACGAGTAGGCCTTCTAACATTATCTGTCTTCGTCTGCTTACTAATCTGCTAACCTAAAACGAGACAGTCTCTCAACAACCCTACCTGATTATGGAGCTGCATCTGAGCGCACAGGATGCAATTTGGTACAAGATCATTCATTTTTATGATATTCATCTCTAAGTTGGTAGGTCAACTCTATGCGCAACATTCGGAGCATCCATACCATGGATATGCAAGTGCGCTGTTTCAATTGCAATTCATTACCAATATATACCTGTATCGATTTTCATCTTGCCTTCCTGAGTAAAGAACCTAATGAGAACCCCAGTATGAGCACCGCTTCCTTCAATAGGGCGTTGATGGTCTCTAGATTTTTTAGTCATACCTGTCACTTTATAATAATTCCAGATCTTCATGATATCCAAAGACTGATATGTACTAATCGCTTCGCTTCAACATTATGCAATGACTTAAATCAGTCGTAATTCATTTTCTCCTATTTTTTACATATTCATTTATAATAAATATACAATGCAGATATATACAATGAATAAATATGCATATCTTATTGATCAAATTTTATTTATATGTTTTTTGATGAAGAATGCATCTCTATAGATTAAAGAAGAAAGAGGGAATTACTTAACATTGAGAAGTCAAATACTGTTGCACACAAATGCCGTGTAGACGTTGCATAGAGAATGATCTACCTCGATAATTGTTATATAGTAATTCGAGTCATATTGCCAGCATCTTTCATTTCTTAATCCTTGGATTCGTGTCATTGTATTTCGTTTGGAGAACACATAACAGTGTGTGAAGTATGAATACATAAGTCATCCTTCTTCCTAATCTCAAAAGGGCATTTCAGTATATCTTCCACCATTTGTAAAAATCTCTTGGTTCTCATTTCATCATTGTATAGACCCCTAGTGATTTTCCAGGTGATAGCTGCTTCAAAACCTTTTCCCAGAATAATTTAGGAGATGACAAGAGACAAAAGGTTTGATCAATTCAAAATAAAATTTCATTTTGTTGAAATCACAATTTTTAGTTTCAGTTACAGTGTAGACTTAATTTGATTGATTGCTAGCATATTCTAATGATTCTTAGACAAAAAACATCGCATGAACACAATGATAGCAAAAAACATAATCCCAAGATGCTTCTGAAGAGAAACATGCTTGCATGTAGCAGCATTTTTACTTCATCATCTTTAACTAGTATAAGTCAGAAGAACCAGAGCTGTACTTGGAAATTCATAACTCTAATGGCATCATCGCATGTAGGTCCTATTACTGATTCTGAATGGGAAAATCGCCTGATCGGTTCCTAAATAGAGTGATCCTCGGTTCCTTGTAGATATCACGCAATTCAAAAAATTGTCCAATGAAAATCAAAAATAAACGTAATTGTTATAAACGCAATCTTTGATGTTAAGACATTGAGATTGACAACAATAAAATTTCTAGAATGGAAGTTAATCTTCATGCAATACACAATGGTGGCACATAAATCGCACGCATTTTCACTTAGATACACCTGTCAACGTCTTTATCATTGGGTTAGAATCGTTAGCATGTGTCATTCTAAGCTCTGAATTGGTCATTCATGCTTCAACTTAGTTCCCCCGGATGTGCCGCGACCTTGAGTCAATTTCCATTCTAGTCAACTTCAAATAAACAGTTTATTTCTATGTGTTAAGAGGAAAAGTGCAGATGTATGACTGATTACCATCATATTTACTTACGTTTTTTGTAAAAATCATCCAATTTTAAGTTTTATGTTTGCATAAATATCTCAAGTTGACTGAATTTTAGAAAGTACATGTAGGCACTATATATCTATGGTAGAATACAACACCATGACTAATTGTGTCGGCTTCTTTAGGTATTTCATAATTTCGTCATATAGGCGCCGAATTACATCGTACAGAAAAAAAGTCACTTAAACTCCTATATTCAGTTTTGCACAAAGCAACAAAACGCCCATTTTATAATTTTTTAAAAGTCAAATTTAGAAAGTGTGATCTGAGAAGGTACATTGTTTCTAGAGCATTCTTTTAAACTCTCTAAAATTTTCAACATATAAAATTCAGTGTTTTTCAATTAACTGTTTTGATTAGGCATTAAAAGACTTAAGTTATAGAATGACATTTATTTGAATAACCAATAGACAAATGCCTACATGCAGGCACCTTTGCGGTCAAGTTGTCATTAAAATAAAAGACGCATGCATTAAGAAACTTTTGCAACATTCAATTTCTAACATTTAAATTACCGTCTTCTCGAATCTCACTTTGTTTTTATAGAATTTTATTATTACTCCTGATTCATCATCATAATATAAATCACTTCGCCATGAAGGCTATCTGTGTGTTCAAATTATATTCGTTCTTCTTTTAGATTTGGATTATCTAGCCGTGGACTTGGTAGAATGATTTTGTCTATTACCCCATCATTAAATACGGAAGTTCAGTTAAGAGAAGTAAGTTGCGATTTCTACAACTGGACCGACATTTTTCAATATTTTCTTCATACGAGTATGTTTGCGTTTTTGAAATTTTGTATTTAGATCAGATATTAATTATTCTTATTGAATGGTGAATATCTATTTCCTCTTCGATTTGAAATTTCCCTGAACTTTGAAGTTTAAACGATGCCATACAAATAGTTCAATGCGAATGTAAAACAAATTCAATACTCTCCCGATATGTTAAATGCCGAGTAAAATGAATAAAGAATAAAAATCGCCAGACGTTTCGGGTCCAGACCCTTTGTCAATGGCAGGAACAGTCGTCACGAAACAACAGGAGCTGTTCTGCTACAAGTGTAGAAGTGCAGAAGTCTCTCATTATTAAATGTTCTGCCATTGACAAAGGGTCTGGACCCGAAACGTCTGACGATTTTTATTCTTTATTCATTTTACTCGGCATTAAACATATCGGGAGAGTATTGAATTATACAAATAGTGTATGTTAAAAATATATAAAGTTTAACTTGAAAAAATATTGCTAAAAGGATCCGTTTCCACAAAAAGTATTGAATAGCACAAATGAAGATCTGAAAATGTGCGGACTGCATATTGGATGGGTGCGTATTGGCAATACAAAAAGAATAATTGGTCCGATGCATTTACATGTAGTATTGTTCGGATATTTCACAGACATCAAAATGTCTCCATTCAAGCACTGAAATATAAATAAAGGCATCTAGAATAAACGTTTATAAAATAAATAACTATCATGTGACTGTAATTATAGGAAAATCTTTGAAAAAATCAAAAATCCAGTTTTCGCTGAATAATTTAGCAGCTATTATTCTGCATGAAATTTTGTATCAACTGATGTATCAACCAACACTTCTAAATAACAACTAATTATGAAAACCAATGGGGAATCACACTGAATGGGAGATGGATTGGATTAATTTATTTTCTCACAGACAGAAAATACCTACGCGTCTTCCTGAATTTAAACCCATCAACTACTGGCATTCTAGACCAACGCTCTACCTACTCAGCTATTGTACAGCGTACCATAGAAATTGCATGCATCCTCTTGAATTTGATCAGTCTGCGTAATTTAATCAGGAGCTTCATACTCCAAGAAGAACGCAACATTAGCCGTCGACTCAAGCTACTGATCTCAAGATATCAGTAGTCCATCTAAAGTTAACATTATATTTTGAAGCGGAGACTTAGTTTACAGAAGCAAACTATGGTAGCTGCAATGATATTTTAGAGACAAAAAACGAATGCGAGTCTTGGTAGGAACTGAAGCTAACTAGTGAACAACCGCTTACACTGCTCATAATGCTGGTAGCTCAATTCCAATGCCACAAGTCTTTTTATGGAACGGGCCCTCTCTCACTGTCATAACGGACCATGTAGGCTAGTGTCCCTGACTCGCCAGACCTATGGATACTGACTGCCCCTTTCGTACCTTCAATGCGGACTATTTTGCTTTGCAGTGCAGTGTCCGAAAATCTTTATTCTATAAATGACTACTGATCATTTTATTTCCAGCTGAAGGCATTCTACGCACTTTATCCTGACGCTGGTGCCGGAAGTAACTCAAGGAAACAAGGCCAAAGTCTCGTTGAAGCCAATTTGCGCTGGATTAAAACTTATGAAGCAACTCTGAAAGCATGGTTAGACGCTAATAGTGTACCTGCGTAATCTTAATTCCGTTGTTTCTGTGTACGTCCATTAACTACTAATATTTAAACACAAATAGATGCAGGAATATGAAATATTGATGTGAGGTTACATTGTTTTAGTCAATTAATGAAATGATTTGTCTTTTGTAAAAATGTCTTCTTTTCTTAAATGATTTCTTGTGTGAAGTTCTTATGTATGTTTCAAAAGGATTTGATATGGAATAGATGATTTTTAAAATTTGTAACTTTGTGGTTTTTACAAGTCTAAAAGTTTTTAATATTTCACTAATCAATGTGCATACTGAAAAATCCGAGACATAATTTCCATGGGCATGTGGAAAAGTATTTTTTGGATATGGGAAAGGTTCAAGGTATTTTTTCAATCGATAGGCCACAGAGAGCATTCAGCAGACATGAGGCATGCAAAAATATGAGATATGTTATACTGAAACGTTAACAGGACCGGGTGAATTACGCACCCTCTAGTTTTACAGTGTTAAGGTGGATGACAGAGGGCTCATAAACAGCTCAGAGGAGTTGGAAATAGATTAGCGGTTCAAATCTTCCTGAGCCGTATGGCACTTCGAGTAAATCAAAGATGTCACCTCTTTTCCTTTCATTACTTTCTCATTTCCTAGGACCTTTCATGTCCTATATTCAGAATTATCGCAAGTTGGTTACTTTTTGGATAATTAACCAAAACCAGTGTGACCTGCAACAGGAGCATCAGAATATCCCAAATTTGATGAATGAAATTGTACTTCAGATAGGCAAGAGCCATGACAGGAATTTGTTTGTTGTGACAATTTCACTGTCTTATCATAACTTTTAAAATGGTCAACATAAGGCTTTTTTGCATTTGCAGCACGGTTGTGTATACTCGTATATTCGTAGGCCCTGTTTTGAATTGTATCTTTATGAGAACAAGGTTGTATATTGGCTCAATATATTTTATTGATTCAGGGCCATTCACAACAGTGCCGTATTACAGACACAATAATCGTGAAACAATTGTCTTTACAGAGCATCTAGCAACATAGATTCAAAATACAAAATCGATGGTCATCTATGCCCTGGATGATACAGTTCATGTCTATGTGCAATGTACATTAATGCGATCGATATCCACAAACATGACTTTAACATTCTAAACCGATCAGCATGATAATATCTATGTCCATATTAGATCACAGGCCCAATATCGGCCTACTTAATAAGTCCAACGTGGCAGCATCTGTCTCTTTGGAATCTCATGAAAATACGGCGCTCTGTTTAATCATATTTTGGATACAGATGAAGCGGAAGCATTCGTCTGCAATATGCTGTCTATGCCAGCCAGGAAACAATTTCTGAATTCATCAACGCTGACGCCGAGATCTTTTCTATTGGCCAAAACACGGTCATCGATGTCGACAGACAGAAACTAAAATTACTTTAAAACATTGTTAATGTCTTCGTGATGTAAGAGAATTCTTCTAACTTCCATGAGGATGCAAGAATGTAAATATGAAAATGAATGAATTGACATGATAAAGAGTCATGACGCTTCGTATGCTCAGAGCACCCCTAACTTAGTTATTGTATGTGTGCTCAAGTATTTGTTGAAGAATCTCATGGAACCTTTCTCTTTTCGGAAAGTGCTTCACATTTATAACTATTATTGTCGTATCTACAATCTATAGTAGATTAGAGTATATATTAGAGTGTAGTACATTTTATAGTAGAAGTACATGTATGTACGTATACCTCAGTCTGGATAATAAGTTAAGCTTTACATGTAGTAGGTTTTATCATGCCTTACCAGATGTTTTAACATGGTGACACCTGTCAGAGCTTCTCACATCCCGACCTGGTGCAACCGTGCACAGCAATCATTAAAAGTACATGTATGACTAATATCACCAGCAAGTGAATAAAAATGACCTTTGACACACAATCACAGTTGTTGTCGGATCCATACTTTAATGATTATCCTGAACTTGTCATTATAGGCGTTGTAAGAACTTGTCATTATACTATAGAAAGCACATTTTTGAAATGACGGTATGATTTGAATTAAATCAAATTGCTACAATAGTTTGCCTTTTTTCTATTGATGCAAAATCGAAAAATTTTCGAATTTTACCTTACCGTCAGTCATTGTCAAAATGAAAAGATTTAGTTTGAAAGAGGTATACGGAGAACGACTAGAACTTGCTTTTTGTTCAACCGCCATGATGATGCTGGTGATAACCAACAAAACTACCGCAATTTCACGCAAATTGTACCATGATATACACGGTATTAGACCATCGTTGCTTGCTGTTTTAGAGTAAACTGTACTCGCGCTACTAGTAGTAGGCTACTCCACGGAAGTGCATTTGTGACATTTAATGATTTACTGACGGATTAGACATTCATATAAAGGGGTATATCATCTTAAGATTTGTGATCTGCATGTCGAAATATGAAAATATGTGCTTTACAGTAAAAAAATGCAAGACCATTAGAGAAACATATCAAAAACATTTTTATTCACATCTAATACATACTTAAAACATACTTGAAAATTATTTAAAAGATCATATTTCACACATTTTATACGTCGCAACCCTTTCCGAACTACAATTTCGTTGGATCATCTACGAACGTAGAATTTTGAAAATTTTCACACCGAATTTTTCAAATTTTGAAGTTTCAACAAAAGTAAAATTCTTGGTCAATATGTGACAGTTCGTGACATTGTTGCACATCTGTCCAGTGCGAAACAAAATGCTTCAAATTACTACAACCTTTAATTCACCTGTTTGTTTTTTAAGATCAAAGCACATTATTATCGCTGCTGCACGATAGCTATTCCTTGCAATGATGTCCAAGTAAGCGAAAACCAATGCATAAAAATTCTAGTTTTGCGATTTATCACTGTCATTATATTTGCACAAGCAATTTGTATTATCACCATCATATAATTATGTACTTGCAGAATCAATCTGTGAAATTTAGGATTGTCATTTAGGGCCTACTCCTCGCTTCACTACTCGACAGAACTCACTGTGCATCTCCAGAGTCAGTGATTGTATCCGAACTCCTATAGCACCGGAGTGGAGTTTTAAACTCCGATTCAAATGTACTGACTGATAATGTAAGCAACAAACAGCAAAAAGAGAATCAACAAAATGCTTCATAAATTGATATTTCAAAAGTGATAAAACACCTCTCATAACAAAGAAGTAGAAGTCTATGCGCCATGTTTAATTATCTAGATCAGCTGCAAACTGGCCTAGGTTACCTAATAATAATTTTCAAATTCACTGATGAGCTTCATTTAGTTGATTAGTGCAAATGTGCTTAGGTAGAGGAATGCATCTGCTGAACTTCATTTTAGATTACAATGACTTTATTGTTCGTGAGACATATGTATATGAATGTGATGGCCTATGCATTTATAATTTCAGATGTTTGAATCAATTATTTTTCCTATCATCTTCAATTATGCAAATGGAGTTAAGATTATTTCTTCCAAACGGCTAGATCTGTTGTGTAAATGAGATGAAACTTGAGTAGAAATTGTTATTATTAAACCGACAGAATTTTTTATAGGGCAACAAATATCTTAATGGAGAATTGAGTCATAAATAAGTTATCGTGGAGTGACCTCCTCTATCGTCAGAATTCAACCTAAATATATTCTCATATGAATAACAGCTAAAATTTGCTGGGTGCATGATTTTTGATATTAACTTCAATAAAAGTTGCAATTTTACCTCCTGAATTATCCTGTGACTCATTTCTTAATGTTAATTGTGATCTGACAAGGCTGAGTGTTAGTGATGGTCATTATCCACAAAAAATATAAAGCATTGTCTCCCAATTGGCATTATCGAGTCGAACCCACATTTCCCACGCTAAAAAACAAAAACTTTAAAGAATCATAAAGATTAAGACTCCGCGGTTTTCCACAATAGTATTGATTATACTTGATTATTCATTGATTATTGTATTCGATGAAACGAGATGATTTATATTGCCAAAACTATAGAACACTTGTCATCACAGAAATAGCGGTAGAGTAATTATTATTACTATTAAGTATATAATTATTATTATTACTCTAATTTATTATCTACCAGCTAATTATTCAACTCTCTACTTACACTGTAGCCTATGACTAGGATTCACAACTTGTTGGAATATGGCTGAAACTGTCCTGCAATACTCTCCTCTGACCGGCGCCGTTGAGAGAGCAACTGTTATAGGGGCAGAAACTGTTTTCCGAGTCGGCTCCATCAACAAGGAAAGCTGTAAACGTAAGCAACTCAAGCTTCTAAAACGAGCCAGAGCTATTTTATTGTCTACTAAGCCGACCTAAACAACGTAAGCAATACGCACTACTACCTCCGCGTTCGGGTGGATAGGCCTACCTTTTTATTCCATCAAAGAGATTGTCCAACATACTAAGCTAGTTTAGGAAGCGCATAGTTCCTTTCTGAAGTTTTCGGGACTTCAGGGCCTCTAATGAGAATTGATAATTTCATTGTCGACATCTATGGTCTCCACCGTGAAAAATGGGGAACATTTAGCATAGTAGCAGCAAGATTGCGAGGGCAGCTAAATGCGAGACGCGGTCTTGCACTGAGTTCCAAAACGGTGATGGGATCAGTATCTTGAAACAATGTCGGTCGCTAGACCTAAGTATGTTTCCCACTCCATTTCTCATTCATCGCCCAAGTGAAGTTCAGCACAAAAGGAAGAGAAAAGTTGCACTTCAATTGCAGGAATGTTTAATGTTCAAAAATCCCATCAGCAAAAATCGTGTGGCATAGTGATTCGCCTTGTCATGTAGTCCTCGAGGATGAAGTGTAGGTCCATGCTAAAATTGGCGTGACAAACGCACGTCAAAGGCCATATATAAGCGCATTCAGGAACACCTGTCAAAGATGAATCAAATAGGTGAGGAGGCACATGCACAGCTATAAAAGTTGTCAAAAAAACCAAATGATGGCTTTCTCCAGTCAGCACATCTTGCCCTACAACCCCAAGGTCGCTTTTCCTCAGGTTTCATAGTGATTTCTTGTTTTGGGGCCCTCCTCATACATAGTGCTAAATTCGCTCTTGAAACACAACCATTTGCCGACAGTCAGAAGAATACCCGAAGAATGAAGGATGGTGCTACCAAATTCGAATATGTCAGAATTCAGTTCCTCGTGATGTCCAAGTGTCTAGTGGATAAACAATGTTTCCTGAGATACTTTATTCTTGGTAGAAATTGAGGAGCAGAAGAAATTTTGGATTAGTACTCATAGGAAAATTTATTCAAAATTCCAAGAAATTTCGAAATATTGAAGTAGAGGTAACGTCATTTGAAGTATCAGAACAAAGGCATCTTGTCCTTGATTCAAATGCAGATAATGCACGATGTCACTTTTAGCCATAGTTGTTGATGTTCAGATCTGATGATCATGACCGCAGATTTATTGCCTTTGATTTTTATCAGACTTGGAACAACACAAATACCCCATCACCCCATGGCTTCATCTTCAAACCGACTCTGTCAACTTTTCGGATCATTCCTTACAGTTTGCCATCATCGCTGTTTCTCTATGAGTGCATGATAATTTGGCAAAGCGATGTGCGGTTCATTAATTCATGAGGGGTTTTGTAGTAGCTGTTAGATTCATCGTCCTTATCCTCCTTAGCATTCATCAAGACTAACATAACTGAATAAGCCAAAATTCATGCAAATGGCTTGCATTCTGCACCTCTCAGCGTTTAAAAAGAAGATATTTAGATCTTCCCTTTCTAACGGTTGAAATGATCACGAATTTGATTACTTGTTTAATTTGCAAAAGATATTAAAGCTTGTACTCAGATTTTATTTGATTATTCGTCAATATTGTTTATTATTTTTTTGTTGTTAGCAACATTCTCTTGAAAATCTCAGAGGAATCATCCTTTATTATCTGATTATCAGCGTTGCCACTGCTACGCGGTCACAAGCTGCGCAAGTGATTTGTTTGATCCGCACGGATCCCGCGCTGATTGATATCTCAGATCAGATATCTCTCTTATTTTATTCAGGTTTATAAATTTAGTAGAGATATGTTTTGTAGAGGAGAATACCGGCGCTGTGGTCTTGTGATTTCAGTGTTCGCTCTGCCTTCGGGAGAATTTGGCTCAAACTTTGGTCGGATCAATCCTTAGACTTTTAAAAATAGGTACAATCTGCATTCTTGCTAAACACAGGACAAAAATGAGAGTGTTATAAATAGCAACTTCATAATATAATGCAAGCAGGATTCATCATTTTTTGAAGTTTCGTTTGCTGATTTCTTGTAAAAATACAATTAAACATTTCGTCTACTAGAACTACTACTTTGACTTCAATTCAACTATTAAGCTGTCGCTAAATATGTATGTAGGCCTTTGGCTTTGATTTGATGTCCAAATTTTCTAACTAATATTTGTGAGTTACATTGATAGAGATGATTTGTCAAGGTTGAAATAACGTGTTTTCATTTACTTTTGATAATAATAGCAATTTAGTTTACGCACAAAAACATTTGCGCGGAGACTGTTTTCGATGTAGTTGGTTTAAAATAAATATTTGTAGCAATGAACTGCAAGGAAACAAATAGGTAGGTGTATTTCTAAATTGGCTCACTTGCGTGGAAGTCATGGCACAAACCGATTTCGTTTAAGGGACGAGGCTTTTCTTTTTTGAGAGAAGTCGGATGATGATATGGCGCAAAACTCATTGTCAGTGCATCCAGGGCTTACAAGCCTTCATTGAAGGCTGACTTGTAAGTACATGTATATTTTTTTATCTTTATTTATAAAGAAACAGCAATCAGAACTGTCACTGAAATCGCTCATGATTATACGATATCATTTAGTAGGTTCAAGAATACTGGATTATAATGAAACCTTCAGACCTTCATTCATAGTACCTACCCTGCATGGAAACACGCTGCACCGATGATATCGTCCTGTGCGGATAGGGTCTCGAGAGCCGGTGACAAAGCTGTATTGGCAGTCAATTCAATCTTCAAAACAACTGTCAGTCAATTTATTTAACCCACTAAAGGAGGGATTCTCAACCGTGGAAGGGTCAAGCCCTGTAACGGTTAAGTCTGAGAACATCGGGAGCTATGTCAATAGTTGACTTGTGGCGGTGACAATTAAGTAGAACAGCAGTCAGAACTAACTGATCACGTTTTACTGATATTTTCTGGCAGATATGTTATTTCGCTAATGTTCACGAATTACGAGTATGCTTGAGCCACTATGCCGACGAATCGTTTTTACCATCGAATGAAAGATTTCCAGATTATTGAAGCTTTTATGGAACATATAATATAGCAGAACATGCATGTAATCCACCACAGTAAAAATCCCTGGTAAATATCAGCATTACTTTTTGAGGATCGCGAAAATTTGATGAAATATTCTCGAATGCTTTCAATGATGTCATCTACAGTGATGCTTGGAATAGCATAATTTTCAAAAATAGAGCACTGTGCGTTACAAATCAGAGCCATGATTCCTTCACCACATGCGATTAGAGGTTTCTGATTAAAGATTCTAGATGGTAGGCCTAGTTACTCTCCCTTCTAGCCAATCCCTTCTCATTTATTGGGCAATGTAGGGTCTCCAATCTTTTCATTATCTCTTGTCAGTAATATTTCTGCAAGCTTCGCTTGTTAACAACTAGTGAGAAGAATTATAGAGCAGTTCAGGGTTCAGGAAGCGCAATTGCTTTCATTTGCGTTGTTTATCGTCACTATTGCCATCATTGCAAGAGCAGCTGAAGTCGTCTTTGGAGAACTTCATCGAAGAAAACGACACGGAGATCAGAAATTTCGGAGCCTGTAACTTTTGTGTTCTTGAAAGGATATCCCAAGCAATTCGGATATTATTTCTACTAATAAATTGAATTTGAAAAATGCCATCTTTAACATAATGAAAATTAACTGCGACAGAATTTTTGAAACAATGACTTAATCTACCACACAAATCTTTAATAGCTGTCCATGTCCATCCTGTCGTTACGATTGTCAAAAATCTCATGAAAATGAGCGCACAGCATACCGGTACCGGCAGCATATTTTCACTCAACTTTTGAACCAAGGACCCGATAGGTTTCATGCTTCAGCTCTACAATCCTATACAAATGTATAATTGATAGTAGAGCGGTTGGCTATGACGAATTGATTGGAAAGAATTGGCACACTAAAGTGCTTCTTTCGCATTTGGTTACATTACTGACTTGGTGTTAATTAAGATTATAGACCTATAGGCCCATGGGTGAGTTGCACTAGTGTAGTGCAGGGTCCCATCGGTAACTGTGTTCCGTCCGCAACGGTTTTATTGTTCAAAGTAATAAATCAGTGTACAGGGAAGTGGTATTTGGCAATTATAGGTGGGCCAATACCTACCTAATGGATTATCGCAGCATCCAGTAAACAGATACATGTATGTAAAATTACAACTTTTTGCTGCCCAGTTTTGTTAGGGATCGTCGTACATAGAAAGAAATTCAAATCATGTTCACTAATTTAATCAATTATGGCCCTATGCTTCACTGGGAATATAATCATTTTTCTCCTACTTCACCCTATCTGCGACCAAGCTATCTTTACGATGCTTACAATGTGACAAGTTTTCTGTAGTACATTTATGAAATAGTAGGCTGTGAAAGCCTAGTTGGTACCAGGTTGGCTTGAATTGTTTTACTTATTTTACCCTTTCTGTTATGAATCGAAACTTAACCGTATCGAAACTTTGGTCATCGAGTGCGTCCCGTACATAAGCCCATTTTGTGTCATAGTAGCAGAGGAGAAGGAAAATTGTTTTTTGAACTTAACAAACTAGGCCTTCCCTAGAAGCTTATTTTGTCCATATCCCATCCTTAGACTCAGATCAGTAATGCTGAGAAGTGCGAGTCGTCTATGTATGAGTAGAGTGCGAACATCAATGCGACATAAATCTAAATTGAGCTTCATAAGCATGTCATGAAAATCTCAGTTTCTCTAATGGGAAGTCCGTTTTGTAATTCTGTTAATAAACAAGTCATGAAGTGGTTCATAACTTCAACTACTTGCTTATTGTACCACGGATTATGTTCAACAGAATTTATCGAAATCTTTACTTCGGGATATTTCTCGATTACTCCGAGGTTTTGATTGCATGATTTAGATTATTCCAATTTGAAACACTGAGTGTGCGATCATAATCAGTCAATCAGACATCGCTTAACTTTATTGATGGCAAGCTTATTTCCATGTCAAAAATAGCACAGTAAAATGCGCCTCAGGAGGGAACTTCTAAAAACCGACTCCACGAAGCTATCTCATTATAACACACTGACACTGGTAATCTGAACTTCCACCTGATTTAATCCCTATAGTGGGATTAATCCCTATAGTTTAAGAAATATAGTGACAATTCTACCATTTTAAAGTGAATTTTATGGCATCTGATTAAGCTATCGTTATTTGCTCTCACGTTCTCTGAAATCAAAAACCTTATATCTGCATGATTTAACTCAAAGAAATATATAGACCCCTAATGGCTAGGGTCTCGATAGTCTCAACTTTCAGTGAAGAGTTTCTTCCTGTTAGAACACTGTCTGTTAAAATTCATTAAGATATTTGCAATTCCTTTTTCGACAGGTCTCTTCTTTGATAGCCTTCTAAGTTAGCATTCGTTTAACATTCGCATATCATAAGATAGATTGAAATCATCAAGACTTAGGTATATTAATTCATCAAGACATTTTAGAACGCTACTTTGTTGATGAGGATTTGGGTCCAACTCATGCTTGCATTTTTGGGTTCCCTTGCTTTTAAACAATCAAAGGATGCAAAGTTACTTCTCTAATGTAATGGCACCCACGTACCTTGTAAATGAAATATTTAAGATCTAAAGCATCTTAACAGAAGGCGATTATAATCCATTCTTGTAGAAAGTATAGTCGAGTGAGTCTATTCTAACTATAGGCCTACTCGACGCTCTAACCCTATGCAAATATTTTGGCATTGCAAGAGACCAATATTAGTGATTTA
This sequence comes from Prostheceraeus crozeri, assembly GCA_907163375.1. Classification (NCBI taxonomy): domain Eukaryota; kingdom Metazoa; phylum Platyhelminthes; order Polycladida; family Euryleptidae; genus Prostheceraeus; species Prostheceraeus crozeri. Next base: position 773,946 of record CAJQUW010006169.1, read on the forward strand.
AGTCCAATGGTGGCCTCTGAAAGCTTTCAAAGAGTTTGAGAATTTTTTTTCAGTGCATAGAGAATTACCCTGGTAGGCCTATATATTGACAGCAAATTGACAAACTTGCGCTTAACTGACGTTTCTATGAAAACCTATACTTACGTTGCTGTCAATTTTATCAAACTAGACGTTCGAGGTCACAGATAAATTTCACAATTTAGACTCAGCAAATTTGGTGTCTAGACATCAATAACAACAGCTTTTTCTAAAATCATCAGCAAAATCTTCATAACTTTTGATACATAGGCAAAATTCACTATTATGACTTACTCCTAGTTTAGTTTCATATACTTCGAAATAGAACACATTTCGGTAGCGGTTACAGTGCAGTGAACAATAAAGTATTCGCAACCGAGATTTCTATTAAAAAATTTCATGCATAATGAATCGCGGAGAACATGTGGTTTTTACATTAGAGACTCCTTCGAAGCTCTCAATTAACCAACATGAACATAACCTTAGATACTTGAAGAATGTAAATGGAAGAATCTTATCAAAAATTGTGAGCGATTTTTGAAGCTAATTTATTGACTTCGGAATCATAATGTAAACTTCGTATTCGGCAGTCAATCAACAATAAAAGTACTTAATGCTCAACGTGGTTGCCAATGTCAAGTGACTATCAACACACGAATGAAGTTGCGCAACTATCTAGTGAGTGAAACTAAGTGTCCTATTTAAGGTAGCTTCTCGCCAAGTCATTGGAGAGTTGATGAGTCATTTTGCTGCGAAAGCACGCTCTCAACCACAAAAATAAATTTAACTAAGCTTTCTGATTATTGTTGGTCAGCTCATAAACTGCGCTGGTTGTGTGTGAAAAGTTGCTCCCGCATCACATCGTGTTTATCGCCGTCTCTACCTGTGGAATAAGTGGATTCGTCTAAAATTTACATTGTGATCGTCTCCTCCTCACCTATGCCTCTATATTACTTATTTACTTCGGTTTTTCTTCCCTGTTCCAAAAGGGGTGATTTTTCGTCGGGTGTCGCTTCGATTGTGAATAGTGCTTTCTTTCTCGAATTGTCGCGCTACTTGCTGATCAGGTCGCAACTGATTGCTTCATTGTATCCTTAAGCAGCTATTGTTTCCGGCAGCTCATACTGCAGTGCAATTGAATTATCTATGCCGTTATGTCACCTTCACCAGTAACAAGAGAAAGGTCTGCAAATGTATCTAACAGGGACCTCAGGCGACTGATTGAAACAACAAAGGCAGAGATCATGTCTATGTTTCAGAATGATATGAGTGTGATAAAGCTGACATTGGATACATTGAGTGATCGGGTTCAAAAAATGGAAGAATCTTTTAACAATGTCAAAATAAAAGTTAATGCACTTGATTCTGAAGTATCATCCATAAAACATGAGTTACATTCTGTGCGAAATCACAGCCAGCAGGCTTTCTAGCAAACTCTTTGAAGTCAGCGAGAGAGAAAAACGCAAAAAGAATGTCATCATCTCTGGCCTCAAGGAGTCTTTGGAGGGCACTGTGAGAGAACGTGCGGAAAAATATCTGGAAATGTGCAAACAAATACTGTCGGAAATTGACCACACTGAAATTCAAATAAAGTCGTTTTGTCGCATTGGTAAAATAAGGGAAGATGGTAAAAGACCCTTGGAAGTCGAACTACAGAGATACCGTGACAAGTGTGACGTCTTGAAGAGTGCGAAGGAGTTGAAGAATGGTGATTTCCCCAACGTGTACATAAATCCTGATCACACGCCATTTGAACAGATGAGTAACAAGATGCTTCGTCAAGAGTTAAGAGCGCGGAGAGCTCGTGGAGAGAACGTGGTTATATTCAAGGGAGCAGTTGTACTTAAAGATTCCTTAAAAAACTCCCATTGAAATTTCTACGCCGAGTGCCAGGTTTCCTTCTCCAAAGTTCTGTTGTGCCAAATATCAAAGATATGCAACCAAGCATTCTGTTGACAAACGTTCGCTCCTTACCCTATAAGTTTAATGAACTTTGCCTTACTGCTGCGAAATTAATGCCAGATTTGATTGCCATTACAGAAACTTGGCTGACTGATGATCATGAAGACAGAGCTTCTGACATTCCTAACTTTGTCTCATTTCGCTGTGACCGTGTGAACCACCGTGGTGGTGGAGTGATGTTGTGGATATCAAGTGCCTTTCGCTCAAAATTAGTTGACTTGCCGGTTTGCAAAGCCAGAGGAAATGGATTGTATTCAAATAATTATCAATGACAAATACATCGTTTGCGTGTGATACGTTCCGCCAAATTTGAAGACTCATATCAATCGAGATATTGCTGATTACCTTTCTGAATCCTTTGACCATGTTAAAAATTTGTTTCCAGAGTCTCATGTTACATTGTGTGGTGACTTCAATCGCATTGATTTACGTCAATTCGAGGTGTTTCATAATGTGGTTAACTTGGTAAATGTTCCTACTAGAGTGAGTGCCTCATTGGATTTAATATTCGTTGATGAACAAATCAGTGATGAGTATGCGGAATGCCAGCTGTATCCACCTCTTTCGTCGTCCTACCACAATATAATTTTCCTGCCAAGTAAGCAAGCTATACGCTCTGATGATAATCGCAGACTTGTTACTTTATACGACTACCGTGAACAGAACATTTTGAAATTTCAACATTCTTTAGAAAATGTCAACTGGGACCGGCTGTATCGATCACATGATAACATCAATGTTAAGACTGAGCTGTTCTACTCTCTATTATAGCCAGCGTGTGATGCTTTCCCTAGTGCAGTCTCCATGACTGACAGAGATAAGCCTTCGGTCACACCATAGACGAAATATCTTATTCAACAGAGATGGAATGCATGGAGAGAGGGAAATTACAAACTATACAATCACTACAAGGCAAAAGTTCAAACAGAAATTTACAAGGCAAAGAAGGTGTGGTCCAAGAAGTGTCTTAACAAGAAAGATGGAAATATTTGGAAAATAGTCAATTCTGTTTATAGAAAGCGAACTACAAACACATCGTCTACTGAGCATACGGCTGAAAGCTTGAACAGATATTTTGAAAGTATTTTTCTGAGGCATGACTGGTCATACCCATGCGATGATGAAGATGAATTATGGTGTGAACTAATCAGCATCGAGGAAGTTGAGGAACTTTTGCTGAGGATGTCACCTAAGGGAACATCAAGCGATGGTGTACCTTCAAATTTGTTCAAAATATCTGCTGGGCAATTATCCAAGCCATTAACACATTTGTTCAACTCATCCCTATTGAGCAATGCGTTCCCGGAAAAGTGGAAATTGTCTAAAATAATACCTGTTCCCAAATGCAAGACTCCCTCCATTTCCGATTTCCGTCCCATCTCAATTCTGCCAGGTCCCTCTAAGATCTTCGAGAAGCTGATTCATAAGCGCATTATGTCTAGACTGTATGACAATTACGGCATCAACCAATTTGGTTTTAGGAGAAAGAGCAGTCCGATGTGTCATATCATTAGCATCCATGATGAAATTCTCAGACGGTTGGAGGTAGACGGTGTTCAGAGAGTCTCGGTCAACGGATTTGATGCATCAAAGGCATTCGATTCTATTTCTCACGAAATCCTTGTCAGTCGATTGCATGATACAGACCTTCCAAAAGGATTCATCTCGTGGTATTGCAGTTATCTTTGCGGACGTAGACAATATACGTGCTACAATGGCTTTAGCAGCTCCATTTCTACAATTTCATCAGGAATTCCTCAAGGAGCAATTTTGTCCCCTGCCTTGTTCTGTGTCTATGTCAGTTCTTTGATGCCCTTGCATGAAGATGCAAGTTCTATTTACAAGTATGCGGATGACATTGTTTTGTGTTGCTCATACTAGTGAGCCCATCAGTCTGCATAGCTTCAAAGAGGAAATCGAGCACATTACATATTGGACAAGCACAAACTGCCTGAGATTAAACGAGGACAAAACGGCCCATATGTTGATAAGGAAGAGCAACTTGCTTGATGCGGTGTCAGTGGCTGATATTTTACCTTTCCAAGAGAACATCAAAGTATTCGGTGTACATCTCAGTTGTTCTTTGAATTGGTCACTGCATATAAAGGAGAGGCTCAAATCTTCCAGCAAGCAACTTTACTTACTGAGAGTGTTAAAAAGTTACTTAGCAAAAAGTCAATTAATCCAAGTATACAGATCATTGATTCTCACAACATTGAATTATGGGTGCCAAATTTACATCGGTAGCATTTTGCATAAGAACATGGAGCTCATGCGAAGGTTTGAACGTCGCTGTCACCGCATAATATGCGGGATTCACTGTAGATCTCGGTGTTTGCCAGATTTCTTTGAAGTACAAGAAAGACTGTCATTAAAGCTGTCTTCCCAGGCCAAGGAGGAACCCGATCATCCACTGCATCCTACCTTGCCTGATCTACTACCTAGTGGTAGGATAAGGATTCCACTGTGTTCCAGTGTAAGACGATTGAATTCATACGTTCCATTCATGTCGAGATTGTGGAATTCCAAATTCACTTCGCATACATCCACATGATGCCTTCATTTGAGTAATAACTGTCAACTTTTCTTGTAACATTGATTTCTATTCATTTCAAATATACGCTTCATTATTATTATTATTATATGAAAGCCCCTCGAGCACAGTTATAAGGAACACGCTTGTAAGGACAATACAGATATAAGAACATCTGTCAATTTCCCAGTAGGTTGACAACAAAGATCTGTGGTGGTACATTGAATATATGAAGAGAATGACAACTATTAAGTCAATAAAGAGACAACAACACCGGAATGCTGGTAGCATTCTGTCAATAATGATGGGACAATGTGCTGTCGACATCACTCAGAGATGACTTCTAGCTTCACTCGCATTCCCTGTGTACCGTCAGCGTGGCCTTGTGAAGAAGGTGCGAGTTCGTCTCCATCGTGGACTTCGGTTCGATTCCTGGGCCAGGCGAGTGCGGTCGCGGAATCAAGGGTATTTGTGTCTTTGATTGACTTAGTAAGTTGTCATTCTCTAGATATTCGGCAAAATGCTGTAAATGTTTTTCAGTTTGCCAACTATTGAATATTCTCTAACTACTAACAAATATATGTCTAATCTTTTGCAGATGATAAGGATGTACTAGTGCGATCACTAGAGGATTGACAAGAGAATTCGTTTCCGTCGAAATGGAAGTTGACGAGAAAACACCTATGAAGTTCAGTGATTCATCTCTCGAGGATGGTTTGGAGACTCCTCCGGATGTTGACGAGAGACATTGGCCTAATGGTGACCGCTATCTATGGCTACTTGCTCTGTTTCTTGGACAAGCCATCCTGTATATGACTCGTGCAATTCTGCCAGTTTGTGCGGTAGAATTAGGAAATGAATTCCACTGGGATAAAGCTACTATGGTAAATACAACACAATTTATTAACTGTGTTAAATAATTTTATTTAACAACATTTATTAATATTGCATACTTACTTTACTTTACTTTTTTCGTTTTTCGTCCCTTCTTGCCGATTCCGCCAGGGTTGGACGTTGCTGCGATGACTTTTTTCCATGCATTTCGATCCAGAGAAGTGTCCTCCTTGACCTTCAGGTATTCTAGATCTTCTTCTACACAGACATACCACGTTTTCTTCGGTCTTCCTGGTAGACGGCGACCGTCAACCGATAGATGATATGCTTCATCGATGAAGTTGTCGGTTGCTCTCTTTACATGTAGCATACATAAGCATTTCCGGCGTAGGCGAATAGATTGTTTGGGTAAGCTATGTGGCCACTTCTTCACTTGGTACTTTGTCCTTCAACTTAACATGTGCCACATACCTCAGCATTTGCCTGTCAACGTCTGTATCATTGGGTTAGAATCAGTCACATGAGAAAATCGAAGCTTTTAATTGGTTCTTCATGCCCCAACTTAGGTCCCCCGGATGTGCCGCGACCTTGAGTCAATTTCCATTCTGGCGAACTTCAGATAAACAGTTTATTTCTATGCCCTAACCGTACTTGGAAATGGCCAACACTGCCCCTTGTGCATTTCATTAAAGATAATTGTCTGATAAAGGTCTTGCAGAAATTCAAGGGAGTGTGTTTCTCGAATGCGAGTGCAGCTTATAACTGTCCGATCCTATATATGATGCATCATTGGAAAGGCGATTTTTGATATCATTGCTTATATGATGCTCATTGTTGGGCGCAACCTTCGTCACTCGGTCTCTCCAGTTTCCTTTATTCAGGCCCTCATTTAAAGTGCTGTTACATATTTTTGCTGGATATTTAAGGTTGATCATAAAGTAATGTATTGCAGTTATATCGTATAGTTATAGACAGTCTTCAAAATCACAGAATGACAATCTCCAAACAATGAATGAAAAATCGCGCGTGTGTCCCTCCAATATAGCAGCTCACGCGACACAGAATTAAGTAGTTCTTTCAGAAGAGAGTTTTTAGACAATTCCTATTTCTGATTTGAACGAAACTCAACAGACCGACAGCGACCACTCTCCACATCGGTCTGTAAATTTCGATGAAATGATCCTTCGCTTTACGAGACGTTACTTCTCGATTTGCAATCTAGCTTTGCTGCACTTAACCTGAAATGAAAATAGTAATACACATAATCTTATAACGTGATATTTACTTACTTTCCTGTTTTTCTCCTTGTCCACGTTGAACGGGTTCAGACGGTTGCTGCCTTCTGATTGCGCGCCTCCACTCCTGTTGATCATAGACCACTGCTGGATTCAAGTCCAGAGAGTGAAGATCCTCGGAGACGACTTGCGACCATGTTTACTTAGTCTTCCTTTTGACCTTCTGCCTTCGACCTCCAACTAAGAGGATCTTTTCGTCGTCATTTTCATCTCTTCTCAGAATGTTACCACCGCAGTCTCCTTCTTCGTAGAACATCGGAAATACATTCCAGTTTTATCTTCTTACTGAGGTCTTTTCTCCTCTGTCCATCGACCAGTCTCACACCGCACAATCTTCTCACCATTGCCTTTTCTGTTCTTTCAATCTTCATGATCTGATCACGTTTCACGGCCCGTGTCTCACTCCCCTACATCATTGCGCTTCGGACATTCGGACACAAGCAGAATACACCTGGCCTTTCATTTTCAATGTGGGAGCTTCGGGTGTCAGGAAAGGTGCACGTTCATGGAACTTCTTCCATCTAGACCTTACTCACGATGTCGAAATACTCATGTATTTTAACAGAAATTGCAGAAAATATCTTTACCGACAAGTGTCAGGTCTGTAATGAATAACCAAGTATTTCCTCTATCTCATCATCTCTCAGACTCAGTGATAGCCTGGCACTGCACAACTGGCTTTGTGAAGTCCGCATTCTCATCGGTCATCATTCGTTGCCAACAAAGGACGTATACGCATTGAAGCCGTGCTTCCCCTTCACCATTGAGCTATTTCATTAAGTGCATCTCCAATCACCTGATGATGTACAAATTTAGATTTAGTACCTTTATTTGTTCACTCGTAACGAATAATTTGCTCTAATTTTGAAATTTTGCTACAAACTTTTTGTACGGCTACATGTGCAGTAAAACCCGAAACTGAAAAACTGGGGTAAGCGAATGACACTCTTGCTCCGGTGATCTGGAGTCAAAATGTGACCCAAATGACCCGATTCCATCTCTTATTAGGACCGATTTAAGAAGAAATATGAATCAGGATGAACATGGCAGAAACGAATTGATGGATTTCGTTCAGCACATAAGGAAGTTCTAATGCCACGCATGTGAACTGCTTGGTGTCAGTTAAATCACACAGAATGACAATGTTGTAGAATATTCATTCAAATTTTAAGTCAATCTATTAGTACGGAAGCCAGAGCGAATTTCTGCAGGAAAAACGGCCGAAAATGATGCTTTCACATAGCCATGTGCACACTATGCCTTCTACGAATCTTCGAGTCTGAAACACGATCAAAGAAAAACGGATGGAAATCCAGTGGGACGGAGACTGAGGTTTCTATGTTTTTTTCTGAGGCTATGAATCAGAGAAAAGTTATAAATCTAGAGGCATAATTTTGACATGGAATGGTTTCTAGTCACTTATTGTCATGTTCATGTGCCTTTGGGCATGAAGCTAAGTACATTCAGGCCTAGATAACATCCTAAGGTCGGCAAATACAGCATTTTGGGGATTTTTGCCATTTGTAACGACATTCTCACGTTCATACCCATCAAAGGTATGATAATAATGACACAGATGATAATAATGATAGGAAATGACTTTCAAGACATTCCATGACAAAACTTATGACTATAGATTTAGTACTGTTCACTTGATTATGGAAAACAAAAAAAATCATTTTTACCAATAACTTCAATCTGCTTTCCATTGGATTTGCATGCATTTTCCTGCATGCATTTGCATCCTGTCTGACAAGAAGAGGAACGAGTTGGGTAGAACTCGACAGATGCACAGATTCGTAGTAGCCATGGGGTGTACATTATTCTGTGAAATTCTGATTTTCGGCCTAGTTCCCTGCAGGGATGTGGAGTCGGAGTCCCAGATTCCTATCATTTTTGCTGGAGTCGGAGTCCCATCAAATGATAGGACTCCAGACTCCGGCCTATAACTAAACCCGAAATAATATAATACAAGCAAATCATTTATTCTCGTACATAGCTGTCATTGTCTTGATGTCAACTTTCTTCGTCAAACAAAAGTACAGAGACAGCAGTGCATACAAAGCTTATAATAGTTGAGGGAATGAACCGTGATAGTGAAAAAAGGATTGTCTTTTCACTCGGTGATTTAGTAGAGAAGACAAGCCTTCCTGACCTCGATCACACCTGCGCGCAAAAGGTCACATCAGAGACAAAAATGAAATGGATTAAAATCGAAAGTGTACTCATATTTTTTGAAGAAGGATGGGGTTTTTCATGCCTGATACATGGAGAAAAATCGTGTGAAGCACACATCAAGAAGATGGGAGGAGCCGAGTCGTATGCATCCAACTTAAAGCGACATTTGATCAACTTTCATCGAAAGTGATTGATAATTGATGCAATGATCAGTAAATAAAAAATTCAGGTAAGACGATAATGATCTGTGATGTAGGCTACCAGTTAATTTTTCAAAAAACTAGGCTTATATACTTGCCATTCGGAGTCGGAGTCGGAGTCCTATCAAAATGGTAGGAATCCGCATCCCTGGTTCCCTGTACAACCTCGATCTGGCTGCCAGACTAAAGGACTGAACCTATGGGCCAATGTGCATGTACATGTAGCTCTGGCTTGCCGGTAGATATTATTCTATTCCGTTCACAGGTGCAAAATAAAAGAGAAGATAATTCTCAGTTGCCTGAAGATAGCCTCCGGTGGTGGCTGAAAGGCCTCGCTGTTCCAATAAACGAAGAAAGTAAACATCTCTCGCTTTTGGGCTTTCCTCAAAACTAGTATAAAGAAAAAAGAGAAGACGTTCATTATTCTGCTCATCGTCTTGTCTGTTCTTCATTGAGAAATGAGGCGGAGCTCACTGCTGCTAGGAATGCTTGCGGATTGGCTGTTGATTGATATTTATGAACGACAGCATGTATATTATATGCGTCACATGTCAGCCGACAGTAATAGAGAATTAGAAACGTTATATAATAGTTCATTCCGTGCCACACGCTTTTTGATGATCAACGTGATAAGAACAGCTTTCTGAATGTGTAGCAATGCTTGACGTCAACCTTCGCATTCATTGCTGAAGGAGTCGCCATGAATTGGTTTAACCTTATATTTTGTGGTTTCTAAAGAATAGTACGGTATACAATCACTTCAACGAGGTTGCTCTGCAGTCTACGTTTCTCCGAGTCTAACGAATTTTTCCTTTTTATTTCTATTTCGCGTTTTTGTATTGTTTAGTTTTCTTGGATGGTATATTTTGCCGTGTGACTAGAAAAGTCACGGAAGGGGAGTCACTTAAAGGAATGTGACTGTAAAGTCCCCCATGCTCTTTTACTGTCTCATGTCATATGATTGACACTCTGCCATTCATTTTCCTAGAGTTAGTAAACTTGCAACTACTACTAAGTGCTGTCATTTCCATGTCAGTTCTCAGTGAAGAACGGAGGAAACAGTCGATTTTATATGAATAAGAGGGAGTTACTTTAGATAAGTGGCTCTAGACAGCATGATTAAGAAAATGTGATTTAGTGTAAATGTAAGTCAAGTTGCCGTGGAGGAAAATTTTGTTGTGCAGAGCATACATTCGTGCATTTTCCAATGCATTATTCATTCACAGTAGTTTGGCTTGTACCACGAGGTTTCTTTAAATGAGAGACCATGTCGTGCATTCGATATGGCTGGCCTGGACCCGCCATGTGGTATAGGTTGGAGGTTAGGGGCCGAAACCTTGCTTCATGCAGCCACATGGTTCCTCCCTGATGACTCCATACATAGCAGACTTAATTTTGGTTTCTTAGGTTTCTTATTTTCACCATTTATTATTTTTAAGTTAGCTTCTCGTCAAGTCCATGACGAACTCTTATTTTAGTTCTTAGATTGTAAAAATAAAATCGTTTATAAGTTTTAATTTATTTTCCTTCCCATCTTAAGTTGGGTCGGCTAGCCTCAATTCGTATTTCAGTCCCTACTCTGTACTGGAGTAGGTTACTCTATGTAGTTAGTATTTATTTATATTCATTCGTTCATGACTTTCAATTACCTAATGATTTACAGGATTCGCCACAAGGGCAGTTGTTTAACTTTGGTATCTTCCGTTTCCTGGATAAATGCGCTACGTTGCTTCACCCGAATAATGAGGATTGTCTTGAAAATCTTCAAATTTAGCGAACATCGTGCTATGTATAGCATGATAGACTATTGTGCGTGCAGAATGTTGACTTGTACAATCTTCGAAAGTCATTGTGATAGTAAGTAACGCAATTGCACACAACTGTAAACAGTGTTGGTGTGAGAATTTTAACGTCAACAAGTACAAGTATAGGAAGTTATTGTCAGATCAATTGTTGTATGATATACAGTTACGTTATACTGAGGGTGAACCTATCGTTGACGTGCTTAAAAGGATTGAAGTTTGAATGTTGAAATTTCTAACAAGACATTTCCAACAGCTATTTGGTGAATAGAAAAACTTCTACAATGCATCTGGTTGTGAAGACAATTTCACAATTCAATTTCATTAAATACGGCTATCATGCACCTGTGAAAGACGTTCCCTTGAAAATATAGTTTCTCTTTTGGGATCATTGTGAAAGCATACTTTCTGAGTGCTCGGCACACACGCCGGACAAATTGTTTATACAGAAAGAAAACAGTTGACAGGAACTCCTGCTCGCATCAGTTGTGAATTGTTAACCCTATTTTTCCCGGGTGATTTCGATCTTCGAAAATCGGGGGGAGGTCTCTTGTAATCCCCGTCTATGATTTAAACGTTCACAAAATTTCAACGCAACAGCATTGGCGCGTGCTCGTTCCAATGTTGCTATCAGTTATTTCCAATTCGGTAATCCTGTTATCATGAATAGCAGTTTAAAATTTGATTTCAAAATTTATTTGCCATCAAACAAGCAAGTCATTACATATACATTAGTAAAAAGTTCAAATGGCGGCGTCACAGGATTCGCGGACGCACGCAGCGTTCCCCTTCTGCACAGCTATTGAAAGTCGCTGCCTCAAGAAGAGCGTTGAGCGGTGGTCACTGTTGATGGCGGTGATGCGGCTGCCAAGCTCACGCAGGAAGGTGAGCGTGTCTTGGCCGAGGCCGCCGAGGGTCTCTATCGCAACAGGTTGGAACACGGTGTGGGGAATCAAGTCTTTGTATTTTCTCCTCTTCTTTTCTTCCGCCAAAGTCGCTACTGTTTAGCCTTCATGCTATCAGTGTAACTGGCGGCGAGGCGATGGACACAAGTAAAGTCCCACACAAGTGGTTTCCCGCCTTTCCAGGCGAGGAGGGACGCTCCATCCGGCCGCTTGCCGTCGTTTCGGGAGAGGCCAAGAGGTTCAGTGGTGGCTGGCACCTCGGCGGTCTTCAGGGCTCGGAGGATGATGTCGTTGCCAAGTCGATGTCTGGCGTGCCGGCTCCTTTTCTTATTGCAGACGAGGGCATGCTGTGCCAATCGCTCCACCTCAGCGCCACACACACACGTGTGAGCAGCACAAACAGGTGCGCCGAGTCGTAGAGCGGTGGCAGTCGAAAACTGCTCGTCCGACAGTCGAAGCCCGAGAGTCCCGGAATTTTAAAAAATAAAAAAAGAGAAATTTCAAAATAATTTCAAAAATTACTTTTTTGAGTATTTTTGGAAACTGAAGACAGATAGCTATGACAAATGATTTGTTTTCATCATTTATCGCATGAATGTGTCTAAATACAATGTTGGGAGTATGTTTGATTGAAGTGAGGCAGTTAAACCGCGCTGAATACAACCGGAACAGGGAACATATGTATAAGTATAAAAAGTCTGCTAGAATCTCAGTTATATTGAACAGGGAGAAATACAGCAACTGCAAAACTACATTAACAAATTCGCCAAATGTATTGCGAGCCATGATAATGTGATCATTTCATACTTGTGATCCACTATTTGTAGCATAAAACGAAAAGCATTGGTGCTTATATAATGTTGTTATCATTCATATAATAGATGCATTCGTGTATGAATGAGCATGTTGATTGTGACTTCACTTAACATTTATCAAGGTTGGCAAGTGATTTGAATTGATTAAAATGCTTAAATTCGCAAGAAATTGTCAAAAATTCGGTTATTGAAAAGTACCTATAAGCAATGGCTAAATTTTTCATGTTCCCTTGGTCCGAATTTGATAAAATTTGGATTATTCATGAGAACTACGTAGAGAAAATAGTCACAAGGAATCAGGGATGTAGCTAATACAGTTTAGAGAAATGTAAAAACAGTCTAATATAGGTCCCAGGACCCCCCCCCAGGTTAAATGGTACTAAGTCTTCATGATCATCATATTAATGACCGTCGCTCTCCCTATGCGTCCATTTCTAGTATGTGCGCACTATATGAGTGGGATTTCCTTTTTCACCAGTTAATTGGTCAACCCAAAAAGCACTTTCAAATTTCAGTTCAATGTAACCGGAAAGCTAAATTGAATTCTTCCAAAACCTGGTCTTTCCAGTGGTCATAATAATAATAATGATAATATCGTTTATTTCAACTACCCCCACTACTGAGAATCGTGGGGGAAATTACAAATTTCACAAGTATCAAAACAAGGCAGAAAGTAAGTTTCTAAGTTAGTCTTCAGATAAGAAAAAACATGAATATCAATTGATAATTAAAATCCGCTGTTCCATAACTTCGAAATGACCACTACAAATGAATGCTGTTGAATAGAGTTAGATATGACCGGAAGACGAAATTTGCCGGAGTATGGCAGCCTTGGAAGAAGAATGTGATGTAGAGGGTGTTCAATATCAGCAACGATTCTTTTAAATAACCTCAAGCCAGCCATAGTTCTGCGATAACTAAGTGGAATCATGCATTGACACTTACAGGAAGAGCCACATATTAAACGATGTGACCGAGATTGCACCTTTTCCAAAAGAAGTGATGGATAGCTCTGTAGACTCACAAAAAGAGGTGAACAATATTCCATTATGGATCTGATACATGCTTGATAGATGTGCAATAAATCCTCATGATTAAGAAACGGCTTCAGCTGACGTATGACATGCAAACGGGATGATAATTTCCTCGAAATTGCCTCAAAATGGGATCTCCAAGTTAGTCTTCTGTCAAAAATCACTCCAAGGATCTTCAAGGTATCTACACTTGGAATTCCTCTAAGTTCCCAACTGAAGTCATTCTTGCTTGTACTCAAAGTAATAGACAGCTGTCTACACTTATTGGTCTTGACACGCATCTTGTTATTTGCCATCCAGTCCAGAATCAGTTTATAATGATCAGATAAGGGACTAGAAGATTGCCTCTTAGGTACAGCACCACACAGAAAAATGTCATCGGCATATTTGAGCAGACAGATGTTGTCATCACCTATCATTATATCAGCCAAAAAATAACTGAAGAGAGTTGGTCCAACCGATGATCCCTGGGGCACTCCACTTGTTATCTGACGAAAGGGACTGTGTTGCGATTTCCAACGAACTCTTTGTGTCCTTCCTTTAAGATAATTGTCAATAAATGACACCAAAAAAGGGTCAACATTGCCATGCATCATTTTCTGTATTAATAATCTGTGAGACACACTGTCAATCACTGTTATCACAACATTTTCTTTGCTTGCCAACCTACAGATCTGGAAGCGTCTTCAGTCCTCTTCAAACTTCAACTTCCTTCAATGACTGAAGTTGCTTAGACTTCAATCAAAGATGAATATTTAGATAACTGTCATCATCGTAAGAGAGCAAGAATACAACAAATTGATCAATACGACTAACCGAAATATATGACAACAATGAATTGATCGTTGAGTAATAAAGGATTTATTGATTTCAGGGTGCGTTACTCGGATCCTTCTTTTGGGGCTACACTCTGACACAATTTGTAGGAGGTTATACTGCCGACCAAATTGGTGGAGAAATCGTCGTCGTCTGCTCCGCAGTTGTTTGGGGAATTTTGACAATTCTTTTTCCTGTATTACCGAATCTCACGACACGCCCTCAATACACGTGAGTATGAAGATTTCATTGATTTTTTGTTTCCTGAAATACAGGACTCATTTAATATTGAGATTATAATGTACACCCGCATGATCAATAAATGCAACTTGAGTCTTTTCACAGTTTAGAAAATATCAAAATGACTCGGTCATGGTCACTTACGTGCTATGTGGTCTCCTTGGCGAAGTGGTCGACTGGTTGGCATTTAGGTCGAGCTCTGAGAAGGTCATTGCAAATCAGATAATAGTGCAGTCGTGCTAAAAGTTCGTGGCGAAAGTCTCATAGCTAGGGCTTAATGTATTCCCGAATTTCGAAGAACCGGCTCCTGTGCCAATGCTGTGAATGAAGTGTAAATGCATCAGATTTTGTGGTGAACTGCAATCAGACTGATAGACCCGTTTATTAACTACGTAAGTATTGAGAGCGCTTCATAGGCCCATGTGTGTATGCCGTCAGTCATCGCTTAAATGTTGTTTTGTTTTGAGAACCCATGTGGATCCAACGATTGATCACCCAGTCCTGATCTTATCTGCCGACAGAAATTACCAGATGTTGAGAAGCACCGTTCACATTCTTCCATGGCTTGTCCTATAGCAAAAAGTTCTAAGGACCTGTCTCTTATTGCTTATCGGACAGCGCTACTCTTTCTCATCATCAAGTCAGCCTGTGTATGGAGGAATACTGAAGTCGAAAAGATTCACATGCATTAACTAACCAGGCGAGAGAAGCTTATACCTTCTGAAGTCATGAACATGGCTTTGAAGCGTAGTTCTAGCATAAAAAAATTTGGTGCCGGTATCAGAATCGGAGCTGACTCACAGGAACTGATTCCGGTACTCTCGACTTTCTGGTTGAACCGGTTCCAAAACGTTACCGAGATTAAACCCTACACACAGCGCTCCAAAAGTCTTTTTCGGCATCGTCCGAGCCCCTCCAGTTAGGGAGTAGCGACGTTATTACAGTCACATTTTCATCGGACTTAAAATTTTTGTCATCAAATTCGGCGAAATCATGTTCATTGATAGAAAGCAGAATATTGCTGATAACTTGCATTTCGTTCG
Organism: Prostheceraeus crozeri; assembly: GCA_907163375.1. Taxonomy (NCBI): domain Eukaryota; kingdom Metazoa; phylum Platyhelminthes; order Polycladida; family Euryleptidae; genus Prostheceraeus; species Prostheceraeus crozeri. Next base: position 789,621 of record CAJQUW010006169.1, read on the forward strand.
GGAACTTGTTGCCGTTTGTGTGATAATGATAATAATAATTAGTACAAAGAGATTGACATCGACTTCTTCCTGCAGCCTGTTCATTTATGGCGGTTATGGAGAACTTACTTTCTCATTTTTAAAAAAGTTGGGTCCTCGAATCGCCACCAAGACTGATGAAACGAACGCATGGGTTTATTTACGTCAACGTTTAGCTATTGCCATCCAAATAGGCAACTGTGCGTGTGTCTTGGAAACTTCCATCTTCTGGAACTGCTCTCCATTCTGATAATTGACCTTCAAAGCATGAGCTTCATGCATGCAGTTTTGCTATTGCCATTGATTGTATTGATTTTCTTACAATAATAATATTTTCCTTTTTAAGAATAATATAAGGAACAATAATAATTGAACATAAATGAAATATAATAATTATACATAATTCATACATGTATACATTTATATCCAGCTTTCACAAGAAAGTTCTAAGCAATCAAAATATAGGCTGCGCACAATGTGAATGATAATGTTCTAATTTTTTTAGTAGCCCTTTGCTGAAAGCATCCATCATATGCATGCTTCCATCATATCATCTTCACCGCTAATAAGTCAATATCATATGTCTTCCGGCTGAATGACTTACAAACTGCGCACAGTTCGTAGTCTTCACGGCCAAGACTGAGCGTAATATTAGCATTATTTGTGGTTCACTCATCAATTTGTGATCGCGCCGAGACAATTAACTGCATCATCAACCCGGAACTCACATCCTACATGCGCTGAACTAGAAGTCGCATAATTAGTCTAACTAAATTAAAAACAATAATTTCACTGCGCTAATATTCTCTCAGACGCTGCTGCAGTAATTGCGTAACTCCGGACTCTATTCAAATGTATAAATCTGGAAGAACTCCGCACATTTTGCCTCAGTCATTTTCAACACGATATAAACCGCCAAGGTTCATCGTACTATATTTAATATCTAAAGAGAATCACTGTTATTAAGTCAATAGAGTACAACGCCTTTAATTCCCCGATCGCTGTCGCCGAACCCAGAAATCTGACCGAAGCTTGCGGTGGTGACGAGCCGGTGCCTTCTTCATTAGACCACGCCGTCGGCTGCATGGATTTGAGGAGCTGCATCGCTTCATGTAATTTGAATAGTAATAATAAATAATAATTCTGATGAAGAACAGCGAGTTTGACCTCACTAATAAGACTAAATTCATTATTGCACTTAAACTTTAGCTTACATGGGAAGGACGCATTTGACATTAGAGAACTTAAGACCGCAATATATTCACTAAAATCTACTTTACTCTTGCCTCTCAGCTCCAGCTAAGCCGCTAAAATAATCAATATTGATGCGGAGGATTTATAAGCTTTGGCATGACCCATAAAATAACAGATTTGACGGCACTAGACACACCCATTAGGTTACTGGATGTGCACGGTGACATAAAGTGGGAAACCATGAATTCATTTTGCAGACAGACCAGAACCGAGAGTGCTGTTCCTATGAATCACCAGAATTTTTGCTGCCTATATGAAGAGCAGAGTTCTCTAATTATCATAGGCTATCGATTACTTTATGTCTCAGACATAACGAGTAAGCAGTAAGCTTATTATCATGGCCTTTACCCAGCATGTGTTGCTTACATTTTCAATGGATCTATTCAATGAAAAATCATTAATAAAGTATTCTTTCAGTCAAAAGTGGATGTCGCAACTATCTGAAAGGGCCATTTACCTATGTAGGACGTTATTGATGTCTGTAGGTAAATGGGGTGCTGATGACATTGGCAATTGGCACTAGCGATTAACGTACAGAGATGGAAACCGGCCGAGATTTTCGGCCGTCCGATCCGGCGGCCGGTGCGGTCCGGCGTCCGGCAGCTTCCAGACACAGGCCGGCAACAGTCCAACATCAGACCAGTTTCGCACCAGTATCAAGTCACTAAAATGCTGATGAGGCTAATATTTAGCCGATCAAAAATATTGAAAAACCTTAGTAGGCCTACGAGATCCAAGATTATTTACGTCTTGGGCCTACGGAATCAATGGCTTTTTGCGCAGAATAATACTTTCACTTATAGGCTTATCATACAAAGCGAATTACTGGGATGAGAAGACAGAAATCATGTTTACAAAGGACTCTTTGTTCGATGCGTTTCATTGATAGGAATAGAGAACAAATCTAAGCCTGATTATTGATTATCCGAAAAATTGATGATAAGTACACGGTGCAGGTAGCCAAATTTGCCATAACGATAATTGCAAAGCAATCTCGAACACTCAATTATTGATATTTCACTGAAATTTTTTTAATTTATCTTAGACAGGGAATATCTACGAGAAATACATTTCATAGACATAAAGAAAAGTTAGAACGTCTATATGTATTTTTTCCGAACTTCGTTAGTGATCATATTCCGAAACATTTTTCTTCGTCTAGAATGTAGGCTTTTTAAACAAGGTAGTATGATACAGGTACCCATATCCAGTATACATCAATTTATGATTATAGTTACCGTTAAGTAGTATTTCATAAAGGTGAGAACATACCGATATCCTACAAATTGTACTGAAAAACGCTGTTAAATGATCACATAGTAAATATATTTACTTCTGCCATACAAAATCGCTGCTGTTCTTGGTACTAGCCCTACCGATAATTGATTGCACATAACAAGTATCTTATTTCATTACCCCCTAGATACTCACATATTAGCTTCATTAATTGGAAATACTTGTAGGCTACGATATCTACAAGATTTATTGTGAAAACCATTTACCCGCCAGATTTTGTTAGCTGAAAATCAAAAGTCGCTTGGGTGAAAACGAAGAACAGCATTAAAACAATTGGGATACGCAGAATTTTGCACCAGGTGTTAGATGAAATGTCAGTTCTAATGAAATCAAAATATAGACCTTCTCTGCTAACAGCCTTTCTACAATCTAGAATTACTGTGTGATACTTGTGCAAGACACTAACAATAAGAAGTAAATTAAAGGTAAGAAAACTAAAGACACTAACAGTAAAAAGGTAAAACCTGAAACACAGACCGGTCCGGCGGTCGGTTTCCATCTCTGGTGCAGGATCTTCATGCCGAACCCTCTTACGCTTAGATGCAAAGACAAGCTGAATTGGCGATCCGGTTTGCTTTTGGAAATGCACTCAAACTTTGTCAATTCTACTCCTTAAGATAATAAAGAGCATCCTCCCTCATGCATCCCACTTTCTAATTAAGAGCTTGTCTTAATGATCTTGTTGTTGATTGGTAGGAACTGTCTTTATCAACAGATTCCATCCGGTAAGAGGGTTTACATGAAAGATATGCATTGGCTATGAAGCGTGAGTCGGACCCCACTCGGCCAACTTCTGCCTAAATCAAAAGGTATTTGAAACCGACCAGACCCAAATATTTTACCTTCTCGAAGTAGCTCTAAGTAAATCCTAGTGAAACGCAGAGGTTATAGCTGCACAGTTGAATGAAATGTTTAGATCTCAGGCTTGATTACTGTGGTCTCCGTGGCACAGTGGTTAAGTGCTTGGCCTAGCGATCTTCTGGTCCAGAGGTCGAGCCCCGAAGGTGTCATTGGAAGTCGGCAGGAAGGGCATCCGGACTAAAAGTACTACAACGCTCCATAAGTCTGACTATGTCAGCACCGTCCAAGCCCCAAGTATGGGGAATAGTGACGTAAAAGCTTCATTTTTTTCAGGCTTGATTACTAAGTTTGCAATTTAATTCATCAATCGACTTTCGCATCATTACCATGCACTAAATTCTCCGACGATGTAAATATATAATTACCGCATCATTGTTATGTGCAATCGTCAGGGCAAATTATTGTTTTACATGTGTCAATGTCGATAGATAATGCAAGTCTGTTGCCCGTCTGTATTCAAGTTGTTCGTCGTAAGATGAAGACTTTAGCTATGATTTACTGCTTGCAGATATGCACTTTATTGGTAGATAATTATAGCCTTTCGAAAGGTTCTGATACACCATTAGTGCCTTTTATTCTAGAATGGAGATTGGCAGCTCACAGAAATAATGGCATTCTATCTATAGCTACTACTTTCCACATTTTCAGGATGCATCAGAAGGTAAATCAGAGAGTGTACACGATGTTACTTGAAAGTTGCGAGCGATGGCTATGACAAACAAACACGAAGCCATCACTTGAAGCTTTGTAGGAACGGTTCTCTGTCTTTTCTGGTCTTCAAAGAATGTTGAGACTCAGTAGAACGTCAGAATAAAAAGTTCCAGGCAGTTGTATTATTTATGCTAACACTTTCTTCAATGATAGGTTTCGAAAATCAAGCAATTTGTAAAATTTGTTTATCAAATTGTCTCACGCCTGCCAGATTTTCTGATATTTCCATTGGAATGAATAGATGGATTATTATCTTAGGGCTCTCAGTACAAGTGATTATCAGAAAATTGAGCTTTTCGTACATTAGTACATGTTAGGTGCAGATTTATTATAGCTCCAATTACAAGTTCGCTATCTGATAACACTAAACTCCATTAGCAATAGAATGAAATGAAATGTACGATAGATCAAACTGCGGCTGGTAGGATTCGAACCTACGAAACAGCTTAAATGGCTCCCGATCCATGCGGGAATCAACCAACGCCAAGTGTCTTTTGTATCTGGCACCTTCGTATCTATATGAAGAATTAATCTCTGTCTCAAGCCAACCTCATCGTTCTGTTACGTGTTTCATCCTACGCCTGTCGCTTGGTTGTCGCTCTTTCGTTACTGCTGCTACTCGCGCATGGAATGCGTTACCGGAGCCCTTGAAGAATCAAAATAACTTCGATATTTCTAAGCGTCTTTTAAAAGCTCATTACGTATCAAATTGTCTCTAATGACTTTTTCCTTGTCTGCTTCATTGCATCTGCTTGTTGTCTTTTCGTGCATATTTAGCATGTAAAGTGTCCTAGAAGTCTTTTGACGATATGCCAATTGAATGAAGTTCTTGCTTCATTCATTCATACGACCTAGTTTAACTATGCCTCTGCTCTACCAACTGAGTTAAGAGCCGCGTACATGTGACTATAGCCATGCGACTATGTCAACGATATCAAACCCTCACCACCATAGAAATTAATAACAATAAAACCTCTAGAATGGAAGTTAAGCTTCATGCAATACACAATAGTGGCACAAAAATCGCACCATTTTCACTTTAATGCTCTTGTCAACGGCTGAATCAGTGGGTTAGAATGAATCACATGCACAATTCTAGGCTTTTCATTGGTGGTTCATGCCCCAACTTAGTTCCCCCGGATGTACCGCGACCGTGAGTCAATTTCCATTCTAATCAACTTCATATAAACATTCTATGTCTCTGCTCATCACCACACATTACAAGTCATAGCAACTATAATCAGTGAATAAATATTTCGTTACAATAGTGACCGGCTACATTAAGGTAAGTAAGGTAATTGATTGTCCACCAAAGCATCTGAAACGATGTTATGCAGTTCAACTATTTTCAGCTATTAAGTTTTAAATAAGGACGTTTAGTATGTATGGTAAGTGTAACAAGCGCTCTTATTGAAATGATCAAAATAGATGTTTATGCAGAATAAATGGCTATCCTAAATTTTATTTCCCATTACTGGTCATTGAAACAAGGAGAATTATCATCATTGCTTGTAGCACGTCATTTCAGAGGAAAGCATTTAAAGGTCTACTTAAGACTACAGTACGTTGAATTTGGGTTTGCATTAAATATAGATAATTAGTTATTCAAAACTAGGTGTTGTTCGGCTCTTACATCGGTTATTCAATACATTCAACTGATGAGATCTTCAAGCTTGAAAATAGCTGTAGTAAATTTTATTAATATAGCCTCAAGATGCAAGAAGCATATTTTAAAATCGTCAATGTCCATGATTTCGTTCAGTCAATATCAGGCCAACACATTTTCCTGTTTGTTATTGGAATGGACATGATACATGCAATTCTCATACAGCAAAAATAATGATAAGCATATCTTTCAAAAACAAGTCAATGCAATAAGTCTCCAATAAGAAACGGGGAAGAATTCTTAGGGTCGTGTCGAGATGATACAAATTATGAAATAGAAAGTCAGGTAGATTTGTTGAACATAATTGAGCATGATTACACAAATCCGTTTCGTCATCGGACAGTCTTCACATGCGGCAGAATCAATCTCCTGTTTCGTTCATCAATGGCTGTGTGAGGCTTGCTTAAAGAAACTATGTCGTCGTCATATTCATAAAATAGATACCGGTACACAAAACAAATGAAACTCCGATTGCCGCTGAAAATATCCTATGAGCATTTTCTGAGTGACGAAATTTGCAGTTTTGCACACAGATACCTCTCATTCCCCATAAAAACACAGTGTCCTTTGAACTGACAACTAACCCCAATCAATTCTTCATGAACTTATGAATGATTTTATAATTGTCAGAGTTCATTAATTTCACATGAAGCTTTTGTGATCCCCTAGTGAACCCATCAAATCATCATACCGTATTTTGTTGCCAGTATTAACTATCACAGAATACAAAGAGATGTGTGATAAAAGGGAAAACATTCAAAATTTATTATGTTGTGGCAGTGATCGATTTCCTAGCAAAAGATCTTCTACATTTAGACACTCTAACTGATTATTAGACAGATTGCCCACAAATTCAAGAACTTTTAAACTCCTTATCATTGGGAATTCGGGAAAGTCGGGAAAGTTCTTATCATTGAGAATCCGAGACATGTATAATGTTTACATATTTGTAATCTATGTCTTTGGCGGGCTGAGAAGGAGACAAAAATATTGAAAAAAGGATTTAAAAACTAATTTCGTAAGCGACAAACAAAAGCATGGATTTAATGGGTGTGTGTTGTTAGCTGAGTGATAGTTATAAGGCTCATTGTGTGTATTTTGTGCTTTCAAGATGTCATAATTGTGAACGTACAAGCAATCTTCAGATACGAGTAGTAAATAAGGATTTCTGAAGTAATAATACTCTCTATCACAGGTGGAACTGCATCGAACCAAGTGCTATAGTCAAATAATTGTCACCTTATGACATTGTGACGGGTCAGTAGAAAGATAGCTATATTTGATGCCTATGGGATTCAGCCCTTGGAGAGTGTTATGACCAGAATACCAGTCTGTCTCGCTGCATTGACCGTGTGTTGGCACGTGGCACTGGCGCGAAGCTTCGGTTTAATTTTGATTTGATCTTGAATTTTTATAAAAAGTAGCATTGCCACAGAAGTTTCAAAACCACTTTACAGAGAAAAGATTAAAATTTGATAAATGAAAAATCATGTCAAAAAAATTCATTGCAATGAATGAATTAAGGAATTCTGAAAGCGGGTGATGCTATGTTGTCTTGGTGTATGAAGCCATTTCATTGGATTACGCATATTCTTCAATTGAGGACTTATGTTATACTGTCGCCCGTTGATACCTAGCTCAGTCGGCAGAACGTTGGCCTAGAATACCTGAGGTCGATGGTTCAAATCCACCAACACACGCAGTTATATTCCATCTGTTAGATTAGTAATGTCTCGATGGAGGCATAGAGTAATGTATAATAGGCAGTGTCGACTCAAAATAGTAAAGTAAAAATTTTGCAGTAATTTTGTAAGTAATTTTGCAGTGAGTAAAAATTTTCTTATCAAGGGATTCAGGTTTTTGTGGAGATCACGTTCATGCGGTCTAAAAAGTATTTGATCACTTTCTAAGAGGCTAAATATTTGCAAATTATTCCTGTGTTGATATAGTATTGAAGTGAACCAAATATACAAGTAGTATGAAACATGTTGGATATCAAAGGGAATGAATGTATGCCAACCAGCATCTTAATTAAGCGCAAATTTCGCTGATTATCAAGAGAAATTCATGAACCACATTATATTGCAAGTCTTCATGACAAAGTCGAGATCTTATGCTTTCTTGTCTGAAATTTCAATTTCAGTTTGGAATTCAATTTTCATCGGTATGATTTTATGATTCACTAAATTTGTGTTTCTTTTCTTGAATCTGAATACTAAGGTGGACCTATGTACATGCTTTAAAGTTAACTATGATTATCTTTGAGTATATTATCTTGCTCTACCAGTGGCAGGTTGCTTTTGATATGATCACGCTTAAGAAAATACTCTTGAGGTTGAACATGAAGGTAATAGCAACCTATCGAGTAGCTTATTTAACAAACATTATCTCTCCAAGGCTGTCATGACACACAGGATCTGCGAAATCCTATCATTCCTCCCGTATTGCTATCATGATCAGTCAATTCCGTGGTAATTTTCTCAAAACTCCGAAAATTTACATATCTAAAAATTGGTATCAATACCCAATTGCATTCAACTCGAGTTCATTTAATAAAATCGAAACTATATACACATTAGGGATTTAATTATTACTGAGTTGCTACCCTACCTAATTGCTCTCTCGATGAAGGTAACTAAGGTAGTTCTGGCTGATTCCACGCGTGGGTTGAAGATTGCTAGACCAAGCACTTAGCCACTTCGCCACGGGGACTTAGTTTCAGATAATTGATTCATTAATAATTCATTAAAGTTGAGACGTAAAACGGTTGAAGGATCAGACATCTACGGAGAATACGCTACCTCTATGGCCAAGAAAAAACAAAGTGATGCTAGTAGCAGTGATTTCCTGCATGCATGTGTTTATTGATAACCTTATTTGCTTTACAGTCTTGCGATGATGGTTGGTGTTCGCGTTTTTACTGGTCTCTTCCAAGGATTTCATAATCCATCGGTGGGAAGTCTTCTTTCTGTTCGCGTGAGCAGGAATCAGCGGGGTTTTTCGTATTGCGTTCACAGTTCAGGAGCTCATATGGGAGTTCTACTAGCTGGTGCGTTCGGATCGTTAATGTTAACGAAATATTCGTGGAGAATGCCATTTCTTGCCATAGGTATGTGTATTTTCGACATTCTTCTGAAAGCAGAATCACAGTAACTTGAAGCGTAAACACTACAGTAAAAGTTGTACAAAAACAGAGCCAAATGATTTCGAAGTGAATGAACTGAAGAATAATGTCGTGGATAATTCATAATTATAAATTCGTTTTACACTGCTGCAAATCAATCTCGTGAATTAAGTTCCAGCGAAAAGGAATCATAGCTCCAAAAGTAAACAAGGCAATTTTTTGTCAGGCAAACCGGCAGGAGTAATTCATACGCACAAAAGGCTGTCTCTTGTAGTTTGGCATTAATCGGTTGCTAAGCCAGATGAGCAAGCTCGCTGAGCAATTTGCCGATAAATGTCAACCTCTAGGAGTAATGGATCTTCTTCTCTAATGAGTGCTACCGTCGATTGGTCTGTTGTTCCATTGAGTATCTATCATTAGAATAGAAAATAACCAACCAACGCTGTATTTTGATGATTGATCCTGCAAAGCAATTATCCTGCAATTTTGTAAAATTGAAGGGCTTGACGCGTATTGTAAAGCACAAAATGATTGCACATTCAGAAATTCATAATACAAGGTATGAGCTTATGCAGGATCAATGTGTGATGCTGGATAAATTTATGTGAGTAAAAGTTGATAAAATACTCTCATTGTCACCTCAGAAATCAACAGACATTTAATGTATTTTATCACAAAATTAATTTTCTATATTAGAAAAAGATATTATTTAATTTTACATTAGCTAGAGCGCTTGAGTAAGTCGTGTGTCACGAATATGATTCAAGTTGTGGAGCCAGGGTAACCCAGATGTTCAGTTATGATGTTCGCTACCTTCAGGCATGAAGGCACAACCCCTTCATGCAAACTTCGATAAATGATGAAGGTTACAGCGGGAGTGAGAATGTCACTGAAGTTGCGAAACACCCAATAAGGAACTCCGTCAGTACCACTACCTTTCCGCTTCAGTTTTCTTAAGTAGCCATACACAATGCAATTCCATGGATGGTAATTCGGTTGGGGCAGGATTGTCACGATTGTAACTGGACGATTGAAAATTGGATGCAAAGTAAGTGTTACAGTCATTCACTCCAAGCAGGTTCTCATCGATGTTATTCGAAGACTTTTCATTTTGCTCGTTATCAAAAAAATATTTGTAACAGGCCTTAGACTGGTAAACATGCTAGGCTGAGATGGTCAGACACAATTTGGTAAAAGATCATTCAATTACCATGCAGCATGCATGAAATAGATGATACCTATCGGTAACCCGGATAAGCCAGACTTCTCAATGTAATGCAATTATTCGTTCCCTGATAACATATTTTGTGCGGTGTAGAAGACCGAGCAGGAATACACGCAATGGCTTGTTCATCTCATCAATCTAGTGAATTAAAGGCCACCTTCTGAATCATTTTTGTTGATGCAATCTTATCATTATACATTCAGTCAGTCACACACAATATAGAGAACAATATCAAACTTTAATTGACATAGCATTTTGAACCTTTGGTAAAAACATGATTCAAGTATGATCAACTGGAAACTTGCACCGAATTAAAATCTTTTATCTTCTTTTCATGTGCGAGTGGCAGCATTTAACAACAAATATCAACACCAGGGTTGGTCAACAATTGTCAACTGCCGACATCACCAACTGCATCACTGCTACAGCATTGTAGGAGCCTGCAAATGTCAGTCGCCTCGGAGCTAGAGTTTGTGACCAAGTAAACAACAGGAAATGGCATCCTCTAGACTTTTCCGAGAGTGAATAATTGCGAGCAGGGTCAACATGACACAAGACAATTAAATCCTTGATGCTATTAAGAAACGTCAAGTCCTGTGATAGCCTAAATTATTATGCTAGTCCTTTATCAAGTCTTACATATCGGAGTTACATTCATCTCATCAAAAATGTCATGCGGTTACTTTGGAACGTGCACGTAGTAATACTCATCTACACGCTCATGATCTTCAATGACCATGAAAGCATCAGAATTTTAAATAGGCCGGCCTCCGACCAGCCAGTTTTAGATACACCGGCCTCGAACCGGCCTGTTTTGAATGCACCGGCCACCGGCCGGCCGGTTTTGAAGACGCCGGCCGCCGGCCCGGCCCCGGCCGGTTCCAACCCTGATCAACACACAACAATTCACTTGTCAAGAGAGAACTTGTGACAGTGCTCAATACATTGGTTGCAGCTAACCAACTTTCTAACAAATGTAAACAGCATATGAATAAAAAAATATTGGTTCGATTTAACGGTAGTTGCTTGAAGTACACCATCGCAACCCTATACAGTTAATCAAAAACATAAATTTACTCTACCATTTTTCTGACGAAAATAAATGAGGACATTCAGATCCAAAACAATTCTCCGTCACTTAACGATCACGACAAGGGGTTGACTTGTCAACTGAGCATTGTATGGATCTATGTTTGATATCTTTTTTTTAAGATATCATGGTTCTATGCTATAAGTCATCGTAGAACTTCCCTCACTGCAGATGTTTATCCATTCATATGTATCATTGAGATTTCTGTTCAATAATTTTGTACTGATATTTGTATTTTGGATATAATTCTAATTTTATATCCTTCAGCATATGCATCGCTTATTGTTAACTTGATAATGGACACAGCTGAGTCCGAAACGCAGCGAAAAGGAATGAACTATTTTTACAATCAAATGGTATTCATTTACAATTTTGAAATTACTATATAAAACGGCAAACAACAGCATGGAAAACAGAAAGGATATTCCATAAAAGTATCAAACTGTACAACGAAATAATACGTGTAATTGATCTTTAAATTGATCAGAGGTAATCGAAATGATAGTCCAAACGGGCATTACAATAATGCAATAAGATGTAAGATATGATTGCCCACTGATTAGGCCTACTGATGGCGCGAGATGTTTTGTATCCGAAGGTGCGGGTTCAATGTACACCATTAAGATCGATTTGCAATGAGCTAGGTAACAAAAAATAAAAGAGTTTATAACAGGACTTGAAGATACATGTGCAAGTAAATACACGTAGATAGGTAAAGTCATAAATTATGTTGTATTTGATGCTCTTGCGTTGTTGTAATTTATTCAAAAACGAATGTCGTCAAACAATCGACCTATGACTAATTGAATTGGCCGGTCGACCAGTCATTAACCGCTGCTAAATCCTGTTCATCAAATACTCTCCAAGTAATTTTGGGTCGTCGATGTTATCATGAAGATGGACTCTCAATAGACAGATCTTCGGCGTCTGTGTCAAGAATATGCAAGAAAAGCAAGTAGTCAGGATGCATGACGAATGAGTGGTCTAAGAATTGTCATGTCTGCATGGATGAACGTCTAATTGTGACGTCAGACGGCAATGTGGCAGCTCACTGTTTTCTATTTACGTATTACAGGTTTCAAGTGATTGTCTGCATCTGCCTCTGCTGTCGTTGTGTCTCGTGTGATGAGCAATCTACTAATGAGACCAGAAGCAAAAGCAGTCACCCACTTGAAACCTTTTGTACAATACAGAAAATACGAGCTGCCGCACTACAGGCTGACGTCACAATTAGACAAGCATCCATGTAGACTTTACAATCCTTCTTAATATTACTCTTTCTTCATATATCTTTATACAGCTTGCCGTTTTTTAGCGTTATTACAAGATCGACCACCGAAAGCGCTGGACGCCGAGGCTTTGTCTATTGCGAATTTAGCTTCATTATTCTATCGACTACCTTAAATTACCTACTCAAGCAGTTTTCGCCACGCTTTTTCTGTTTAAAAAGTATGTTGACAAAGAATGAATAATTGTTGATATACCGTATTATCGCGCTTTTAGGTACATGTGCTTATAAGCGAAAAAGCTTGTTTTCACTGTGATGCAGATGAGCATTTTGTTCGCTTATAAGCACATGTGCTAATATCCGGATATAGGCACACCCTAGTCAATGTGATTTTTCGTCTCTCTTTGTAGCCCACATGATTAAGAGAACTTCAGGTCCATCAATATAATGAACATTAGCTAATTATCATGCGCGAAACATGTATTTTCACTTCACATGTTGAACTCTGATTCCTGTTCCATCAGCTTACAAATGAGGTTGAAAATCTCCGTCAATGCTAATACACAGCTGTTCTTATTGAGTTGCATAAGCTGACCTCCTTTGACAGCATAAGTTTCACAAGTCAAGGCGCTACTGCTACAAGGGATGGGCTCCGCTCAATCGACCTCTTCCGACCTCCTTTGACAACATAATTTACACAACTGAAGGCGCTACTGCTACAAGGGGTGGGCTCCGCTCCTTAGATACCAATAACTTTCTTCTTCGCTAATTAAAAGCAGCGTCTTGCTAGCAACTATTCGGAGTGGTAGTGACTCTGTGCCAATCGCAATTCTCCTATCAATAAAGTTGCTTGCGATCATATGCGAGATGAGTAGACGCAGGTCATACAAGATTTCATTTAAAAACGAAGTACTGGCCACTTTGGAGAACGATGGTGGGAATGTCTCAGCCACAGCAAAAGTACATAATGTCAACCGAAGACAAGTACAAGATTGGAGGGACAAGGCAAGTGAACTCAAGGCATGCAGCAGTCAAAGTCATCATGATTTTATCAGTCGTAAACGAAGGCGGCTGCCTTACAAATTGAAAGCTGTTTACCCTGAGCTTGAATCAGAAATGGTTGAATACATCAAACATCTTCGAAACCAAGGGATGGCTGTTCATGGCAATGCAATCCGTTCTGAAGCGAAGAGACGATTCCCAGTGACCTATCCGACAAAGGACCCGTCCAAATTTCGGGCATCATATGGCTGGTTGAAGCGGTTTATGAGACGAAACAATCTTGTAGAGCGACGTGTTACATCTGTTGGACAAAAGATCCCCGAAAATGCCCAAGAATTAGCACGCAATTGGTTGAAGGACATAAAAGAAATTCGTGAGAAGTGTCATATTGTGGGTAACATGGATGAAACCCCGATGTGGTTTGATTTACCAAGCAACACTTCCATCGATTTCAAAGGAGCCAAGACAATTCGAAGTCGCACCACCGGCAAAGAAAAGCTGCGGTACACGGTTGTGTTGACTGTGATATCTACTGGACACAAATTGCCACCGATGATTATATTCCGAGGACTGAAAAAGCCTCCACGTGGCAATTTTGGTGATGTTGTTGTCTCAGCATCAAAAGGTGGCAGCATTACAAACGAGTTCATGAAGAGTGAGTATCTTCACAAAGTGTGGAAAGCACGCCCAGGATCGATCTTCAAGCCATCATGTGCGCTTACACTGGACACAGCGCGATGTCATACGCACGAAGATGTGAAAGCAGCATTCGAAAAGGAGAAAACGCGTTTGGCTTATATTCCAGGAGGAATAACGCCTTTGTTGCAACCATTGGATAGTCATTTGAATAAACCATTCAAGGATACCATGCGAAAAAGGTGAGAAGAATGACTCTTGAACGGTGATCAAGAATATATACGAACCGGCTAGCGCAAAGGTGCGAGTTACGAGATGGTAGCACAATGGGTTTCAGAGGCATGGCGTGAAATGTCACGCGACATCATAAAGCGCTCATTCATTGAAACAGGTATCCAGGATTGTGATGGCGATGAAGTTCTTCACTCAAAGTTGCAATCTCTTCTTGCTGGAACAGACCCCAGTGAAGTGGACGATGACGTGGAGGACAGTGAAGCATCTGACTCGGAGAACTATACAGGTGAATCCGACAGCAACAATGAAAAGAGTGGTGAAGAAAGTAGTGACAATGATAGTGATATTGACTGTGAAATCATTGACAAATAGGTTTGCTAAGTAAAGTTCTGTTTTCATCAGCATTAGATTAGATTGCCATCTTGTTTGTGTGACACAATAGACAACTGCTTCACCCTCTTATATTTCGCTTTATGTTGCAATTACTGCGGTGACATACCATAAGCAACAATGTTGGGCTATTTGATCAAAGAACACGTTCAAAATTGGCTTATAAATTATTATGCAACTAATGGACTATTTCTTGTAAATTATTACATTAAAGGAGATGAAACGCTAAGATAAACATGAATCAATAGCGCTACTTTTAGGTCATACATTACCCTAGTGGCTGCATGTACTCGAGTCATTGCGATGAATGTTGCAATTAGTAAAAAATACAGCAATTTCCCACTGATGCATTTTTCCCGCTTATAAGCACATGTGCTTACATCCGGATATAAGCACACCTCTGCTTATAAGCACATGTGCTTAAAAGCGCGATAATACGGTAGAACGATAGAAATTGTTAAAAATAGGCATGCCGTCGTTGTGATATTTGCCGCCAGGAAACAGACTGTTTCAATCTACGTGATGTGTGTTATATTATTATCCTCAAGCTAGCTTAATATGTGTGCTTATTAAGGCTTAGTGAATGTTCTAATGTTTGAACTCCCAATGAGCTAGTTGTGATAATCCCAAGGAGTGACAAGTCCACTGACAGGGTCCAACTCATTGAGGACCACCAAGACAGGTAGCAGGTCAGAAAGACACGCACAACTTGAGAATAGAACAAGTAGTGGATGAGAGAGCGAGAGACTTTATTTCAATTACAACATCAGTTTTTATACCTTCGATAAAAAGACATAATTTACATTCAAATGCATTCAGTTGGTCAGTCGGAAAACATAGCAATCGAATGTCTTGCAAATATCACGGCAATCAAATGTCTTCGCAATTCACACAACGTGTAATGTGCACTATTGTTTAACGTGACAATGATGACAATACGACGTGTCCACGTCACTAATCAGCATTTTCCACATGCATTGATTTGCCCCAATGTTCCGCACCTAGGAGACTGAAACTAAGGACTATGAATAATTCAAAGACTGTGAATTTCTCGATCTCTGGAAACTTCTGAAGCAATACTTGGTGATGAACAGAGATGCATCAAGTGTTTTGAAAAATGTGTAACTGGCGAGTTAGAGTTATCACAAGTTAGAGTCGAGCAACACGGTCAACCTGTAGCGCTTTATAAATCTACTGGACTGTAAAACAAAAAGAAAACCAGATAGTTGGACACATTGATTCAACCTATGCAGTGCTAGCCTTACAGTCTGTTCAATGATTTTATGAAAAAGACAGTAATTTGATTTTACACTAAAGTATTTATTGGTATACTATTCTTCGTAGGCTGCGAAAATAATGATCTCTTGCACCTGAAATCAATTTTCGGGTTAAAGTAGATGAATTTTATTACCACCTCCCTTCCAAAAAATCACTTCTGAAGACAATTTCATAGAAATGATACTTAAGTTAGCTGTTATCACATTTAAATATGAATTTTCTCAACGGAAATCACGTAAGGTTGCCATTTTCTGTTTATTTTTTCATCTTCAAGAATTCACGGATATGAATAAATCAATGCATTTCCACATCACGTCATTGTGCGGTGAAAAACACGGCGATGCAATTCACTGTCTCAGCATGCCGTTTCTTCAGCAGAGCGGTTAATGATGAAATGAGCTCTCGCCCCTGATATATAACAATAGAAGAGATGCAATCAACAGCATAACAGAAACTAAACTGTAAAAGATAAGGTTCAATGCGCGGACAAATTTTACGATACTTTCATCAATATCAGATTCTGTCGCTGTATATTCATGCTACTCTTGTTCGTCTTGTTGAATAACTGAAATGACAATAATTATCGGCACATTGAATAAACTTGAAAATTCAAACGATTTGCATTATGAATGAATATGAAGTGTGACATTAGTAATTATATCGTGAAATGTCACCGCTTCCCACTAAAATGTAGATTTAATTGTCTGACGAGACCTCTGTTATGGACAGCGGGAGAAGAGTACTTACAGAATTCTGTTAATAAATTTAACAACAGAAAAATTTTCATCGCATGCGTCACGTGAAATAATATACGTGTATAGAGAACATGGAATCCCTTCATATTACTGCAACATTCATCATTGATTCATATATGTATGTTTTTTCTGATTAAGTCTAGAGCCATGTTTTGACAAGGAATGTTTTCAAGTCAATTTTTATCATGCTTTTGTGTACTTGTGTGACGATAAGTTACAAATGACAGGGCCTGTGACGTCCACTGCCTTCTATCGGTCGATGTACAGTGGTAAACTTTAAAGTCTCGTAGGCCTACAAGTTTTGTAATTATTCAATTCCTATTATCGTATCTCTTTACATGAAGTACCTCTTCTTCAGTCACTTGTCTTCTTCACGCATGATTTTTAACCACCCAAGCTGACTATAAGGAAGCTCCCACGCGGATGTAACGTTTCACCTTTATATCTGAGACTTCACCCTTGTTCTTTATTGTTCTCAATACAGATGGGAAGCGTCTCCATTAGTAGAAAAGTTTTGATTATTAAACAATGGGAGTACTTCCCTACAACGATAGAACGGAAGCTGTTTCGCTAAGCCCGTTTATCCATTGGGTACCAGCACATCCCTGCGTCAAGAGAAACGTCGAACTGGGCTACTGAACTTGTTATATTTCTTTAGCTTTTGAATCTGTACTGTCAGTCCCATCCCTCTTTCACCCCTGTTTGCGTGTCACCGGATAACTATTGAGACTAAACTTGGATAACTATTTTGCAGATTGATGACTTCCTTTCTGTTGGTAACTTGAACTGATAATAATAAGCTATTCATGAACTAATTAATAAACTATTAAGTCAATAAAGGACACCAACACCCTTGATATGCCGATCACATTTGCCTGACTCAGGAATCGAACCGAAGTCTGCGGCGGAGACGAGCTCACACTTCCACTAGGTCACGCTGACGGCACAAAAGGAATGCAGGTGAAGGTAGAAGTCATCTCAAGTGATATCGACAGTTAATTGTCATGTCCTGTTATTATTGACAGAATGCTGCAGCATTCATTCTGTAGCAAGACAGCATAACAGTGGGAGAATCGAATGTGTTGGTGCATTATGTTTGACAAATTTGTCATGTGGATATATTACGAAAGACTAGATATACTGTACCCCGAGATCTCAATGCGCTACTTAAACCCGGCGTGGATAGGGTTAAAGCTGAACATCCCGCTATCTTTTATTGATATTCCTAAAGCAACCTGGTTTTATGACAGCCTGCGCCATTTGCTTGAATTATTTCTACCTTAAATGATACTAGAGTAGAAATCGAAATTCCTAACCAGTGTTAATACTGGATGAGCTGAAATGGTTTATGAGAGGAATGTGAGATCCAAATATCACTGATTTCATGGGAGTCTCAAAGTTCTTGCAATGAAATTGATCAAATCACTAGCAGTATGTCATGTAGTGTGCATGTATGCTTCAACAGCTTCAACAGTTGTCAACACATATAATTGTCATGAGCATTTATTCCACTCATAGCATTCTATTTCTATCCATATCCACAGAGTTCATTCAAGCAGCTTTGTGCTTTATAACTGTTCATGGAATGGTGAAATTAACCATTATGTAGCCTACACTTTGTTACTTCTTCCAAGTTTACATGTAGAGATGTTATGTTTACAACTTCAACGATTCCATTACGATTGCGTGTGTCATACTTGCTGGAATGAGCTGAACCGAAATCAATCTACATCGGGAGATGCGAGAACGTAACTCTAAAGATAAATTGCTACATGCTCGATATTCAAGGCTGGTTTCACTCGCAATCATTCGGCAAATGTGTGTCTGCATGTGCGCATATCTGTTGAAGCAATCAGTTTCAGTGAAAGTCGAACCTCTGATCACGTTCTCAGCCGAATATCTTCAGATTTTAATGATAGTCGAAGAGGCGTTTGATCTTTCAGTGTTGCCACATTCGTAGATGATAATCAAACTTTTTGATCCTGAGAGTTTGTGGTTTGATCCTGCTAATTGACGCAGTCGCATGTAAGCGGCTTGTACCTCGGTGGTAGTACAGGTCTAGTTATCGTGGGTCTTAGGTTCGAATCCTGCCCGCCGCACATCTTTTGCACGGTAATTTGATCCATCGTTTATTTCATTTCATTGGACGGTGCTGACAAAGTCAGACTCTCCTGGAGCGTTGTAGTGCTTTCAGTCCGGATGCCCGTCTTGCCGACTTCCAATGACACTTTCGGGGCTCGACCTCTGGATCGAAAGATCGCTAGGCCAAGCACTGAACCACTGTGCCACGGAGTTCCACCTATTGTTAGTTTGAATACCAGATGTGCCAGATGCATAGAAATATTTAGACCCCTTCTTCCACAATACATCAGCAATGGTGAATCCATCCTGGTTATGCTAATAATCTAACAAAATGTTCGGGAATTTCAATGCCCTTGACCTTACTAGCGTGCTACTGCTGCTCATTTGAGCTGCTTGTCTGCGCAGGCTTTGAAATATAACCAAAATCTACGCGGATCACGGTCTATGGAAATATTTTTGTCTGTGTTTACTCTTTCTAAAACAATTTTCATGAAAGCAATGAGGCGCTGTGAAACAAATGCATAGTATTCTGTATTTACCCAATATGCAAAAGCAAGTTCTCCACTTCCAGATTACTCTATAATCATTGCGCGACGTTTTTAGACATAGGCATTTATTCTCTGAAAGTCTTGTGAGCTGCCATGTCTTCGACTCGACAACAGGCATTGCCAGAACGCCTCTCGTGCCAACTACGTGCCGTAGTCAGCAGGCATCATGCTTATATGCGGCAGTGATCTTGCCTTAGACGGCAAAGGTGGCTTTTCGCAGGATTGAGGTCAGTCGGTTGAATGTTAGCCTCCATAGCATCTGTGAAATCATCGACTGTCCATTACAAATTAATCATTATGTAAATATGCAAAAAATGCTGAATATATTTCAATTCGCATCTGATGATTTCTCTCTGTTGACGAGAAATGTCAAAATTTAGTTGTTTTCAATATCTGCATCTGCCATTGTATTTGCATTTAGGCAATGTTTGTTTTCAATATTTGTTTGCACACACATGAGGTGATGTGGTAGATCAACAAGTATTAGCAAAAATCAGTGTAAGGTCACTCATCCTTCAATATAAAATTGTATGAAACTTCGTGCAATTCTTGTCTAGGTCTATGTCAATATGTTTATTTTGATGTTTCATCAGTATCTTTATGCCACCGTCCACATCAATGTGCCTCTACGAGCATTTTCTAACGAAATGCAGGAGTAAGCAGACAAACACTAGCACAATCACAAAGGAACAGCATTCTTAAATTGATACTAACATTTAAACAGTAAAGCTTAGTCTATCGATAATATAGTAGCGGATGCAAGAACACTTGCGAGAAAGCAAAACACACCCTCAACATTCTCCCTTGCCTCACTTCCACCAATTAGGGACAACAACAAGAGACTATTGTGGCCATCACACACCCCCTCTTGGAATACACATCCACAGTCTGGTCACCAATCATCTCACAAACAAACATCGACAAACTATAAGCAATACAGAACAAAGCAAATTCTCAGCACCACCCTCGTCATCTCTTCACACAACAACCACCAACACCTAGACAACAAAAGTCCACAATTTTCAGCACGGAAGTACTTCTTCCACACAATCATCCAACGCAACAACAAAACAGCTGCTCAAGCAAACACACACCCACCATGTCGGCACATACCTTACGGAATGACCAAACAATAAGGTCATAAACGCAATGCCCCACACTTCACAAATCAGAACAAACATTCGACAGACGCACACGCAGAACATTGGCACAACTCCGCAAATCACCCTTCTTAAAAGACTTCTTTACTGACACAATATAAACCCCTCTGCCCACTCTTCACCTCTTTGCCGACTTTGTAAAACTCAACCGCACAACACAAAACACCTCTTCTCCTGCACTCACATACAGACATCGCTCACACCATCGGACCTGTGAGTATCCACTGTCATGTGTGCGTCGCTCTTCCGGCGCTGGGAACGGACGGTTAGCCCGCCCAGCACCGAAGCGACCCCTGGACCCCCTCCCATTAGCAGGGAGGGAGTGGGTTGACACCACCACCAGGATGCAAGAAACTCAATTCTCTTCCGATATGTATAATTCTGGAAAGAAATAAGAACGAAAAATTTCTCAACGTTTCGTTCATAGTTTATTGAGAATTCTCAAGCGTACACAGATAAAAATTGACAACTGGATTACATGCATGAACTGATTACAAAATTTGGAAATCATAGAGTGGAAACTAGGCTAAAGGGACTTAAGTAAATCTTACATTTGCATAGCTAACTTATATGTAAAAAACAAGACATCTAGTAAATTGTGCTACATAGACTTTGGAAAAGAAAAAGCAAACTAATTATGAAGCAACCGCGGTTTCACAGAATCATTCTGTCCATTCAGATTAGGATGAAGTTTCTGAATAAATAGCATTTCATAGATTCATACATCGTCCTTCTTGCATCTCTTCAAGATCTTGAAACTCTCCGTAGAAATTGATTGGTCACAATTAGATTGTAGGCGATGCTCACTCATAACAGAGTGCAGATGTTCTTTAACTCTTTGGAACATGTGTCGCGACGTGAAAAATGTTTTATCGATATGCATAATGCCAAGCAAAGTAAAGTAAAATATAAAATATATCGCCATACGTTACGGGTTTAGATCCCTTGTCAATGCCAGAGCGTTCGTTTATCTCAGCTGAACTATAGTCCACCCACCCTCTGCCATGTTTTGAATTTTACTTCCAAGCTACATGCAGTATTGTAGATATGTGACAAAGCACTGTCAATTCATCGATAAGAATTGCAAGAGTTGGAGAAGCATCAACTCATGAACAGCAAATTCTTAGTGTTAAGTTAAAAGGTTGTACTAATTATACTCATTGACATAATTAATGAAACAAACTATCATTGGCTTGAATTGAAGTTTGCTTCATTTTTTTCTCAGGTATGATGGAGTATCTCGCTTTCTATGTATTACCATTCAACACATTAGAAAATGGAGAAAGATCTATGGTGGCCAAATTTCAAATTTTGATATCGATACAACTGTCACAAATTGAACATAAACGTTAACTGAAATCCAGCTATTGTAAAATAAAATGGCACACGATCAGTTTACCAGAGGTATGGCTATTGGAATGATTCGTTGTGGTAGAAGTTGTGCGAGTGTTGCCGAAGAGCTGCAACTATCGAGAGTCGTTGTTTGGAGGTGGTGGTATCGATGGAAAGGAGAAGGAGATGTTAAAAAGAAGAAGGGATCTGGTCGACCAAGAAAGTCTGCAGGAAGGACAGACGCACGTCTAGTTTTAGCTGCAAAGAGGAATAGATTTGTGTCAGTCCCAAAGCTAGTCGTACACTGGAAGAGTGCCTCAAATATAGACTGTAGCGTTCGGACGGCTTACCGAAGATTGTGAGAAGCTGGAATTCAATCGTGACGACCAGCTGTCCTAATTCCATTGAGTTTTGAGCACCGCAGAAGACGAGTTGCCTGGTGTGATGCCCATCGCTCATGGAATGACCATCACTGGCAGAAAGTCTTGGGGACCGATGAATCGAGATTTACTCTGGATTTCAATGACGGTCGTGACAGAGTGCATCGTCTTCCAGGTGAACGCTTTGCCCCATGCTGTATTAAAGGACACGGCAGATATGGTGGTGGAAGTGTTGTGCTGTGGGGTGGCATTTGGCATGGCGGACGAACGACAGCAGTCATCATCAAAGGCCCGTTGACTGGAGAGAGGTATCTCAATGAAATTGTGCTTCCTGTTGTTGCCCCAGTGGTCAGGAGGGAGGATCTCGTCTTCCAAGACGACAACGCGAGACCACATCGCTCCTCGGCTGTCATTGCCACTGTTAGGGGATTGAACATTCAAACCCTTGACTGGCCTGCACGCTCACCTGACTTGTCACCCATTGAACAAGTCTGGGAAGAGCTTGGGCGGCGAGTGAGAGACCGCTATTCACTTGCACCAGTGTCCCTGAAGATTCTCTCTGAAAGACTGACAGAGCAGTGGTTTCTCCTTAAAACATCCTTCATTCAGAAACTTTGTGAATCCATGCCATCTCGGATTACTGAATGTATTGGAGGTAGAGGGGGGCACACGCGCTATTATAGTTGAATCTGCTACATGCGTTGTTTTTCTGTGCTAGCGACTTGGTGGAGATTGTGACTAAATTATCAAGGTATCATACATACATGTACATATGCCAGTCAAAAAGAAAGAAGTCAAAGAAGTAAATGTTTCAAAAATTTTGTCAATGAGTATATATTGGATATCCCGGTGACTCAGTTCACACGCTCACCTGTGAAATCACTGACTCAAAAGTTCGAATGCAGTGGTTGCCGAACTTTCGAGCCAGTCTGACTTCATTTTCAAAGTTGGTTCACTTTAATTTCATAAATTGAATCAGGTGTGGATGAGATTATTAATTGCTTAATAAATCCACTTTCTCTTTCAGGGGTAATGGCCATCGCTTGGGGTATTCTTGTGCGCATGCTTTTGGTTCCTCAATCTTCTTCTAAAGTGTCAGAAAAATCTCCTGAAAAAGTGCCCACTGCTTGGGGTAAAATATTGACCAGTGTCAGTTTTTGGTAAGTATCGGAATGTATATGGTAGGAACCTTTTGATATTTGTGTATGTAGTGATCTGATTGCATTTTTACGACATGAATTTCACTGTTTAAAACAAATTTTAGGATTTTGTGCATATGGATCTCACGCTGGTTCATACTTAATTATATATATTAATGATAAATTCGATGCATGAGATTTTAATGCTCTGCTTGTTGAGATGCTGCTTTTTACTGCTGTCGATCGGTATACTATACTTAGCGAGAGTAGACAGTCGTTGTCTAAATCATCAATAGCTTTACTGAAATAGATTTCAATGCATGCTTCCATTAGAATGAGAACACATCAGAGGTCATGAATGAAGCGTCACTACACAAGTAGTTAGTCAAACTTCCATCCACTGTGTCTCTCGATCTGATTTTTATTCATACTAATCGCATGAAGATTGCATGGAGCTTCTGTAATCATCTAACTACGATCATCTAACTAATCATCTCTCTACGAGTTAGGTAGCACTAAAAGGATTGTAAAGAATTATAACAAGAAACATAATTGTTTAAATTTTTAGAACCTCAGGCATTTGTGGTGCATGAACTTTGATTATAAGATCATTTTGATGAGGTTACATGTCTATTTATCATGTGACAAGTGATCTGATACACTTGAACCTTCATAAAAAATCATAACAATAATTTTGATACTACCAGGCCTCTACCTAGATAGACTTAGAATCTTGAATGAAAAAGAAACTAAAGATGATGCCAGAAAAGGAAATTGCACTCACATCATCCACCCTGGCGGAATGTGGGTCGTGGGTCAGGGTACCCTGTTGGTCAGGTGGGTCGTGGGTCAAGTTTTCGTGAAAAGTCGGTGGGTCAGGTGGGTCGTGGGTCACATATGCCATGGGTCAAGTGGGTCATGGGTCAGACTTCGTTGACCCACTTCCAACTCTGGCTCACGCAATGTTTGAATTATCACTTTAATGGTGTAATGAACCGGGATGTTAGTAAATAGGCTGACGACGTCTAATGAAGCCGTTTTTAAACTAGAAATATTGTGAATTCGCAGTTCTTTTATAAATTGTCAAATTGGCACAAAATTTGGCTGGGCTACCGAATATTAGATCATGTGCCTAAATGGTATTTAGAAAATAAAAGAAAGCCTTGTACCTCTATCATCACACTCCTTATCTGCGCAAATCCGCATGCAGATACTCGTAATGGATTCAGAATTGTCAGACGGGTGAGATTTAATGGAGAATTGATGACCTTAGAGGCTTTTTTCATTAAGAGAGAGAGAGAGGCATTCGCTGTGTGTGCAAAAGGAACACGCACTCTCATCAAGTTCAGATTTTTTAGATGTGCGCAGATTTTTATGTGATGTCTTACTACTTATTTCATTCTTCAACAGTCATGTCCTTCCGCAATGCAAAGTATTCGAGATATCTATGCGAGTCGTGCGCAATTTACTTGGTGATCCACAACCTGGAGATGGACCTCCATGAATTATAATCATTATTTAAACTAAAGTGATTGTGTAAAATTCTTCCATTGACATGTCATTCCTTGACAAGAGTGGCCGAGAACGTTCGGAAACAATTATTAGTTTTCAATTTTGTGTACAAAATTCTGAATTGATTTATACTGCGAAAATGAGTGAGTTTAACCAAATAGATGTCTTCTTTAGAATGTCCACACACGAAGCATGCCATGTGGCAAATCGCATGTCACTTGCAGCAATAATTTAGAAGCCAAGGAGATGTGTTGACAACAAAGGTCTGTCGCAGTACGCTGAATATCTAAAGAGAGTGACTACAATTAAGTCAATAAAAGACACCAGCACCCTTGATTCCCCGACCGCACTCGCCTGACCCAGGTATTGGGAGGAATCATACTGCCTGTGATATGCGCATCAAAACCCGGTGTGAATGCGGCTGAAAAGAGGCGGTCGGATTGATTCAGCTCAATATTTGGTTTAGAAAGGCTACGTGTAATCAAGTCAGTAACCACTGTCGATGTTTACATAGATAGGACTGCCTTAATTCTTCATAAAACATCGTTTTTGACATGGACATTGGTTCTTGTCATATATAGTGTCCAATGCATTTTTCGACGCATTAAATTGCAAGTTCAAGACTTGAAATCTGTCTCTGGAAAATTGAAGGGCATAAGACCTACTGTCTTCGGCTACTGCCGTTGTTGCGAATATGCGTTTTGCACCTATGTTTAATTGATAGCATCATCTCAGGCTTGTAACAAATCTTATTTCACAGTATTTACGTTCGCCAAAGGTGTGTTTCCATACTCAAGTACTAAAGCAAGTGAGTTCGGAGTTTCTTATGCTTTTTCTTAAAGATGAAAACATATTCTTTCAGACAAGATATGAAAATGCAAGATTTCTTCCCGGAAAACTCTTGTCTACATGGACTGATGGGTTTTATTACCTACTTGAGCTTTCAGCTCGCCTTCAACTCACTTCTCTTGACGAAAGCGAACTGAAAGCTCGAGTTGCTAATAAAAAGCATCAGCCCATACAGACAAGAGTTTTCCGGGAAGAAATCATGCTGTTCGCAGTGACGATGACCCACACTTCTGTCCCAGAACTTGCATTTGAAGCAGTATTTTGCTGCTCATTCCATTTCTTGTTTCAAATAGGAAATTTGTAAAGGTATGAAATGATGTTGCCATTCAGACCGATGCAATTTTGCACCTATTCCATGTCGATAACGTCATGACCAATAGGAATATACAGATTGTTTCATAAAAAATGGATCACCCTTAAACATCGCCTTAACTTCAACTTTGTCTAACTCCGCCAAACTTGGACGAATTTCTCTGAAATTTGGAAGATATGTCAGTTGTGCTTACTAATATCATTGTTGGAAATTTCAAGCATGAATATTGAGTTGTTTTCCTGTTATCGATGAAAAAGTAGTAGATAATTTGATCTTCATTTAGCAATGTTACACAAAATCATACCTCACTCTTATAAAATTACATTTGTTTCCTTTGTTATGTAATATGTTGTTCTACAAGCCAAAAGCTATCAAGCAAAACAAAAATAAAGAAAATCGGTCAATCAGAGCCAGTATAGCACCATCATTCATCAACAATAATGTAACTGCTACATGTGATTAACTGGACTTCATGTTCCATAGCTTCCTGACTTCGTTGCGGTGGTGTTGGCAGCACTCCTGATTGCTTTCAGCTAGAAATCTATCTCTCACCGGTTGAAAACAATACAAAGCACAAATGAACAATAACGAGATCGCATTCACAAAAGGCAAAGTGTCAGCTGGCATTTGGACCAATGGCCGCCCTGAACTTCACATACAGCAAGGAACCATGAATTCTGAACGCTATGTGAATGTTTTACGAATGAACATTGGCCAAATGACAGATCAACTTGGTGATCCATCGACTTGGTTATTTATGGATGATAATGTTACGTGTCACAGGAGTAGTAGTCAACTTATGCAAGTCTCAATTAGGGCTTAGGACATTATCTTGGCCAGCTCGTTCTCCTGATCTGAATCCCATAGAAAATGTATGGAGTATTCTGAACCGTAACGTTCGTCGCTCACTGCTACCTACAGATGGCGTATCACAACTTACGTCACTGTTAAAAAGAGAGTGGAGAAAGTTGGATCAGTCAAAAATCAACGATATCATCGAATCAATGCCTAGACGAATTGGTTTATGTCATTGACAATAAAGGTACGGCCACAAAATATTAGCTTCTTAAGAACCGTTAGTGTATCATAGCTTATCAGATTATATAAGGACATTTAAATATATTAGGGACATGAAATAACATGAAAAATGCTTTCTGTATCATACTTATGTTTTATTTAGTCAAATTTTAGGATGATCCACTTTTTATGAAACGGACTGTAGATGAGGCATATAATACAATTGGCATGTTTCTGTCAAATAGTTAAGTCCTTGGATAGCTCCTTTAGTAAGCTAGCTCACATTTTTAGGATTTTAGAATTTTGTGCCTTTTCCACGGCCTCTACCTTTGAGTAGCGGTATCAAAGCTGGCGAGAGTCATATTTGCGTGTGTTAAAAATACTGCGTTTTCTCAATCAAATAAGTTAAATAAGTTGCTATATTGTCATTGAAATTATCATAATTCTGATGATACACACATTGAGTGAAACATCATCTCACGTTTTCCTTTATGTGTTGATAGTAGTACGTTCATGCTTGAAATGTCATGTACAGTGCATAAATGAACCTGCTTTATTATTACCTGCAACTAGTTCTGTAATTCCATGATCTGACCTTTTCTGTCTGAAGGCCTGCTAGCGACGACATAGTTAAAGCGAAAACAGCTTTTGAAATATTAATTTGTGCTGTTTATGCTAATCAGATAGATAGATCCGCAACAATGGTCACTTAAAAGGATGTTGCGTATGTGCTGACTATGTTAATGTTGCAGAATTGAAACGGTAGTGTGGTATTTATGGCCTTCAGTCAAGACAAGAAAAGTTGCCAAAACGAAAATGTATCTCGTATATAGCATGGCATCGATTGCATTTTCTAAAAGTTGTTGGGCGACCTAGTGAGGGTTCAATCAGCTCAATGCTGAACTTGCTCACTTTGAAAGGTCTTGCCTCAGTGAAGCGGTCTGCCTCTTCCATCTCGAGCGGTCCAATTTATCCGCGGTTGAGGATCCAATGATCTTACTGTCCTCCAGCACCTGGCGCTCCTATGTCTTCTTTGGTCGCCCTCTGTTTCGTGTACCTGGCACAGGCATTCCCAACGCTAGCCGGGTCTGGTGTTCGCGTGGTCTGCGTATCACGTGCCCGTGCCACCTCAGTCTGTGCCAGCCACAGAATTAAATATTTTGTTTATCTGCTTCGATTTGCTAGAAGTGTGATTAATACGAAATTGACGGCACATCGAAGAACCTATTAAGTGGGCAAAAAGGAATTCCAAATACCTTACAGAGACAGGAAAAAAAGTCGTGCGTCGCTTGCGGATTAATGTGAGTTCCAGCAAAGTGCTTTGATTGCCACAATTCCTTCAGATTCGATGAATTCAGATCATTGCACACAAGTTTTCTCCATAATGTTGGCCCTTCCGATCATTATTAAAGAAAGTAGCAGGCGTACGAAAATTAGTTCACTTGATGATTTCACATCCTCTCCTCGGCATTGCTCACTGTATGGTGCATACATTGAATCGAAGCCCGGCATCGATGTGTGTTTTGGTGTGTACGAAGTGATATCACAGCACGCACGCATCTCCCACTGACTCTGGTGTCCTCTACTGACAGCTTATTGTTTGCCATTTCCAATAGCAAGTGATACACGAATTATCCATTCGAGAAGGAGCAAGTTGTCTAATTCTGTGATGTGCCATTTCGATAATAAGGTTGCATATAACCCTTCCTTTCTAGGAAACCGAAGCGGGCGCAGATGAATCTAATTCTGCGGTGCCACCGCATGATCCCATCAATCGGATTGATTCAGCTCAATATTTGGTTTAGAAAGGTATACATGTAATCAAGTCAGTGACCACTGTCGATCTGTTTAGATAGGACTGATTTTATTCTCCATAAAAATATTGTTTTTGACATGATTCTTGCGATTTGACATTGGATCATGTCATAAAGACTGTCCTATGCATTTTTCGCCGCATTAAATTGCAAGTTCAGGACTTAAAATCAGTCTCTGGAAAACTCTGTTGAAGGATTAATGGCATTGTAGCATTAGAGAGTCAATAAATGCGATGCTACCAAAGTCACTGTGTTGCTTAGAAAGCTAGTAGAACAAATCACCGAGTTAATGGAAACTTAGGGATGAATTTAAATTCTTCATTTAATGACTTCTGCTACCAATCAGATTTCAATTCCAGATTATCGGTGACGTGACCAATGGTCATTTGCAATCTGAAACGTGTGTAATGGAAAGGATGTTTTACTCGACAAGATTCTCAATTTAATTATGCATTTTTGGTATATATTCCAAATTGTCAGTTGGATGCTTTTGATAAGAAAATGAAGTTATCCGTAGAATTATCGGAGAAACTTAAAAAGTTGGGTTGTGCGCGGTGCACCGGTTCCTCTGCCTCCACTGGTCCGCGGACAGAAATTGATGTTTTACTTCACAGTTTCACGTATAATTAATTCATTTTATCAGCTATCTTAGTCACAGCAAACTGCAGAGAAAATTGTTTCAAACATACTGTACAATTAATCCAACCAGGAGAACACTATTCAATTCTGTTTATCACTTCAATTCAAACTTTATGAATTTCTATGTGCAGAAAATGAAGCCCTTTGAAAATCACCGCGATATAAAAAAAAATAACCGATGCACTTCCTGATGTTGAGAAAAAAATGGGAAAAGTGACGAAAATTTTGTAATCCAAGTTCATAATATATCATTATAGTCAACGAAATCTCAATTCCCGCGACCTCAATTTCGGAATCTCATAGAGTTACCCTGCTGTTAATCCTCTTGTCAAAATGCAGGCAATGTTAGCATAACAGCGATCAGCGGTACACCTGAAAGATTTTCAGCATCCTGTAGCTTTATCACACCACAGAGAGATTGTCTGAAAGCCGAGTAATGTCGAAATATTTATCATGTAGAAGCAGGCCCCTACTTTGTAGATAGAGGTGACACTGCCTCGAATCTCATTTCTACACTTCCTGATGTGCTCAGGCGCTTTTTGTCCTTTGCTATTCCTTTCCTGATAAAGGAATCAATTAAAAACACGACGCTTCGTCCGCCATAGACATTGTAATTTAGTCATTCTACTTTCTACCATTTTTGCTTCATATCTAGCATACATGTATATAATTTCCGTTTCCATCTAGCCGTCATCTAACTTTACGGAGTTCAATATGAACTTTTTTATGAAAGATAGAGATAGTCCGGCAGCCAGAACGAGTTTCTGCCGCGAACGAGGCCGAAAGTGAAACTTTCACAGAATGATGTACAACTTCTGCCTACTACGAATCTGCCGAGTTCTAGTGAGTTCCTCTTCTTGTCAGACAGGATCAAAGAAAAACAGATGTAAATCCAATGGAACGCAGATTGCAGTTTTTGGCTAACATAGGATTTTCAATGTTTTCTCTGATTAAAAGAAAAGTACTAAGCCCAGAGTCATAATTTTTGGCATGGACTGTCTTCAGGTCATTTCCTATGATGTTCATGCACCCATGTCTATAAAGCTAAACACATTCAGATCTGGCAAGCCTCTTAATGTCGGCAAACACAAACATTTAGTGCAACTTCATCCACATTCAACCACATACTCACATACATTGCCGATCAGAGGCATGACAACAGCACATGCACATCATAGGAAATGACCTGAAGACATTCCATGTCAAAATTTATGACTCTGGGCTTAATATTTTCCAGTTGATGAGCGAAAACTTGAAAATTTAATTTTAAGCAAAAACTGCAATCTGCGTCCCATTGGATTTACATGTGTTTTTCTTTGATCCTGTCTCACAAGAAGAGGAACTCACTAGAACTTGGCAGACGTGCCGATTCGTAGTAGGCATAGGGTGTACATCATTCTGTGAAAGTTTCACTTTCGGCCTCAGAAACTCGTTCTGGCTGCCGGACTAAACTCCTTCCTATCTTTAAAATTTTGAAGTTTTAACTGACTATCACACGACACTCTAGAGCGTCTACAGTAATATATTTCGCCTATACTTCAATAGGTGCTTCAGTGCATCTTTATAAAATTGTCGTGAATTGTCCTTACACCGGTGGTGTGAGTTGCCCTATTGAAAAGCATATTATTTTCCCATGTCATTCTTTGCATTTAACTTTGGTGTTAATGGATCGCTAATTTAGATCCATTTCTTAAGTATATCAGCTGCATCGACATTGGCAACGCATCCATCGTAATGGTCGGGTGCATCAAGAATCGAGTGAAATGCTTATTTCAGTGGGTTGCGGATTGCTAGTTGTGCTTAAGTTACAGGACATCTTATCAACTGACAATTTTCGAGTGATGAAATTTATAGAATAGAAAAGTGTTTTATTCAATCAAATAAAAATCAAAAGGTACCATACATAATTCAACATTGATGCAAATATATGTTAAATACATTCATAAGAAGACATGCAGTGACATGTGAACACCATAGATTGGTTTCATAGCTTTTCATTGAGAAAGTTTGCTTAAAAGACAAGCCATAAAAGGAAAAAAAGATGATTTCATTTTTACGGTTCTACAAAGAGGTATGCATGGAAGATTTGAATACACTAGACGTTTAGGTATCAAACGTTGAACACAATGAGTAACACTAGATTCTGCATTTAAATAAAGTCTTTTGCTTAACATAAAGCGACGCTTTGAAATTTCATCAATGGAGCAGTCGCACTTTCTTTCACTGTTTCTATAAATGATGCGATGTGCTCTTTTGTCTATTCTTTCTAATCGCAGAGACAATTTTCTATTCAAGCTCACAAATACGGGACAAGCATACTCCAAAATAGATCTAACATAAGATGTATAGATGATATGCAATTCTTCATCAGATACAAACGGGCGCAATTTACGTAGAACATGAAATCGTTTGTTGGCAACTTTGATAATTTTGTCAACATGACAATGCCAAGACAGATCATCTGCAATATTAATGCCAAGTACTGCTACCGAAACAATAATATTCAAGGGGAAATTGTACAGACTGGGATTGCGCAAAACTTTTCTCTTAAGACATGACATTACATTTGATTTCATAAAATTTATTTGCATGTCATTCCCTTCACACCAAAACTTTACATCCATTATGACATTCTTGACGAGGCTCTCAACATTTGAAACTTCAGAATTAAATACTGGTACAATTAATGTGAGATCATCGGCATACTTTACACAATACACATCATTGTCATGGTCGCATTTATAGTCCCCAAAAAAAGAGGCAAAGATAAAGGGGGCGAGAACAGTTCCCAGCAAATGGAGTTCAGCAAATGATAATTGTCTTTTGTTATCTTATTATTTATATATTATCATCACAAATCATTGGGAAATCATATTTTCCACGGAGGACGTTTTCCTAGTTCGCTCAATTACAAGATAATGCAAGAAAGTTCAGTGATCTCTCTCAATGAAGCCTCATAGATACCAGAATCACAGCAAATGAGGTCAGGTTAGATGAAAATCGCTGCAAATTCGCGGATGGTGAATCAGTTCATTCTGATTTTGCAGTGTTGGTTCTGTCTTAAGAAAAATGAAGGGTCACAGAATTTTTCATCCGGCTCTCAACAGGTGATATCCACATGCAAACACAGGATGCAGTGTTACTCGATATCAACAATAGTCTGTTTGATTAACACGTGAACATCCGCGCGATCCATTAACGAGCTGTAAATCCGTCTTCATGAATATATTCCACGTTGTGAAAGCATTGAGGTTTGGCCATTTAAATCGGTCAATATTTAAGTGGTCGGACGCCATTCATGATAAGTTAAACCGAAGATTGTAGTAAAAAATACCAAGTCACCCAACAACTCCAATGTAGACAAATTCAGTTTGAAATCAGGAATTCTTTCATGAATTTCATGATATTGTAAATCAATGCTCTAAAACCAGCTGCCTTTAAAACCAGCTTCATGAAATTTTTTCTAATTACATTACACTGTTTCAAAACCTTGTTTTCAAAAATGGTACTAAAATTGTGCTACTAGACAATTAGTTTCGTGCAGTGATGTAAGCATGGTCCCAGTAATTGGTGAGTAGGACCTAAGCGCTTTGATATTTTACATTCACAGTGACTTCACATTGAGAGCAGATATCAGTAAGCTTTATGTATATCCATGCCTTGCTAGAGAGGCTACCAACAAATACAAGTGTTGCGCTATTAGGATAGTAGACTAACGAATACCGGTTCTTTATTTCAGTCATCTAAACAGTCAGTCATCTACTGCCAAATCAGTAAATGGATATTTCAATTGAAAAGAAGCAGTATAATTTGCAGGAATATGAATCAAGAGCGGATATTTGAATTTATGATTTGCATGATATTGATATAGCGCTGTGCCGTCTGCAGTTAAAGTCTCATCACATCGTCGATTGCGAGTCAATGACGCAGGTCTGTTGTGGAAGGTTTTTTCAATTTACATATCGAGGTATCTCCTTTCAGATATTTGGACATCTCGGGTAATTGTCGTGTTTGAGATATGCATGGGGACGTTCTATTGATTGTTTCCTCTCCAACGTTTGTTTGGTTCATCCCTAGCATTCAAGGTGACGGATATTAGACGGTCGTAGTTGATCGATTGCATTGACTGATTTACCGATAAACCCGATCTCAGGCCTGGTTAAGAGCTCTGAGTTTCCCCCTTATATGTTCATGAAGCTTCATATGCTTGTAGACAGGGGCTACATTGTCATCCTTTAGTGTGGCATCCTAATAGTTTCAGTCCAGATGCCATTCCTTACATCAAGGGGTTCAACCCCTCGATCTCAAGATCACAAGGCCAATTACCTAGTCACTGAGCCACGAGGATCTTGTGCTGGCAATCAGGGATTATAAAGGGATATATCAGCCGATCACCTGTATTCGCATGGATTGCATGACAGGAAGTCTACTTCACCAATGGATTCAGCTCAGACTTGTGTCAATTACTCACGAAATGTAATTGATTATAATTACAAATTATTTGTTTGAAAATGTAATTGATTAGTATGATTACAATTACAAATTACTCCGTTTTTCTTCAATTAGCCTACATTTCAATTACTTTGCAATTACTTTATATATTATTCAGCGTTATGCTATGCGTTTTCCCACCTTTTACCCACGCAGATTTTTATAAGTTATTAACAATTGCTCCCTGGAAAAGCAGACGACGCTTGTAGCATTGATATTAAATTACTACCTTTTATTCTCCCCGTGTTTTCGCCTTACATCTCTGCTTCGATTCAAACTGAATATGCAAGATTGGACCCTTGGCTACTTAGCTAGACTTTGCTTTTATCCGAGGGGAAATTAAGCAATGATAGTTTTCTGATTTACATGTTCAGTTCAGCAATTACGATTAGGTGGAAGGAGTATCATAACAACGGCACTTAATTTAGATTTTGGAAATGTGCTTCGTCAATTTCTTTGAAAACAGCACCGGCAGCTGTACACCTGGTAAACATCTAAGTATAGTAACGCATTATCAACGAGAGAGTCAAACAATTCAATTGCATTAAGCTGTGCTGACTGCAGTAATTGCAATTACTTCTCAATTACATGGCCAGGAATGTAATTGATTACGATCACAAATTACTCATCAGAAAATGTAATTGATCGCAATTACTAATTACAACACCAGTCTGGTTAAACTTATGTATAAATTGCAATACTGTTATAAAATCTTCTAACATGATAATCCTAGTTAGCACGCTATGATATCTGCAAGTCGCAGATGCTTCTAAATCCATTTTTAGAAATTAATTGATTTGCTTTATAGCTATTTATATTTCAGAAAAAAA
The DNA here is from genome assembly GCA_907163375.1 of Prostheceraeus crozeri. Classification (NCBI taxonomy): domain Eukaryota; kingdom Metazoa; phylum Platyhelminthes; order Polycladida; family Euryleptidae; genus Prostheceraeus; species Prostheceraeus crozeri. The sequence goes on from CAJQUW010006169.1 coordinate 824,495, forward strand.
CAGTAGTCTAGCCAACCGACGTCTTTGCAGAAGGAGAGAAATGTATGGTCACTAATTTGTAATTGTCTTCGGAGTATCTTTCTTCGTAGGCCACATTTCTCGACACACGATTAATTGTTTTCACAGACAAATTTTGCTTCCTTGTAAAAGCATCATCGAATCTTAGGGCGTGAATTTCTATTCCTCTTACTTTTTGAAAGTATGTGAAGGAATGCGATACTACTTTCAAATGATGCATTTTGGCTGCGTGTACAGAATATTTTTCGAAATTTACTGAAGCCGGTTTACACAAAATTCTGGAATAAAAAAGCGAACTGAAAGTCAACATCACACATTCAGATTTCTTCATGTAAATATTTCCTGCTTGTCAATGATTTAGAGGAATTCAATGGGAATGGAGAATGTTTGGTGTAACTTGGCAAATCGCTCCATGTATGAGAATGTGCCCTCAAATGAGATATCTTGCTGCTCTGATGCGGAATTGTTTGTTTGTCTGGATACTAGTTTACTTTCAGTACGCTATCACTCATCAATCTATAATTGGAATTTCCCACAAGTTTCAGAGTTTCATGGAATTATCTCGATTCCTGATGAATTTCTCTTCCCCATGCGCTGTGATCCTTCGCAATTAGGTATAGTCATGTCCCTTTTTACTGCATGTAAATATGTTCGAATGACTGAGCATGTTATTATCAAATTTCTCCAGCGAAACTGTTGATGATTTACTATAGTTGAATCATCTTTGTTGTCTAGAAAACTGGTAACCTGAAGTCTCAAATGATAATCAAGTCTTTTATGGATCGTTATTAGTAGCATTTGTCAGCTTTAGTTTGTTGTTTTGATCCATTTCATTTTCAGAGTCACTTTCATTCTGTTTAAATATAAGTTAATTTATCAGACCAGATGTTTTTACCTGGTCTTGACATCCCGAGAATGTTTCATTTCTTGAAATTGGCATTTAGACACATGATAAATAATTTTATTTTAAGGATTTGCTGGTGACTCTATGTTTTTAACATCATTTTTGTCACTTATCAAAAATAGTGGAAAGTTGCCTGAGATGTAAACCGGATAATAATTATGATGTTGAGTGTTTTCTGTCCCTTAATTTTATCGTATATCATTCAACCCAAGAATTCGTATACGAAAGAAGGTGAACAAAGTTATTGAAAAGTCTGAAAATCCCAGTTATATTGAACAATTTTGGATCCTTAGTTACTCCATTTAAACAATAGTGGACCCAAAACTAAAACAGTTTTCCAGCATTTCGAAACGTATTTTTCATTATGTAGCCGCGCTAAATTACTCACTTAGATGGTGTAGAATGTTCTCAAATGTAGAATCTGCAATCGGGTGATGGATTCGTCCAGATATCCAGGAATCATTGATGAACAAGTACAATTCATCTTTTTTAATCACCGCTTACAGAAGCTTTCACTGACAAAAAACACGTACTAACCTTTGTGAGGGCTATCTGAATATAGCTTCATCGCGACCGATATCGCATCTCAGACATGCTATAGGCGTTCTACATTGTGAGCAGTCGGAGCGTCTTCTGATTACTCATCGACTCCGCAAGAAGGGACGAGCTCCGACCTCTATGATGGCGTGAACGGCGACTTGGTGTCGGTCTGTCGGATCTTGCCGCCCTAATTAAGTGTTACGACTTTCGCGACCTCAGCAGTTGTTGGTTAATTGCTTCTACGAGGCATCTTGTCGATGTGTTGCTATGCTGAACTTGTCAACATATGAGACGATACAAGTGATGAGAGCTGAGAGCAATTTTGCCCACAAGTGTTCACATGGGCGAGGGGTAGTTTGTATCCGATACAAGGTTCACAATGCTCACAGTCGTCAATAATGCATTTTTAGCAAATAATCTGAAGCAAGTTGCATAATACCAAAAGCAAACTCCAAGATACAAATAACGGAGGAAAGCAAACAACTGAACCCTACACTAATTCCAAGCGTGAAAGGGAGAGCCATTTTTAAAAAGCTGTGTTTTCAAGGATGCTTACTGACGGAGGATGTGGATCTGAGAAATTCAAAGCGCAGTCGTCAGATGTCATGTTAATAACAGAAAAATTGTCAATGCTGCAATGGTAACCACATTTTAATCTGTGATCATAAATTGCTGATTACCTGTTCTGGTGCTCCCTAATCCTCATTCCCAGATGGCACATATAGTCTCACCCATAGAAATCCGACACTCTAATAACAAAGGACTAGAGCGGCCACGGACATAGAAAACTATAGAACGTCGTAGACATGCACTATCATGACAACGTTATCTATTAGGAGGGGAGCTACTGACACTTTCTTCCTAAATTCGCGCACAAAGGGCTTAATAGCATGGATTTTTAGATCTTGAAACGCTGAATACAAAATTCAAATTCTTTCGTGTCACAGCCAGTCGCTTTTGGTTGTGGGTAAGGTTAAAGGATTCCCATTGGAATCCAATGGTAAAATTCAAGAAATATCTATGGATTTTGAAACACTTGGCAATTTTCATACATTTTCTTTTGCAGAAATAAAACTATTTATCAGAATGCCATGAAATTTGAAACATGATTGAGTTCAGAGCATCAACTTCGATATAAAAGTTGAAGTCAGTCACATGATTCAGTATTTGATATCTGAGAGCCTCTAGTCCGGGAGCTAGCGTGAAGTTGTGCAGGGAACGAGGTAGTACATAAAACTTTCACATAACACAGTACACCTCTAACCTACTGCAAAACTTCGCGTCTGCCGGATCAGATCATTTGTTTTTAAGAATTATAGAGGATAACACAATCCTATGTATTTCCAGTGGTAAAATTGTGACATTTAAGGTGTTGACTCCATTTTTTCGAATTTTTGCTCATAAAAGTTACACAAATTGGTATTTTGTTAAACTCCTTATTATAGAAATCATCTACAGATCATGATCTTTCAAATGAGTTACATTCAGTGACAGAGGATGAAGTAAAGTGTACAAACAGACACTTTTCGTTGGTGTAACTGCAAATTTTAACATAGAAATTTCAGGAAAATTGTTGATATACTTTAACGAAAAGTGTCTGTTTGTACACTTTACTTCATCCTCTGTCAATGAATGATGACTCATTTGAAAGATCATGATCTGTAGATGATTTCTATAATAAGGAGTTCAACAAAATACCAATTTGTGTAACTTTTATGAGCAAAAATTCGAAAAAATGGAGTCAACACCTTAAATGTCACAATTTTACCACTGGAAATACATAGGATTGTGTTATCCTCTATAATTCTTAAAAGCAAATGATCTGATCCGGCAGACGCGAAGTTTTGCAGTAGGTTAGAGGTGTACTATGCTATGTGAAAGTTTTATGTACTACCTCGTTCCCTGCACAACTTCACGCTAGCTCCCGGACTACTCTACAAAATGAGTAAAATCGCCAAAAAATTAAGTCAAAACATGACATATCCACAAATCCATGCTGTTAAGCCGTTTGTGCGCGTATTTAGGAAGAAAGCGTCAGTAGCTCCCGGAATATGTACGATGGCGGCTTCCCGTGGTTGACAATAGGAAGACGCCGGCAGCTTATCAGTGCACTATGAAAATTTTCACGATTGCTATCATTTCTCTGTATTTATCCATTGTGACCATTGTGACAAGGTAAGTTGCAATAAATCGCCTTGCGGCATGAATCTATAACTGTTGCATGCATCAGTGATCTGATTCTTCTAAAGGTCTAGCAATCGGCGCATAGCCGAGCGGCTGAAATATCCATCAGCAGCTGCTGTCCATTCTATTAACTCAAACAAAGCGAGAGGTCGGAATTCTATGGTCTCCCCTAAGTAAGTACTGTGTGGATCAGCCACTGAGTAGTTAGGGGTCAACCTCAGAATGAAATCGATAAACAATGCCACTTGGACTGAAAACCACTGAGTAGATGATTTCTTTCAAACCGAAGCAGTGACCCAATTTTCTGGTATGAAACACAAAACCAATACTGCGGTCATTATCACTGCCTAGAAAATACTGTTTCCAGCGCCTTTTTAAACGACAAGATTCTTCACCAATACATGGAATTTCATGCGTCTATTTTGTTCAGTTTGTTCATTCATGAAGATTGCTATGGTCTCCCCTAAGTAAGTACTGTGTGGATCAGCCACTGAGTAGTTAGGGGTCAACCTCAGAATGAAATCGATAAACAATGCCACTTGGACTGAAAACCACTGAGTAGATGATTTCTTTCAAACCGAAGCAGTGACCCAATTTTCTGGTATGAAACACAAAACCAATACTGCGGTCATTATCACTGCCTAGAAAATACTGTTTCCAGCGCCTTTTTAAACGACAAGATTCTTCACCAATACATGGAATTTCATGCGTCTATTTTGTTCAGTTTGTTCATTCATGAAGATTTGCTTGGTCAACTTTCGTGCACATAAAATGTTCGATTTCAATTTACATGTTTTAAGCTTTGATTTTTGTAGCAAACATTTGCTATATCAAAATTTCAGCAAAATTGACTTCTCGGCTTTGCTAGTCCGATGCTGATGCATTACATCATCAGATATCAGTGAAAGAGGTCAATGATCTTCACATTTGATGCGTCATGGTGACAGGGGTGAAAGTGATTAAAATTTCTAACCGGTTAACTGCTAGCATCCTTGCATGGTGCAAGTATCAATGCTGCTACAAAGTGGGCGCAAATATTCTGATATCAATGCCTATTTGAAGATCTAAAAATGAAATGGCATTGAGACACTGCATACAGAAGAATAATTGCAAGACACATAAAATAACAGATTAGTAATTCGAAAATCTGTAAATGAGACGCCTTCATAGCCACGATGCTGATATAGCCATTAATTGACAGATGGACAATGTTTGAGAGATACATCGTCAATGAAAAGTTAAACTTAAGATACAATAATCATGCATCACATTGTTGCAGAAACTTTCACATCAGAGCAACATGCTGTTTAGGAAAAGTTAATGTTAAGTTTACAATGGTCTTGTACTTGCTTGCTTGCTTATAACTCGTGCCACGACGGCGTAGAGCCTGCACTATGCACCACACTTCTCCATGTCGATCTACCGGAGGTCAGCAACGGTACGTTCTCTCAGCGAATATCGAACTCGATATCGAATATCGATCCTTTTTAATAACATAACGCCATCCTGTTTGCGGAGCGCCTCGCGGCCGTCTCCATCCAGCGCCACCAGGGTCGAAGGGGGGATAGTTGGATGGATATCGGGGAGGCGGTTCAGATAACCAAACCATCAAAGGTGCTTCTGTGTCAGCAACCGAAGCACTGCAGGTTGCCTGGTGCAGCGACGTATTTCGATGTTGGGGACTCGATCAATCCATCTTGTACGATCTATCTTTATTATTTAACTAACTTGATTATTAATGAATTTGTACAAAAAACAGATTGTGAACATGCCTCATCTTAAATTAGTTTTCTGAATCAATAAATTATATCTTTCTCTGAATTTCATATACAGAAATATGGCAATTATTTTGACAACTTTGATAGGCGTACTTTAATTATCGATTGTCTAGCATTTTCAATGCTTTTCTTAGTTAACACCAGTGTAAGCAAGCTCTTACTGTGAATTTGAGATTCCTTTCGGTCAGTAATCCGTGACCGGCCTTGCTATGTGAATGGATATATTCTGCAATTTACTTCTTTATTAGAAGAGCAGCATATTCTCTAAATACAGAAATGCTGATTGCTATTTGTTAAGAATCAGTACTTGGAAAGGGAGAATCTCCTTTACGATAGTGAATCAGCTGCTGATTGGTCTTAGATAATATCCTGATCGGGTTCTATAGCGGCCGTGTTATTGCTTTAAAGCAGGGATGCGGAGTCCTGTCTCAGTGGAAAAAATTCTGTCGGCCCATTATCATCCATCTGATGTTGGCCTGATAAGCAAAGTGGCCCAGCGCATTTATATCGGCCCAACATGAGTTGCCAACACTCACCCAATACGCGCCCAATACACGCCAACGCTCACCCGACACCGATCAAAATTTTGTTTTATATACTACTGGTTAATTCGTCATGCCCTTTCTGTATTATAGCAAAAAGAATATCATAAGTTTGATATCACTATGGAATTTCTTACTTCTCCTTCCACCTCTTCCTCACTTTCTTATCACCCATGAAACAAGAGCGGAACAACGAGAACAACTGTACTTCACTTCAATATTTATTATAGTATGCTTCATACAGCAGAGGAATTACCACAGGCGCCTCCTGTTGTTTCTTCCACAGTTCAGATCATTCGTGTAAAGTAAATGGGATTTTTCACCTCTGCTTTCTCGACGTTCTCATCGACTTATCGACGGTGTAGGGATTCTGGAAGACAAAAAAATGAAAATGACAGTACGATATATTAAAAAAATAGTTCGGCTTCAGGAAGCTAAAATTGATTCTAACAAATGAGAAACATTTTAAGCACATTTATTGGGTTAGCATTACCAACTTCGCAATTTCCTGATAAATCGTATTTTCAACAAAATCCAATACAATTAAACCTACATTATATGGTACGAGTCTCAACTTTGTCCTGAGATAGGGCTTGGAAGAGAAGAAGGTCTAATATTCTATTCTAAAGGCATGGACTCCTAGATATATAACACCTGGACTGTCAGCCAAAATGTCAGGTGTGCATCAGGGGCTAATCTCTTGTTCATTATGTTACAAAGCAAATGTTTTTTTTAAATTGACATGAGCATATTAAGTAAAATTTATTTTTCGGCTAGAAACGGCAAATTCTCTGTATCAAGAATATACTTTCTCACTTGAGCTGTGAGTTCGGTAAATATTCTAGGATAGATACATGTATAATAGCGCAGGCCCATGCATTCCAAATACTTTTAAGTGTATTAATTTTGAGATCGCTCTTTTGAAATCAGATATACAGTATATGTTTTATTTCCTAAGCCAGATGTTTAGCCACACAATTCTCACAATATTTAGATTTGAGGTAGACGTCTTAGGTCAATAAATCATAAAATACTCCCAAATTTTCGAATGTCTCTTTCTCAAGGGTATGAAATCACACTGACAGTGGGTAAATTATCTTACAAACAACTAACATAGTACAAAATTCAAACACAAATAACTCAGAGGTCCTACTTCTCATACTAAATAAACATTGATATCTGGGCGATACTTAGAAATGAAATCTTTCTCAGATATCTTCCGCTCAATCGTATTAGCAAATCCTCGCTTTAAAATAAAAGGGGTCACAAATGAAAGGTCAGGTAACATACCTTGAGTTTTAACAAAATGTTTATGAAATAAACTCGAATCAGTTGTAAGGTGCTCATGCATACGTTGACGAAAAGAACGAAAAGTCTCACCGATACAAAAAATTTCACGCTAATTGCATGTCAACTGATAAACAACATTTTTCAAGTAACAAAAATTATTATTCTTACACAAACAATTACTAGTACAAAATAATTTTTCTTTAAATGAAACACTTCTTTTCAAATTAGGCTGGGTCACAAATACTGGCTTTAAATCAAACAAATGATGCTGGAAACTTTTAAACTCTTTTCTTATATTAGTTGCCTGAAAATCATAATGAATGGTACCCTTAAATGTAGTTGTCTTCTGTTTGCTTCTTTTCTATGTCTTCTTTTGCTTTCATTCATTGGTTTAGGTTTCATGTATCGTTCAACAATATCTCAAGGGTACCCGTTTGCAAGAAATCTTTTTTTCATACAATATAGTCCATCTTTGATCTTGCTCATGGTGGAACAATTGCGATGTACTCGCAGACACTCTGTACGTAGCAGGTTTATCTTTCTCTGCCACGGCACCCAACTATAAATCTATAATGTCTATAAATCCCTATCGCACCATCAACATAGAATAGTGGTTTCAAAAGAATAGAAGAAAACTTTATAACGATTAAATACAACTTCATGTATCAATTCTGCAACTTTCATACAGCATCATGTAGACTTTTATCATGTCAGAAATCACAGTGGACTGGACACATAAGCAATGCCTTTATCATTCATAAAATCTATTGATCGTGAAGCAGCGTCGTCTTTGCAGTTTAATTGTCTGAATGAATTTTACCACAGTATATTCGACTATTCGACTTTTTTGCAGTTTATTTCATATATCATTTGTAAAACCTCATTCCCATTGTTCGAATAATTTTGCATGTTGTATAGGCAGGAGAATTTAACAAGAATTTCTGTTAGTCATTTATGTATAATTAAGCTGTTGCATTGCTAGAATACAGAAAGAAAGCTCTTTCTCATTCACTCGATGCACGCAGGTTGTGCGTGAAATATTGTGTCCTCTTTGATTCAAGATCAAAGAAGACTAATAACATCACAAGTTCAGATTAAAAACTTTTTGTCATTTTTGGCAACCACTTTTCAACTAGAATCAACTAACTATTTTCGTCAATTCTCCTGATTTTAATCTGTATGCTCTAAAGAACATTTCGCACGAGTCACATTTTTGGATATTCAAAACATACAAGTGTCCGTCACACAATGATTAGGAGTCCATGTCTAAAGGTCTCAATTTGTATTTGCCTTGTTTATTGAGTCTTAAGATATCTACTGATTTTCTTTACCGTAGTATTTTTTCATTTATGATTGTATGCGTTATATAGACTACTATCGTTTATTGAATAGAGATTTATAATAATAATAAAATAATATAATTATAAGAATAAATTGCTTAATACTATTATTATTTGCTTTTGTAATTTGAATCTAATGCAGGAATTAGAGTAAATAGATTTCTGACGGTTCATTTCAATATTTTGCGTCGTTCGCAGTGTTTTGAGCCAGTTCGGACATTCTAAATTTTAAAAAAGTCATGATATTTAATATATCAATTTTTGAATGGAATTCTCAATTTTTGCCAAATATTTTTATAGTGATAGGATGAAACTGTCTTTATTTTTTTATAGTTTTAATCTATTGTTGTCTATTTCGATCATCATCAGTAGAAAATGAAGTATATGCTATAAAACTACAGTGCATGCGTTTTTACACCAAAACCTAGATGCAGCATATGAGACGAAAACATTTCACTTCGATTGATCATTGTGAGAACTGCTGAAGTTTCAGAAAGCTCAGCATGCAATGAGTTGCTGACTCTCCGAAAGTGCACATTTTGCTTATGACGGATCTGCAAATATTGCATTTAGAATCTTGCACAATGAAGTGATGAATTGCGTACCTTTGAGTATGTACCAGAGAATTCGATTAATTTGCAGCAGGGAATGGAGCAGAAGACCACAGAGAAGATTGGACAGAATGAATAGCGGATTATACACCTCTACAAGAAAAATCCAACATGATTTAAACATTGTTGCAAATATACGAGGGGCGTTCCAAAAGTATCCGGACTGAGTCCATAACTTTGAGAGTAATGATCTGATCCATCTGAAGTTTAGGTATGTTGAACCCATTATCATCATTAATAAGCACAAAAAATTTCATCCCGATATCTTAATTGGTTACAAAGCTGCAAATATTTTAGTAATGTCACTACTTGAAATTTAGTGACGACCAAATTGATTATTAAGAATCGTAAAATCATATCATTTATTGTTTCTTTTCTTTCTTATGAATTCTTCTCACGACTTTGATGTCTTCTATTGCTTTAGAATGTTGACTGATTTAGTCAGATGCAAAGTTTGTTATTGAATTGCACTCGTCTCATGGATTTCACTGAGCTGCGTTCGATGTTCATGATTCACGAATTGTCACATTAAAGTTAATTGACTTAATGATTTTTCAATCAATCGTCGATAAAGTCACGCGATGGAAGATACGAGTATTCAGAAACCGGAGAGCCAGCGCGCAATCATCGCCTTTTTGACATTCGAGGGGTCTACACCAACAGAAATTCATTCGAGGCTAGTCAATCAACTTGGCTCATCTGCTTTGTCACGAACTCAGGTTTTTGCATGGGCAAGACAATTTCGTGAAGGTCGCCAGAACATCAGCGATGAAAGTCGATCGGGTCGCCCAGCGGATGCCACTAGCCAACATGCAATCGCGAATGTCGAGAAAGTGATAATGGAAGACCGACGTTCTAGTTTCTCAAATCACCATCAAGCTCGGCTTATCTCGTGGAACTGTACACCGCATCTTGAAAGACCATCTTCAATTGAGTAAACTGTGTGCTCGTTGGGTGCCAAAACTGCTGAATTCAGACCAAAGAACTCGAAGGGTGGAATGCTCACAAGAAAATGTGCTGGCGCTTCAGACCGAGGGAGCTGATGGATACTGGGCACGCTTCATGACAACTGATGAAACTTGGCTGCCATACTTCTCTCCCGAAACCAAAGAAGCATCGAAGCAGTGGTTGACGAAGGGTTCCACGCCCCCCGTGAAAGCAAAGTCTTCTCCAATGGCAAAGAAGGTCATGTTGACTGCTTTCTGGTATGAACAAGGCATCATCCACTTGGACTTTCTTCCCGACTCCACTACAATCAATGCGGATTACTACTGTGGAGTATTGCAAGAAGTTCATCACCATCTTCGACATCGCCGTCCAGGGAAGAAATCGAAAGTGATCCTGCTCCATCAAGACAACGCCAGACCCCACACCGCTCGGAAAACGATGGAGAGGATAGATGATCTGTGTTGGGACATCGCACCGCATCCGCCATACAGCCCAGACCTGGCACCATCGGATTATGCCTTATTTCCTCACATGAAAAGCATTCTTCGTGGAATGCATTTCGACACAAGGGAGGAGCTGGAACAGAAGACGAGATCAGTGTTGGCGTCCATCTCACCTGAATGGTTCCAGTCTGCCATTCGCAAACTTGAAGATCGTTGGAAGAAGTGCATCATGTTGCAAGGTGACTACATTGAGAAGGTTGCTCTGCCACAAGAAGACTGTTAGTTTGTAACGTGTATCCCTTTTTCTTTTTTGATAAAAAATGTTTAAATATCCATTTTTCTTTTTTGACAAAATATTGTTTTTGGTCGTCACTAAATTTCAAGTAGTGACATTACTAAAATATTTGCAGCTTTGTAACCAATTAAGATATCGGGATGAAATTTTTTGTGCTTATTAATGATGATAATGGGTTCAACATACCTAAACTTCAGAGGGATCAGATCATTACTCTCAAAGTTATGGACTCAGTCCGGATACTTTTGGAACGCCCCTCGTACTACGGTACATGAATTGCAAATATGCTCCTTTATTGATATTTATTTGTTACACACAAACATCGAAAAACACTTGTTCGTTGGTACCGGTACCGTAAATTTTACAAGATAACTAATACGAAGTATAACTAGCGGCTAATTTTTTGTTGGCATTAGATACTTCGGTGTAAATAATCTATGATGTGATACTAACTAATTCTATTCATTTGTCATGTAGGAATCTACGAAGAACAAACGGTATTTTCGCCGAATACATTGATGTCATTTGTCAATGGATAAAACTCCGTGGATGTAATAGTTAAAACGTTATACGCTAACCAATAGGTCAAATACATAGGGTTAATTAGTTTAAACTCTATCAAGTACTCTACCCTCTAAGCAATTCATATTATTGTCTAAACAGGGGGTAAAACTACTGCTACTGAAAATACGCTACGGAATACCAATTAATAATTCATGCATCGAGAAGTACAAAAAGAGAATTTAGCAACCTTACTCAGCGAGTGAATTCTGTCCAACTGAAGTTGTCAGAATTGTCGCTTCAATTTATCCTAGTACTTAGCGATATTAACTATCCTAACGCTCGTGCACCTGGTTCTCCTTACCAATAGATAAAGAAGATCAGGTCTGCTATCCATCATACTCATACTCAGGTCATTTGGTCCTTCCACAACTTCATAATTATATGACTTATTATATCAAGAACAAGATTTTCTACTCCATGTTTCATCAGTCGTGGCCAGCATGCAAAATATTCTTTTCATGAAATATGTTAGTCGTCTATCAGACGTATTCCTCCATTCTATTTCCATAATCAATGTTATCGTTGATTATGGGAAATGTAAACATGTAAACTTTTATAAGATGACAGTCAACTAATGCATATACTCGTAGGCCCCTACAGAATAGGCACAATAGGCTTCGATTTTACAATTATTGGAAAACTTAGTTATATGACACATATGCAGTCAATGACTTACCTATTGCTTATTCACAAAATTATGGACTTCGGTGAATTGAGCAAAATTGGACGGAAGAAGATTGCACACAAACAGTCACAATGAATGGTAGAGAAAGTGAAGAGAAAATGATCCAAGTCTGCATGCGAAATTGACGTCATCTCAGTGGTGATGCATTGGAAAGTTCATCCGTGTTTAGGGAATGCTGATGGGAGAAGCGATCGGCACTTGAAAGGGAAGTTTCATAACTGTCGCAAATGTATCGGGAGCACCAAGTTACACCGACAGGAGAGACAAATGATCACACGCTTTCATCTCCCGACAACTGCCCAACAGCTCTCTGTCGGGCAGATATTGGCCCATCATCATATTATCAAAATTTTTCCACTGGGATCATTTTGATAGGACTCCTACTCTGACTCCGGGTGGCAAGTATATATAGCCTAGTTTTTAAAATAAACTGGCAACCTACATCATAGATCATTATAGGCTTACCTGAACCTATCTTCAGTGATCATTGTTGTATCAATTATCAATCATTTTCGATGAAAGTCTATCAAATGTCGCTTTAAGCTGGATGCATACGACTCGGGTCCTCCCATCTTGTTGATGAGTGCTTCACACGGGTTTTCTCCGGTCTCTACCAGGCAGGAAAATCCCTTTCTTATATGAGTACACTTTCGACTTTTGTTTGACGGGAGAAAGTTGACATCAAGACGGTGACAGCTAAATGCGCAAGGCTAGATAATTTGTTTGTATTATATTTCGGGTCTAGTTATAGGCCCGAGTCCTATCATTTGATAGGACTCCGACTCCGCATCCCTGTTTTAAAGTCACTTGACGCATTTCAGAAAGCGACCAGTGTAGTTGGATACTAATTCACATTATGATCAAACTTTCTCAAGTGTATATAAATACCCTGTGTCTGTACGCGCTAATTTTTTGTTTGTCTTTTGCTTCAGAAAAATTCCATATTGCGTCCTAGATATTAGAGATTATATTTGTGTATAACCTGATTTCAATCAAACGTTGTTGCATAATCATCTGTTAGCACTTTCTTTGTTTAAAGGTCATCCATATTCAAGAATCATTTGATTGGGATCCTGACTAAACGAATTAAGGTAATGATTTCAACGGACATTCCGTCTGCTTGACTGAAGACGAATTTTCTTAAAAACGGAGCTTTCCTCACATTTTTTGTCATTTTTGAGGAATTGTATTTTTGACTTTCCTTGTATAAATTGTAACTACAAAAAAGTGACGATGATTGGTGTTTGATTTTTCTGTGCTTGTCTTTCATTTTAGAATGATTTTATGGTTCTATTTCTTTAATTTCAGGTCTTTACTTGTTGGTCATTATGCGCATTGTGCAGCTTATTTCATCATTCTCAATTGGGCACCTTCCTACTTCCATGACAACTTCCCGCAAGCGACAGTGAGTGAAAAGGAAAACGTTCAAGTATCTGATGGAGAGGTTCCGTGGGTGAATTTACTTATTGCAGGTTAAATCTTGCAATAATTCAAGTTAGCATTCCATGACAAATTGAAGCTTGCAAGCTCTTCGCTTGTCGTGAGGTTTGGTTGATGCAAAAGTGTTGTCACAAGGTCAACCGAGTCAATCTGACCTAAGTTAGAAATTAGAATGCATTTCACCTGAATAATATCATAACATAAGAGATGCATGAATCAATTACTGGACACTTAAATTCATTAATTGCATACTACTATCAAAGTGAGCAATAGCAGTATGTTAATTAACACATTGTCGAGGGAAAAAAGTTAATAAGAAAGAATCTACATGTATAACCCAGAGGACAGTCACTTATTCATCAGTATGTGTTTCAAGTGTGTACTTGCATTCGTTGTAAGACAGTGCTGACTACCGGCCTGAACTAAATATCACGCCTTCTTCATTCTCCTTCTATTTATCCCCAAACTTTTCATACGTTCTGCGCACTTGTTCACCTCGATTGAATCCATCAATCTTTTTTCTGCCTGCCGAACGCCAAGCATGCCTCCCAAGTGCCTTCCATTCGAATACAGGCTCTTGCTTCTCTCCAATATCCAATCTTCTGATTGACTGCTTCAATCTTCCGGGAATTTTGAAACTTCCATTTTCCAGAAATAGTTCTTGGCCTTATTGTCAAAGCTTTCATGGTATTGATGTGGATGCGACCACTGCTCGATTAAATTCTTTTATTCCTTTGACCCTCAATCGTTCAAATTTTCACCATCATATTTAGTTCACCAGTCAATTTCACTGCGATAATATTGTAAATTTAGCTAACAATGTTGCTGTCTAAATTTAATTTGTGTGTAAATCCATTTTATATAACAACATTTTAGGCAATTTTTGGCTCTTCAACGGCAATCTTCTTGAAAATGTACATATATAGCCTATTTTTCATGTAGAACTCGAAAATCATTGTGGCGACCACACCAATGGAGTATTTGTACAAGTTATTGTGTTTGTACTATGAATCAATAATGTGAAAACATCAGTTTTCTCTCCCGAGTAATTTAATGCCACTAAATAATTACGAATAAAAAAATATGTACACGGCCGACGTTTCGGGTCCAGACCCTTTCTCAAGGCAAGGCAGCAATAATTGCTGCATATACATTTGTATCAACAATGGCCATTTTTAACTACATGCTTTATCGGAAATCTCGGTTGGTGCAGTACCGGTCGAAAATTTCGGACCGGTTATAACTCTGATTTATGATATATTATTATATTATTCTATTATTCTTATTATATTATTAATATTATTATATTATTATATTTTCTCTTCATCAATAAAAGAGAAAAGGAAATTCTCGATACAAGCATTATAAAAAATCAATTGCATATTTATACGAATGTTATCGCATTGACGTGTTATGAGAAGGAACTACAAGTAGGTCTCCTAGAAGCATTAAAGGTAATATCACAATGCACAGTGTAAAAAACACATGGGTCTTCATTTCAATATAAGTGCAATTCATCTCATGGGAGTTCTGATGAATGAAATTTTCAGACTGACAAGTTTTGAGGCTTAGCTAAAATGTACTTATAATTTCATGCACACTGAAGGAAATTGTCCACGTGCTAATGCAGTTAATGTCATGTTCTTAAATTGATATAGTGTATTGCACTCTTAAAACACAACACCCGCAGGTAAATAAAACTTTAATTTCTGAACCTCTTGAATAACATTCCAGCGTATTTGCATCATTTTATAGGTTGGATCTGCATTTAGCAATTGTTTCAATGAAATTTGATTATGAATGTTGATTGACAAAATACAAAAGTCATCCAGGATTATGGGAAAAGTCAGGTTAGTGCACTTCGAATGAACAATAATATACAATAGAAACTCAATAAATACTTAATAAGTGTAGCCCTGAAAAGGGCTGTTGAAGCGTTCACGCCGGTCATCAGGTAATATAAAAGAAAGAAATAATACTTAGATGGCGTACCGAAAAATAAAACATATTTACAATCTTTATACAAGACATACCAGAAAAGAATAAACATAGAAGGGGTTCTTCAGCAAAATGACCAGCTAGGTCGCGTTTCGGGTCCTTTAACATTTTGTACGCTCAAACCCTAGCAATTATTATTTAAAATTCCATACAAAGCATATTTATTCATATTCTTTCCAATAATGATTCTTAAGCTTTATTCAACAAAGAGAAAATTAATCGAGGCTTTAAGCATCACATTGCATGCAGAGGGTTGACATTGTACACGATCGACTGTGTTTATGACGCAAATTGCTGTCTTTTTTATCACTATCATTGATCTCGCGATAAAATGTCTCATCATTCTACTTTATTTGAATTTTGAAGTAGAGTAAATTGTATAAACGTTTTGTGTTATGGCAGAAATGTAATCTCCATACCGAGTGCAACTCCTTTCAACAAATGACTTGCGATTCATTGCATTCTCCTTTTCTTCAGAGTTGGGTATTCAATGTTGTGCCTTGGTTAGTTGCCCTACCAAGCTCATTGGTCACAGGGATTTTCTCCGATTGGCTTCTGTGTCACAACTATGATCTGACGTTTGTTCGTAAACTTATGGAATCTCTGAGTTTGTTGGGAACTGCTCTATTTTTGATCCTCCTTACCTTTACTGACGATTATTTCCTCTCAATCATGTGCATCGGACTTGCGATTGCCTTCGGAGGCTGCCATCAAGCCGGTATCTGTCTCAATGTTCTGGATGTTGCGCCAGACTGTGGCGGAGCCGTATTTGGTGAGTGCATTTATCGTCATTGAATTTCATCTGCTATTCAAGTTTTTTGGTATTGATGCAACGGTCAGCTGATAACAATAAGCAGGGTGTCTGCAGAGTCCTAAATGTCCTAGAACCCGAAAAACCGATCTAAAAGTCCTAAAATGTCCTGAATGTTGTTAAAAGTCCTGAAAACCTAATCGGCACTGCGTTTTGTAAAATCTCAAATCAAGAAACTTCAAAGCGCTTAATTCTTCCATCCGAACAATATATTTTTCATTTCAAATCGATAAGACACATGAATAGTCAAAGAAGTATTGTTTTGTCTGTTATTTTGATGTGTGACATCTGTATGTTCGTCCATAACAGCCGGATGCGTAAACGGCTCGGCTCCTATTGTTACGGGAAAACAAGAAAGGCATTAATCTGAATTCTACTTCGTCATAGCGGCAGTAGTTAGTTCTACACATTAAATGCCATTTGAAAAGTGCGTACGTACACAGCCATTTCCCACACACCAGTTACATCTCCCTGACGTCCTTCTGAAGCTAAAATGCTGATTTAGGTTTCTGCGACTTTTAGCTTTATCTTAATTTCAAATTCATCTCCAAATAGGTTAGATTGTTTTCTATAGCATAATTTCATGATTTCGTTACATTTGGTAGCATTAGGTAGCATTCAATGAAACACATCGATTTTCTGTAAAATGAATGAACCTTGTTTACACTTGGAAGCACATTAGGCACGGGCACTTTCTTCCATGTGGCCGAGTTATTATTTATCCCACTCATTCTTTTTGTGCTGAGCGTTTAGCAAGAAGGCAGAGTGCATTTATTTTAACATGTCTTAGGTTTGACCCGACCAAAATTTGAACTACTCAGCCATAAGGCCACTGCGCCGGTTTTATGAATGATTAACTATAAATTATCTCATGATCATTAATGATGCCACAGGATTGAATACAATTTTGAACACATTTGAATGTACATTTGTATGTATTGAATGTTATTTCAATTCAACGTGCTAAATATTTTAGAAATGCAGTAGGAACATGCCATAGGAGAGATAACAGTAGACCGTCGATGATGTAGTCAATTTCTATGCAGGTTGGCGGTCGAGCCCGGGAATTTGAAGCTTGAAGTCCGGCCACCACGCTGTCTATAGAAAATGTAGCCTTTGCTTTGTTTACTAACCATTTGACAAGTTCGGGCATTTTTCGCAACTTCCGTCTTCATTGTCTCATTCGAAAATGTTAAGTTTAATCATTTCATATGTACACTGGAACTATCACTTCTTAAATGAATTTTCCTCAATTGGCATGCGCAATCCATCACAAGTCGTTTTGTACTCAAACACGACTTTTCATCACACATAAACATTATGTCCAGTGTGTGTAACTGAAGAACCAGCAGTTAAACGTCGTGCACCGAGGATCAGCATTTGTGTCTGCATTCGAAACTTAATTGTCACATTAATTAAGTTACAAGTGAAAGAAGTGAATTATTTTTTACATGTTATCGTGCTCTTGTTGAGCCTCGGTTACTAGTAAGACTTAATAATAAGACAGAAAATAATTACTAAAGATAAATAAAATAGACTGGATGCTTTATTGAAATTGCATATTTTTGTATTTTCTATGATATCCTCTCTGGAAAAAATGACGTGACACTTACTTTTATGAAAATTTAAATTGTAGCCAATACTTGCACCTACAATGTCAATGTATGTTTATTGCAAATAAACATCTGATTTCTGATGTCACCATAATTAGGAATTGATGAACGAAGTTCGCTTAAAGTTCAAAATTTTCAAATATTTCCAAGCATTTTTGGGATATGGAATTTTCAATTGTTCTTAAATCACAAGGATTAGCTTGTCGGAGTAAATGAATACCATCATTGAAAAGTTCACACACAGACTTTGTTGCAAAAATTAACCTAGCTACAAATGGCACAGAAAATCGTGCCATTCACTCATTAGTCTAAAAAGCGATAATCGTAGTTGTCTCCCAACTTCGTAAAATATGGTGCATAATAATTTTCGGTATGTTCAGGAGAGATGTTCTGATACGTCGGATATGTTTAGAGCACAAAAGGCTGTGATAAGGGTAGCTGATAGGTTAGAAAGTCATCGGATTCATGACGATAACTTGGATAATTATGCAAATGGAATTAACAACATAAATTACAACGAAAAATGACAAAGTTGATCATTCCTTGGTCCTATATTTGAGAAAACTTTATAATAAAACTCGATAAAGTAAAGAATATGTGCAATATACTTGTACGCATCGCAGCAAAACCTGAAGATGAAAAAAATAGCAGAAGCACTTGAAAAGAAACATAGCAATGATTGCACTTGTAAAGTTTGTTTAATAAATTGACCAGGGTTTATTTGCAAGTAAAACTACGTAATTTATGAATTTTCAAGTAATCTTTGTCAGAAGAAGTATATGGGTCCAGCTCGTCGACCTTTTAGAGCTGGATTCAACGAACACCAACGTTCTAGTAGTTTGAAGAATCGTGTTATCAAAAGTGTACATAACTTGTTCGACCACATTATTTAAGTGACGACCGTTGATGATCTAGTTACAAAAATTTACATAAACAAAATACGGCGATTGCTACAAGTTTGGCTGAATCATGATACATAAAATAGACGTCATGAGCTGACATGCTGAATTACCCTGACTGGACTACTGATCTTCGTGTGTGAGACCTGCATTTGAACACCTGTCATCAGATTCAAAGCCCTTGATGCTGTCGGGAAGACGAAACGCGTCGGGCAAGTCTTAGAGAACTGGAAATATAGTTTTGCGTCAAACAAGGGTGCACAGCGGAGAAGAAAGCGATACTCTGACATCTGACCGGAGGACGCTGATTTCAAGTGATAGATTTATCTTCACACTGAGATTTACAAAGATTTCCCGTGTTTTAGTCATAATGCGTTTTCTGTTTTTTGCGTCCTATTCTTCTTCGATCTTGTTTTGACTTTTTATTGCAGTTTCAATAAGTCAAGTGCTAATGTGCTCCTATTTTTTGAAAAACAAATGGAACACATTGATTTTGAGCACGTGCGTGCGGTCAATCAAAATACAATTTGAATTTAGCAAGGAGAGGGAGAGTTGACTATTGTTCATCATTTTCGATATTCATCAGTTATTTTCTTTAGATTCATCGGATGTTGTGAGATTGCTGAATAAAGATGAGCGATTCTACCCGAACCCAACCCGACCCGAAACCGAATGCTGGGGTTCGGGTAGAGCAATTAAGAACTCGGGTCGGGTAGGATTATCTCTTTTATCTAAAACCCGAAATAACCCGAACTCGGGTTTTTTTCGGGTTGGAGCATACAAATTTGAAAAATGTTCAGAACTTTAAAAATTATTTTCTGTTAAGTTAGTACTGTTTCATGTGTACCTGTAGTTAAATGAAGTTTTTCAAGAAATTGTGGCTTATCACATTATTCTCATTGTGAATTATTGATCTAATAAAATACTTTGCGCTACATATTTTGCTTCTAAAACAACGAAAGATCATTATCAAATTAATTGAATCTGTTCTTGTGGTCTCTAAAGGCCTCATTCTCATAATGACATGCAGATAATGGTTCGCAGGATGGACGGAAAGAAATGATATTTAATTTAAGATAAGCTTCACATAGGAACGGATGCTTAACTATACATCAAATATTATAGCATTGAAATTTTAGCATCTATCTGCAGAATTATATTGTTACATGTAGTGATGCAGCTCAGCTGCTCGGACCTTGACATCTTCATTAACATTGAGAGTCAAAGTGAGTTTTGAAGGAGTATGCTGCAACACCTATAATATATCTTGAAGCAATCGATTTTCTATGTAAAGATTCCGAATTTTGTCAATTATTGTATGTTATACTAATTTCGTGGATAATCATGCTACTTATTTAGTATTTGTTTGAATACTTTATTAGCCTAGAGAAAATAATATACTAACTACTACGTATTCTAATAAAATACTAAAATAATGCTACTAAGAAGTTAGAACACCGCCCGGTATCACATTAGGAACAAGCATTAGCTTCATATATAGAAATGCTTCTGATTTTTCGAATATAATCGGGTCGGGTCGGGTCGGGTTCTGGCACTCTTTGTCGGGTTCGGGTTGAAATTTTGTTCGACTCGGGTATCCGAATTTTTGGAACCCGACGCCGATGCTGAAGACATTTAATTTGTAGCCATCCTACGCATCAATTCACGAAAGTTAGTCATACTGTCGCAATAACATAACACTGGAGCTATTTCTTGTCGTATTTTTATGCGCGTAGCATTCAATCACAAAGTGATTTCAAGTTTGCACTTTTGAATCAGTAGATAGCCCACGGAGACGTTCTCCATGATCCAGTCAATTATTGTTACTGCAACAACATCTAATTTAAGATTTTATGTTTTAAATTCCAGTATGATATTGATATCGTTGCAGTCGATATCAAAGTCTAGATATGCTTTCATATCGATCTCAAACCGGCATAATTCTAAATGACTGAAGCCAGAATGACTATCTTCCGCTTATGGCAATCCATCTTCTCACAGATAATGGGTTAGCCGGTGATTTTGCAACCTTAGAATATATAGGCGTTATCAGCTGCCAACTGGTCATCCCATAATTTTGACATATAAAGTGTTATGAGTAACTGTGTTGTTCGCCAGTACCATGTACACCTACTATGATTAAGTTGACATAATTGCATTTGAAGTCACGGGTGCTACAAAATGTTGCACGACTGATTTTTATTATCAAAGAACTCCGCAACTTAATTGGTCTACTTTCAAAATTTAGGGGACTATAATAAACTCCACGAAGCTGTTTAATAAGAGTACCATGTCTATTATTGTTGAAATGAACAAAGTTAATTAACGTCGAGCCAGCGAAAGATGCCCTGTTCTACGAATATGTCGCATTGGAAATTTGTGGTTTGAATACCTGCAGTTAAATAGAAATTAATTAGCAACTATAGATCCGAACTAATTGTGTAAATTCTCTCTAGATGACGAAGTCAATAACGCGAACATCAATTAAAACATCGCAACAGACACACTTTTATGCTTGAGAGCAGAGAAGTAATCAATTTAAGTTATAAAAAATTATTGTACAAAGTATTTCTATCTTTGGCACATCATTGAATGTTTCTACGATTCTTTTTCAGGTATAATGAACATGGCTGGTTCCATCCCAGGATTCATCGGGGTTTACATGGCAGGATATATTCTTGAGAGAACTCACAGCTGGGCAGCAGTTTTTCAACAAACTTCTGCTGTTTGTGTCATTGGATGGCTTTTGTACATGCGGTACGGTACCACAGACCGTCTTGTTTGATGTCAGAAACTGCGTTTATGTCAAATCAAAAACGAAACCTTGAATCGTGAGCAAGAAAGTAATGGATTATGGATCCCTGTATCTGACTAAAATATTTTCTTTTATTTATGAACTTTTAAGTTTCTGAGATGGTTGGTCTTTATGGAGCAAGCAAATCGACTCCACAAGCCTGGTTGATCGCTTGGCTGTACTTCGTTGAATGGAGCGGACTCTTTTTAGAGTTAATCTTGCAGTTATTGCTTTTTTGTTGTTCTGTGCCACCCTACATTCCTGAAAGCGCCTCCGTCCCAGCAGATCGACCAGTGATAATATCGAACCCGAAACTTTGTTCCAAAGTCTGTTCGTTTCATTTCATACCGAAGAAATTCATGTTTTTAGTTGTCACTCGGCGATACGTATCATTGAGTATATTTGTTGTATTATCTTAAGAATCTGTCAACTAATAACACAATGGCAGTAAATTGAAACTCAAAAGATGTGTTAAATGACACAATTATGATGAAATTTCAAATGAAGCAAACTGCGTGAATTGGTTAAAATCTTCCTTTTTAAGAAGAATCAATATCACACGCGCCTTATTTGTCATCAGTTGAAACAGTTCTTTCCCAAAGAAGAAAGTAATTATTAAAGTTTGGTCATTGGTTGACAGAATCTAAAAAAGGGCATTTCTGAGACTTTTTTACCACTCAGTTATTGAAATGTACATTTTCTGTTCATTTATTTGAAAATTGGAATAAAGAAAAGTTGATTTACTCAGATCTTTTCAATTTTGAGTATTCATTCACGAGGGCGTAGTTGTTCATTCTATTATGATATTTCATGTATGCTTACTAATTTTTTTCTGGCAAATAATGTCGCTCATCTCACTGAAACAGAAGTTGGCATGTTGCGCGAAAGCTTCTAGCTATTCCACAAAATACTTCACCGTCATCGCGAGATCGCAAAATAAAAGTTAAAATGCAATCAGACAATTTTTACCTATGATCGGCAATGATATCATTTTACTTTTAAAATAAAATCATTTTATGAAAAGATATTTTGTTTTTTATAATGAAAATATGCCGTTTTTTTAGTGAAATATACGTAGGCCTACACCGTGGGCCTAAATAGATCTAGTCATACTAATTTTTCGATTTGCGCTGCTACCATGCTACTTTTGCTGCTCTTAGCAATGAAATTAAAATCAGATTACTGTACATGCAGCATCAATATATTCCAAACAATGGAGGACCGACGAAAGCAGTTTAGGATCATACAAAGGTCCTTGCATATCAAAATCGCCTGCATTAGACATCGGAAGTTTTGATTTAAGCTTTATACACTCGAATTACAAGATATACCTACAATATGCAGTTGGTTAGGCCAACGCAACAGTGTGTCTCAGCAGTCAAGACTTCAAAAACATCAAGACAGTTATTAATGAGTTCAATCCCAGTCAACCAGAACACGTGTTTTTTGTTCAGATAATACACGTGTACAAATACACCAAATTTACACTCCTTTTACACGACTTAAAATTCAATGCTAGTTTATTTTGGCGTTTCATCCTTTTATTGTTTCGAACATACCCAACCTTTCGATTGTTTAGAAATTTGTTCTGAATTCATATCTGCATCATATTACCTCCTAGCTATTCCGAACATTTGAGCGTTTCTTAACTTATATTGCATGTATAACACACATAAATCACTTTAAATGGTCGATCAAATGTGAAATCTATAGCCCACAACAGGTATGTTTATAAGACAGCGAATAAGTAGAAGCACTATTTTTTGGAGAAAAAGAATAGTCACAAAAAGAAGAATCACATTAGAAACTCTAAATCACAGGAATTCACGAATATTCCATATCTATAGCCATATCTCATATCCACTTCAATGACGTCTGACAACTTCATAAGTAGCTTTATTCCACAGTTCATAAATCCAAATTTCCATCCAATCAGGAGTCGAAAAAATGTTATGAAAATTCATCCAGGTGGCAAGCAATCCTGGAAATAAATTGAAAATAAAGTTATAAATATCTGTCATTTACGTGAGAAAGAAATTTTTATCATTAAAGATTGCACATGACAAAAGCTCTGCATGTAATCGGTAATTAATTTAATTCAATTCAATAATTTATTAATTAATTAATTACTTTAATTCAATTTAAAGCAACGATAAGATTCATCAGATGCTCACTTTTTGAAATCTGATGCATCGCTTATACAAGGAAACTGCAGAAATGTAGAATGACAAAAAAGAAATCAATCAAACCAATAATTTGTAATGCAGAATAAGAATGAAAAAGCTTATCATTTGGTTGATATAATCCATCATCAGTTTTAGATATAATTCCCTAATTATGGATCCAAACTTCAGTTGCTCCTAGCGTTTCATTGGTACTTTTTTCCAAGTTATACCGTGTGAATTATTTCTACTATTAATTTGAATTTTTGTTTATTAAATGTTTTGTAATCCATCTCTAGATCAATTCATATTATAGAAATCTCATAATTAGATAAATTTCTCCACGTCTATTCTAAATCATCTCCCATCTAAATCAGATTTTGATGCAATAGGATAGCTACGTGTGAATGAATTATCTTCAGCAAAAGTCAGGAATTAAATAATGATAACGAATTAAGGACAATTAAGGTATGTTTTGATTTTGTGGACAGGTTGATTCTTAGTCAAAGGTCTTCTTCCTATGGTCTTGAAACTCGTTTTGATTGATTTGTCTCAGGAAAGATTCGAAATTAAATTTAGTTAAATAACTTAGCGTTCTCAGCAGCATCTGAAACCGATGTCTGTGTTAAAATTCTAGCCGGAAAATCAATGATACATGTAGCTTCTGCCAATTCCTGGAGATCTGTCTTGTAGCTATCAGCTGAGGCGACTGAGTTTCCGGTTGATATCAGGGACATCTATGATTAATATAAGATATCTAAGGGACGCTCAACTCCCATACCATGTACTGGACTGGAGGCCAGTAACTTCGATAAACTTGATTAATGACGATAGTGTGTATCTGGATAAAACCATGGACCAAATGGCAAACAATTCACTTCCATATTGTGAAGCAAATCAGAATCCAGCTGAATTGATTGCTGAACATACTAATTAATACGCCCGGCCCAGTCTTGCAGAGAAATTGTGGGAAGAATCTGCGCAGTGTACATGTACACGTGCAATCAAATCATCAGTGGTCAGTTTCAAATAAATTGTGACTTTCTATTTTCAT
Organism: Prostheceraeus crozeri; assembly: GCA_907163375.1. Taxonomy (NCBI): domain Eukaryota; kingdom Metazoa; phylum Platyhelminthes; order Polycladida; family Euryleptidae; genus Prostheceraeus; species Prostheceraeus crozeri. The sequence continues at coordinate 849,408 of CAJQUW010006169.1, forward strand.
TGATTTTCCCATTGCCTTGTCTAAAACCTCCTCCTGTATAATAAATTGGACCATTGGTGGACTTTATTCGAGAATTCAAGAGCAATGAAGCGATGTAAAATGTCTGATTTATTTCCGGCCTTGAATTACTCACTTTCATTAAACGAAAATTGATGGCTACTTTTGCCACAGTGATGCACGAATGCTTTCATATTCATCGACGAAATTTATGCGGATTTCGTAATCAACTTAAATCCTTATCAATGCTGTTCTTGAATTGCCCAATACGGTAGGACCTTAAAATCGTGGAAAGTCAGCAATCACCACCGCTTGGTTTGCTTTTTATTCAATGTGACCTTCGCATTTCATGAATCACTGACATCATAATCACATTTTATTTGTTCCTCGGAGTTTGATTATAATTTGAAGGCCTCCTCACAGATGCTGCTCTATAATCACGAGATAAAAATGATAAATCTAATAAGAAATGAAAATATATTGACATCGGTAACCACTCATTACGAGGAGGCGCACTTGGAAAGACCACACTGGTCTCTCTTTTCCACCTAAATCTTGATAAAGGATCTTGCGAAGGAATGGATATTCAAGCGACTATTTCAGCATTTTCATTTGTTCTACTAATCAAATTATTATCAATTTTTGACGTTTCAATTTGCTTTTTGTTCTTTTCCGATTGCTTCATCAGTAGATTTTCTTTAGATTTTAATCATGTCTTTTACTTGTAGCCTATAACAATGAATAAGGAATGGGACATATTGCTGCAATAATTGTAGTAGCAAGTAAAATCATTACTGATCAGTTGTCACTTAATCCATGACTGCCTTTAGCAAAGGAAAAAGATTATCAAAATTTTTCCAGAAAGAGTTCACAATTCTCCGAAAAAGCACTACTGAATCGATTTTCGCAAAGCATGTAAAGAATGTACAGAATCCACACCAATAGCCATTGATGCTACGTGTCGTAGGTGAACAATTTCAATCACTAGCAGTTGATATTGCAGCTGTTACTGACAGTTGCTTATTCTTGCGGGAGTTTTGTAATTCTGCAGTCACTTCTTGACTGGGTCCAGAATCTTCCTTCAATAGATTCCCTGTATGAATGAGCGTATTAGAGTACTGGATAATTGTTAGCAACTTGTTTCGCGGTTTTATCCAGATGTGTACAAACAATCATCATTAGTGAAATCTACCAAACACACTGGCCATCAGTCCAGTACATGGTATGGGAGTTGAGCGTCCCCTACATATCTTACATTAATCATAGATGTCCCTGCTGATATGAACATGTTAAAAAACGCATGATCTCCTGGGCAGGAGGAGCGGAGGCTAACTGAAAATCTCCGGCTTCATCGCATTCAGTTACATATAAGTTGTTTGAACAATGGGGTTGGGTTCTGCAAAGAACTCAAAAAGAGTACAAACGATTTTGAAAGCAAAGCAGCAATTTACAACATGAACATGGTGGTTTTGAAATATAATAGATTAACACTAGAAGACCGAAGCGCATCAATTGACGCAACGTCAGTTCATTTTTCATGTTTTTAAGGTACTCTGTGACATTTATCCAATGAAACTTCCTGACTTTTAATATTTTCCTTAGTTCTTACTATTCTAAAAGTAACAGCCCTCTCGGACATCTATTTGACATAGAAATCTCTTGACTTCCTAGAAAACCTGAGTGCGTCAATTGACGCATTGTATTCCTAAAGTCGGATAACACAGTGTCAAGTTTTCTTATAGCTATGCAAAGCGTTAAATTAAACTCCAAAGCAATCCTTTAGGCGTTATCAGTCAACTGAAAACACAATAGATTCAATAGATATCTAATGTCAGAGCGGCAACAAGCATCCGCATAGATATATTGAGAGCAATCTTCGTGTTTATGAATGAATTGCTTGCGGCAATATATAATTGTCCTCTATCTGTGTCAGGATTTTGAAAATGATCGATCAATAATAAAATGTTCATTTCAAGCACTTTAGCGTCATTTGACATACAAGGAAAACAAATGGCTAGACGAGCAAAACATCCCGCTTTGAGAGCTTTACAATTGCTGCAAGATCTCAATACAGACGATAGTGACAACGGAGACGATGAGAATGAAGCAATCCCAGCTGAAAACATTGTTGACCAACATGACGTCGATGAATCCTGCAGTAGTGACGATGACTCCATTGATGATATTCCGCCGTTATCTCAGCGAATACCCGGAACAGAAATCGATAGTGAAGGTGATACTGACAGGCCTGCGTCCGCAGTCAGTCTCGTTGGAAAAGACGGAACTGTCTGGAACAAACTTGCAAATTCTCCTTCAAGCACAGGTCGACGTGATGCCCAAAATATTTTACGACGTCAACCAGGTCCAACGTCATATGCAACTTCACGTATTAGTGATCCCTTGTCGGCTTTCCGCTTATTGATCAATGAGCCGATGCTACGAAAAATTTGTAAATACACAACATCAGAAGGTCAGAGATTGAAATCCGATTGGAAAATTGACCCATCTGAATTAGACACTTTTTTGGACTTTGGATTGCTCGCGGCATTTTGGGATGCAAGAATCTTCCTCTTCGAGAATTTTGGTCCAAACAGTGGGGAAATGTATTGTTTACCGACCATATGAGCAGAGATCGGTTCATGGAGATCAAACGCTTTCTTCGCTTCGATGATAAGACTACGAGAAAATCAAGGACAGAGAACAACAAATTTTGCTTGATTTCTGATCTTTGGTATGATTTCATAGATAGATGCCAGATTTCTTTCTATCCATCTGAGCATCTAACTATTGATGAACAGCTTCTCCCATGCAAAGCCAGGTGTGGATTTCTTCAATACATGGCCAATAAGCCAGATAAATTTGGCATCAAATTTTGGTTTATGGTGGATCTTCAGACCAAATATCTATATAACGGTTTCCCATACTTAGGAAGAGACTCAATACGTGTTGACAGTATTTCTACTGATGTTGTGATGAAGTTACTAAACCCGGTAGAAGGAAATGGACACACCATTACAACTGATAACTTTTTCACTAGCCTTTCATTAGCTAAACAACTTGCAAGCAAACATACTTCGATTATCGGTACTGTCCGATCAAATCGACGAGAGCTGCCTCCATTGGTCCATGAAAAATCATCTTTGCATCATACCGATGTACTCAATAATGCCGATTCATCAGAAACATTGACTGTTTATCAGTGCAAAAAGAACAAAAAAGTTACAATACTAAGCACTCTTCATCATACAGTGACTATCCCTACTGCTGACAATCAGAAGTGCAAGCCTGAGACAGCTTTACTATACAACGCAACAAAATCGGGAGTCGATGTCTTAGATCAAATGTTGCGCCTGTATTCGGTGAAGCCAGCGTGTCGAAGATGGCCAGTTCATGTGTTCTCAAATATTATGGATATCGCTTTAGTCAATTCTTGGGTATTGTACAAAGAGGTGACTAAGACCAACATGAGTCGACGCTCATATATTCAAGAATTGGTAGAGCAACTTCTCAAAAGCAAGCAAGTCGAGGAAAAAACTCGAAAACGAGCAGTGGCCTTTGACAACAATCAAAGAAATGTACGGCAAAGATTGACATGCTCATCTGGTGAATGTAACCGCAATCGTACCTTAGATCGGTGTCAGCTTTGTAACCGCCCAGTTTGCGGACGTTGTACAATTCGAATGTGCAATGAATGCAAGTAAGTAATCCGGATGTTCATATGATTCTCTAGTAGTTCTGTTTGTGAAATATGAATCCATTTGCAATTCAAATTATTGATAATGACTTTTATTTTTTCAAATTGGGAAATAATGCTAAGTGTTACTTGCGAATTGGGAATTTTATGGTTTTTAATATTCTAACTCAGTAGTGTATACACATTTCTAAACTAATTTGGAATAGATCCCTACCATATAGAAATCATTAATTACTTCATTATTTGTTGCAAAAGTATCTCATATAGCCTACTTATATCATACTCGTAGTTTTGACCGATATTATGATTATGATTTTAGAAATGCGTCAATTGACGCACTTAAGGCTTTCTAGTAAGATTGAAATTTCAGTTCTTCTAGTGTTAAACAAATAGTTATAAAACAGAAATGACAAGTAGCCATTTACTGGGTGAAAATATATTTCTTCACTTGATGTGTCGTTGATAATCAGCTTCAGAAAATCAGTCAACGTATTAGCTCCGTCCTTAGTGATTTTGAATTTACAAACAATCCTATCTACAAAATATAACTTGTAAACTTACAAAATACAAACTTGTTATAGGAAAAATACTCTGATACATTTTGTGAATTGTAAACTCATTCAAATAAGTTGTAATATCAAATAATGAATCTCGTCTACACTACAAAAGCATTTAATCTTTAAAGATCACATTCATTTATAAGTTCTGACTTTGCCATGTTAATCGTGAGAGATATGACATGGAATGCGATTAACAGCTTTCCAGAAAGATGTACATGTAAGTGAGACTCGATTGTTAATGCAGAAAATATCAAAGAATTAATGTTTTAAAGCGCATAGGGTATGTCTGGAGAAAAAATACTCTACATCATGCATGCATATTCTAAGAAACAAAATGTAAAGCTCACCGGACTTCATCACAGATAAAGCAATATGATAGCAATTCGTCACAAAATGTGATCAAGTTCCATTTTCCAAATGTTTCAATTGATCATCAAATTGTCTTCATCCTGACGTCAATAATTCCATTATATCAATTTTCATTGAGCCAGACATATCGCAATGAAGCGGAGTTGTTCAAATTTGAATTCACAACATTATGCTATGTTCCTGCATGTGTAGCTAAGTTTCCAAACCAATGTAGATCATAGACTTCCATGCATGATCACAGAAATCGACAGCAGCTAATTACAAATATGACAAAGAAATCGAACAGAACCAGATTCAAAATTCAATAACACATATTAACCATAGAAGTCAATGCATGCTTTTGAAACAAATTTTCTATCCATTGGAAAACAGCTATCGTGCATCTCAGATGATTGATAATGTCTCAGATAATGCGAATAAACATGAGCGAATGTGAATACAAAGCACCTTACTTTCAATTTTAAGACATGAAAACTCCATTGTAGCATTGCAGAGGGTTTTTTCTAAATCGATTTTTTACAGCCTAAATCTTCATAGCGATTAATACTGAAATGATATGAATTAATTGGACTCCAGCATTTGAACAAAATACAAATATAATTTAAATTTTTGGATGATCTCATGGCCTACCAAATATTTTTGCATGCTTTTAAAGAACGTTAATTAACACATCAACGAAGATTTGCTCGGATCAGCTGATGAAAAAAGTGAATAAATTTAATTACTTCCAAGAAGGAATTTCGCCAAAAATGAATAGCACATGGTCATTTATTTGTATATGTATTCTGTGAATTTAGGAATCAACAGATCAAATAGTCAAAATCGCTATGATAGTCCAATTTTGGCATTATTTTCATGTCGTAGCAATCGTTTATATGGATGTCTTGTTGTTGCCACTTAGTGGATAGCTGCAGTAGAATATAACTGACTATGACTTGAGATTCATGCACCCTGGCATTAGTATAAAATTGAAATTCTAAAATCAACCCTTGCAACAAGTCATAAATAATAACACGTGTATTACACGTGTAAAAGTAGTGTATTTCTACACGTGTATTCATATGCAAAGATTACACGCGTATTACACGTGTAAAAGTGGTGTATTTTCATTTACACCAAAAATACACGTGTATTACACGTGTACGGGATGAGATGTTCAATCATAGGCCTACTGAAGCAACCTATATGAGATATACAGTGTAAGTGCACTAGGTGACATTGCCACGCGTAATTACGGAGCACCTCAAACATTTGTGGTTAAGGGTGGCTTATACTTCTGCTCACTGCACTAAGAGTCAGCAATCACGTGATCTGATGCTGATAAAACATGGGGAATGTTTATGAATACGCGCGGACGAGTGTTTACAGCTTACGAGTCGTCTACGCCTGTCCGCGTTGCTGCTTGAACCACGGATGAACCGCTAAGCATGTTCTTTCCTGAGCATGAAATTGCTGTCCAATCACATTGTTTAGCTTCTGATGCGTACAGACACATGAGATGCAAAGTCTATGTAAAAGGACTGCCGACAGATGTTGCATTATTGTCACGTGTAGCCACGGATGCTTAGGTTCATGTGCATTTACGCGCAGTTTACGCGTGAATTACACGTAATTGAGTGTGGCATGTCACGTAATGTGTATTCCCAGAAAAAGGCGGCCTTTATTAACCAAAATCGTATTTATCTAAGTCCGAAATGTCGAGCTTTGACCCCAGTCAACCAGTACACGTGTATTACACGTGTAATACGTGTATTGGACCCGTGTAATACACGTGTTTTGTGTTCATATAATACACGTGTATTACACGTGTACAAATACACCGAAAATACACCAAAATTACACTCCTTTTACACGACTTAAAATTTAATGCTAGTTAATTTTTTTTGTTTCATCCTTTTATTGTTTCGACCATACCCAACCTCTAGATTGCTTAAAAATTTGTTCTGAATTCATATTTGCATCATCCTGTTCCGAACAGTTCGGCGTTTCTTGACTATTTGCTCTAAGCATGTATAACATACATAAATCGCTTTAAATGATCGGTCAAATTTGAAATCTGTAGCCCACAACAGGAAAGTTTATAAGACACCGAATAAGTAGAAGCACTATTTTTTGGAGTAAAAGACTGTCACATTAGAAACTGTAAATCACAGGAATTCACAAATATTCCATATCTAGCCAAAACCATCTCATCCACTTCAATGACGTCTGACAACTTCATAAGTAGCTTTATTCCACAGTTCATAAATCCAAATTTCCAATCAGGAGTTGAGGAAATGTTATGAAAATTCATCCAGGTGGTAAGAAATCCTGGAAATGAATTGAAAATAAAGTTATAAATATCATATAAAAGTTATCATTTACGCGAAAAAGAAAGTTTTATCATTAAAGATTGTGATAAAAGCTCTGCATGAAATCGGTACATTTCTTAAAATTTAATTCAATGTAATGCAACGATAGGATTCATCAGATGCTCACTTTTTGAAATCTGATGCATCACTTAACACAAGGAAACTGCAGAAATGTAGAATGACAAAAAAGAAATCAATCAAACCAATAATTTGTAATGCACAATAAGAATGAAAAAGCTTATCATTTGGTTGATATAATCCATCATCAGTTTTAGATATAATTCCCTAATTCTGGATCCAAACTTCAGTTGCTCCTAGCGTTTCATTGGTACTTTTTTCCAAGTTATACCGTGTGAATTATTTCTACTATTAATTTGAATTTTTGTTTATTAAATGTTTTGTAATCCATCTCTAGATCAATTCATATTTTAGAAATCTCATAATTAGATAAATTTCTCCACGTCTATTCTAAATCATCTCCCATCTAAACCAGAGAGTGATGCAATAGGACAGCTACATGTGAATGAATTATCTTCAGTAAAAGTAAGGAATTAAATAATGATAACGAATTAAGGACAATCAAGGTATGTTTTGATTTTATGGACAGGTTGGTTCTTAGTCAAAGGTCTTCTTCCTATGGTCTTGAAACTCGTTTTTATTGATCTGTCTCAGGAAAGGTTCGAAATGAAATTTATTTCAATAACTTAGCGTTCTCAGCGCCAGAATCTGATACCGATGTCTGTGTTAAAATTCTAGCCGGAAAATCAATGATACATGTAGCTTCTGCCAATTCGTAGAGATAGGCCTGCCTTCTAGCTATCAGCTGAGGCGACTGAGTTTCCGGCTGATTTGAACATGTAAAAAAAAACGCATGATCTCCTAGGCAGGAGGAGCGGAGGCTAACTGAAAATCTCCGGCTTTATCGCATTCAGTTGCATATAAGTTGTTTGAACAATGGGGTTGGGTTCTGCAAAGAACTCAAAAAGAACTCAAAGCATCAATTTACAACATGAACTTGGTGTTTTTGAAATATAATAGATTAAACAAACAGCTATAAAACAGAAATGACAAGTAGCCATTTACTGGGTGAAAATATTTCTTCACTTGATGCGTCATTGATAATCAGCTTCAGAAAATCAGTCAACGTATTCGCTCCGTCCCTGGTGATTTTGAATTTACAAACCATCCTATCTACAAAATATAACTTGTAAACTTATAAAATATAAACTTGTAATAGGAAAAGGATTATGATACATTTTGTGAATTGTGGTTTATATCAAACGGCGTTATTGATTTTAAATCACTAACTTTATTCATTAAACTCATTCAAATCAGTTGTAATATCAAATAATGAATCTCGTCTACACAAAAAGCATTCAATCATTGTAGATCACATTCATTTATAAGGTCTGACTTTGCCATGTTAATCGTGAGACATAATTATGACATGGAATGCGACAAACAGCTTTCCAGAAAGATACAGATATAAGTGATGACTCGATTGTTACTGCAGAAAACATCAAAATAATTAATATTTTAAAGCGCATATGTCTGGAGAAAAATACTGTACATCATGCATGCATATTCTAAGAAACAAAATGTAAAGCTCACCGGACTTCATCACAGGTAAAGCAATATGATAGCAATTTGTCACAAAATGTGAGCAAGTCCCATTTTCCAAATGTTCCAATTGATCATCAAATTGACTTCATCTTGACTTCAATTATTCCATTAGATCAGTTTTCATTGAGCCAGACATATCGGAATGAATCGGAGTTGTTCAAATTTGAATTCACAACATATGCTATGTTCCTGCATGTGTAACTAAGTTTCCAAACCAATATAGATCATAGACTTCTATGCATGATCAAAGAAATCGACAGCAGGATCAGCAGCTAATTAAGAAGATGACAAAGAAATCGAACAGAACCATATACAAAATTCAATAACACATGTTAACCATAGAAGTCGATGCATGCTTTTGAAACAAATTTTCTGTCCATTGGAAAACAGTTATCGTGCAGTGCAGCTCAGATGATTGATGATGTCTCAGATAATGTGGATAAACGTGAATGAATACAAAGCAACTTACTTTCAATTTTAAGACATGAAAACATGACATTGCAGCATGCATTCTCCATTGCAGAGGATTTTTTCTAAATGGATTTTTGCAGCCTAAATCTTCACAGCGACTTATTCCGAAATAAAGCGGACTCCAGCATTTGAACAAAATGCAAATATAATTTAAATTTCTGGTTTTTAATTAAACTCTTGGCCTACCAAATATTTTGCATGTTTTTAAAGAACATTAATTAACATATCAACGAAGCTTTGTTCGGATCAGTTGATGAACTGAAGAAATTTGATAAATTTAATAACTTCCGAGAATTTCGCCAAAAATGAATAACATATAGTCATTTATTTGGATATGTATTCTGTGAATTTAGAGAATCAACAAATCAATAGTCAAAATCGTTGTGATAGTGCAATTTTTTTGCATTATTTTCATGTGGTAGCAATCGTTTATATGGATGTCTTGTTGTTGCCACTTAGTGTATAGCTGCAGTAGAATATACTGACCTGAGATTCATGGACCCTGGCATTCGTATAAAATTGAAATTCTAAAATTAACCTTTGCAACAGGTCATAAGCAATAACACGTGTATTACACGTGTAAAAGTGGTGTATTTCTACACGTGTATTCATATGCAAAGATTACACGTGTATTACACGTGTAAAAGTAGTGTATTTTCAATTACACCAAAAATACACGTGTATTACACGTGTACGGGTTGACTGGGACCGTAGCTACTCGTATTTTCGGATTTCAAAGCCTCGTTTACATGTAATAATTGGCACATCTGCAGTCCTGCATTGTAAGACAATCTGTGTGATAGACAGACTGACAGACAATAGCATTTTGCTTTTCGCTACATGAATCAACCGGTGGGGAAGGACATGGGCAGAACGAACGAAGGAGACTAAATTTATTTCAAAACAAAATGCGAAGAATCTATGATTAGAAAATTCAATGGAACAAAAATTTTTGATGATCTCATTTTTCTCAAATAAAATGATATCATTTTATCATTGCCGATTCTTGATTTTTACCCAGCTGACACTTCATGTAAGCCTCGATACTCGCGCATTTTCATATCTCCACTTCTTGATAAATCAAAATTCTTCAGTTCATATAGCAGAGAAACTGACGAAACTGCAATTAATGCCTACACCCAAATGATGTAAAATATCTACCACGCCTACACTGTCGACAGCGCATGCATCCAGAATAAATTAACATAAAAGCGTCTATAGTAAGAAGAATCAATTCAGTTCCAAAAGCTGCATTTCTTTTTAAATCATCTTGCATGTATAATGACAATTTTGTGAATGATAACAGGCATTTTTTGGATTTTTATGACTAAATTGGATTATAGGCTCACTTCTTTTGACAAAATAACTTAGCTGGCCATTCAAAATATGATTTTACATTATTTTTCGATTTTTCTATATTATAGTACACTTAGCTACAAAAATTTTTTTAGCTGCTTAGTCTTTTCTATCCTTGCAACTTGAGAATGGAGTCATAACTCCGAAATATTGTTCTACTAATAAATTAAAGTAATTCCATCAAATACTTTATTTAACTATCAGCAGCAAGGCTTACAACATAATCATAATCGTCTAATGGTGCTGCCAATATAAAATTGTTTGCATTTGTCACATGTAACTTGATATACTACACTCTTTTGGTAACGCATTTTATTGTTTCTGATGGGACAATTTTGGAGTGTGCACTCTTGATTGGGTCGTTTTTGCTTCAAAGCACTTCGCAAAGTTTTTTTTCCTTGTTATTCTAACATGTTTTCTCGGCGAAACATACGGATGGTAGGAGAAATATATTGCAGTAATAAGCAACTATAAATTCTAACAATTTACTTGGCTCTTTCTAATCTATAAAAATGCAAAGCGTGCATTATTCGTCTGTGTGCGTGCGACCATCAACGTATCTCAATCAAGCTAATATCAACAGTTTTCTTGTGGATTTTTTGGAAGATTGCCATGATAAAGGCCGTCTAATTTGCTATGTAATACCATTGTAACTTAGTAAGTAGGGTTGTCAGCCGATATTTTACATGTCATTTTTCTATGAAGGTCGTTCATATATCTCCAAATTAGACGACCTTAATTCTAATTTGCTATGTAATACCATTGAGGTAGGAGCATTTCACCGTCCATCTTGGCATTCCCAGTGAAAATGACATTGAAGTGATTCCTATGGTTCACAAGTTGGCCTTGTAGATATCTCAAGCTTGACATACTCTGATGTTCTGAGCTGCATGTGCTATGTCGATATGGATTTCAGTCTTTTGCAGATCAAAATCTAAGATATTTGATGTCATAGATTTTAAGTTCAGTAACAGTGTGGCACTATTTATGAGATATCACACCAATAATGTCGTTTTGCCATAGATAACTCAAAAATTTTCTCCTATGCATCCAATGTTAAAACCACACGAGTAATGACGGGAGCTCACCCGTAATGACGGAAATAGACATCTACGTAGGCCCGATATCCAAGCATTTTTATTTTGTCCTGAGGAGAAAACAATTCAGAGTACATGCATACTAAAGTAAGTACGCAAGTATAGCACCAACTTAAATGTGTGAATGTCTTCATTTTATTTTGTTTACGCACTAATTACTATTTACTATGTGTAATTCGTGATTTCACAATGTTTATGTGATTAGTATCCTCTTAAAGTTCCTTTATTTCGTTGATGTTGTAAAACAAGTATCTTTAGTTCTTGATGTTTTCTTATCAAAGAACAACCATGAAAAGTTTAAAATTTCAGTCTTGAAGTCACGTATTCAAAAGTTATTCGAACAAAGTTTTTGTTACCATCCGCTTCAATCTTCATTTTCTTGTTTGGTGGGGCTTCACGCAGTACTGAAATAAAGAATAATTTGTAGATTAAATGGCAATTTTCATCAAATAGTCATCAAACTCACTTTTTGTGTGTGATGGTCCGACGCTTGATGAAGTTGAGTTGCAAGAGCTGCTCACCAACATTCTCGAAAAATCCTGTTTTTTGGAATCGCCAACGCGTTTCAGGTACCGTTTGACGGAATCTGAGTTCTTGTGCACCATGACACATTGGATGTCTTAAACAGCGGCTCCGTTGTTGAACATCTCTGTTACAACAGTTGCGCGAATGCAGTGCGCAGTGTACAATTTTGGAAAATTTGCGCTTTGTGAAATCGTTTTCATCAAGTTGCCCAATTTTTGAGCTCCTACGACCAGGTTAGCATATACCAACATTTTGACTCACGCCAATTTTTCAATGGCTGGTAGAACAGATATTCGGCATTTTCTGGCAATCTACTAATTAGAGTCTCTATGCCAACTACAGGACAGTTACATTGATTCTCTGCCTGATAGATGCGTGATTGTTTTTGATCAACGCATTGCTTTGAAACTGATGGTTGACGATTTTTTTGAACTGCATTCAAATTAGTTATCTCAACATACTTTCGACCTGTTGAATCGACGCTGATAATCACATTCGACCTTTTCAAGTGACGAATCCATTCACGACCTCGCTGTCCTAAAAAATATATCATTGGAAAATACACCTCTTCTTGTAACTTGTGAGGCGTTGAACGATCAAAATACTCTCGCAGCCTTTTTAAGTCTGCTTCTTCTAGTGATTCATACCGTTTCACATTTCCTCCGCTCTCCAAGAAGCTCTTAGACATCGCCTTCAATATCTGATTGGCCGAGTGGAAAGCGACATCGTTGATGATATCAAAGTCTAATGAGAGAGGAGGCTGCCTAAAAATCGGAGAAGAGCAGCCCGAATGCAGTTCAGCGATGCTGGTGAATAGAACTTTCCGTCCTTTGTTCTTAGTTCGGAATAAAAATACTTCAGTATATCGCATAACTCAGATTTTGACAAGTTGGAAAAGTCAGACGAAAAATTCTTTTCCTTGAGAAATTCAGTGAATTTTTGTGAAAATCTCTTTTGCTGTAATAAGGTCGATGTGGGAATCGCTGACAGTTCTAGTGCTTCTAAATTTGATTGTACTTGTGATGGCAAAGTAATCGAGGCATTTGAAGACTGCGCGGAAGTCTGGGCATTAGAAAAATCGCTTTCTGTTATATCAAGTAGCGGCAGATTTTCCTCATCGCGTAAAAATGAAAGGATGTCAACAATTTCTTGAATTTCGTCATTAATTAAGCCACAGATTGAATTATTGCTTAACTGGCTAAAATCTAGTAAACCGGAGTACGTCATTGCGCTAAGACCTTCGCCTTGAAAAGAATCTACATTTGAACGGGATTTTGAATTTGATTAAGACAGTGATATCTTCGAGAAATTACTAAGACATCTGTGTTTTTGGACTAACACCTGTAGCATGGATATATGCATGGAATCCATGCCTGTAGCATAGACTTCTAACCTGTAATGACGGAAATAGACATCTCATAAATAATATGACTATTGTACCGCTATGACACCATTAATGCTGCCATTGATATCGTCTCGTGCGCTACGCGCACTCGTCGATATTGCAGCATTACTGGTGTCATACCGATACAATAGTCTTATATTATATCATGGATTTTTAGGGCAGTAATATCAGACATAGGCGAGGCTGCGCATGGACTCCTAGATATATAGCACCTGGACTGAAAGCTGAAATTCATTTACACACAAGACGGCTTATTTGACTCTGACAGGAGATAGAGAAGAGTATATTAGTTATCAAATGAAAGTGAGATGATTTGAGAAAAAGAAGTAGGAAATTCTGGAAATCAGAGATCCATGGGATTGTAGCCAACTGATCATCGTTGACTGAATATGGAATATTGACAGTATTAAATGGAACAATAGCGTTTGACAGCATGATTTGTACAATGTACGTAGTGCGTAAAATTATGGTCAGTGTAGACAACATCAGGAGCGGCAGCTTGAGTCTGCATCAGTTTGCAATGTGAAACGTGTCCTATCCCGCCTTGATTCAGGCCCTATATAGGTGTGGAAATAGTTCGAAATGTCGATTTAAATAGATGGCTCTACAAATGTCAGCGAGGAGTCAATGAGTGGAAAATAGGAAATACTGTGATTCCCATTGTCTTGAAATTCCTCGCCAAACAACGAAAACCAAAATGATGAAATCTGTCACGGCCAGATATGACTAAAACGTTCTGCTGATTTTCTTGAAGTGCAAAATGGCAAAATGTTAGAAATTTGTAATCTTGCATCTTTATAAGACTTAAACATGATGCTTGCCTCAGAACGTTGCAATATGTCCAGATTTTTGACAAAACTTAATGAAATCCAAATTTTGCTGACATACTTTTCCAAGTATAAAATCAAGTTTGATCATTCGAAATGACTTGACTACTTCGGTTATTGTCAATGATCAAAATTGATTTTACTATGATCAAATTGATTCAACTATCTCTTCCTTTGCACAAGTTTAGAGCACTTGATCGCAAAGGCCAATGTTGTTTGATTCACTCAGTGAGATTTTACTCCGTCACATATGAGGCTGCAAATATGACCTGATCGAACAATGACGAAATGAATCTTGTTTTAATCCGATGTGTGGTTGCTTGAACGTTCTTCATCGAACAGCATAAACTTAAAAAAAGTAAGATGTGGAGATTATTTTCTTCTGAGATGATGGTAATTGACATGCGTTCATGTATCTATCCTCCATGCCATAGCTCTCTTTAAGAACGACAACTTATTATTCCAGTCTGCAAGTATGTGCATCGCATGAAACTACATTAATCAAATAAAAATTTGCGACATATTGTGGTATAAACGTAAAGACCTTGACTGCAAGCTGCATAACGTAATGTCGTCATACCTGGAACATCATGGTCGTAATGAGAAAAAAATGAGCAGGAATTTTTAAGTAAGCTGCCTACTGTACGAGATGTTGATCTTTCGATCGGAAAGATATTCTTGAGGCATTTTCAGTACTTTCGTGAATTGGAGTCCAAAGTTCAAAGACCACATCGAATGCTTCGTCACTGTATAGTCCATAATAATAGCGTTCTCCAAATAATAAAATCGTTCTCCACTACCAAAATGCGACTCAACACAATACAGATCCAAGGAGGGGATTATCATAAAGCTTACAGAAGCTGTATTTTTCAGTGTGCATACAATTGAACTGATAAAACGACATCCTGACCAACACAAGGTGTTGTGATGACAACGGCACAGCAATTTGAAGCAATTTCTCAAAGACATTATACTCTCAAATCTGATAGATGATATAGCTCAAGGTGACAGGTTTTCAATGTCCTTCATTAGTGAGTAAAACGATCAGTTGATTGCAATCCCATTCGTCTGATTTCATGAATGTTTAACTTTTTCTTAAATCATCTCGTTTTCACTTGATAACTAATACTCTTCTCTATCTCCTGTCAGAGTCAAATTAGCCGTCTTGTGGATAAATGAATTTCAGCTTTCAGTCCGGGTGTTATATATCTAGGAGTCCATGGGCTGCGTTAGCAAAAAAAAGCTTAAAATAGAAATAGAATTTTAAGTAAAACAGCAGCAAGGCTTCTTTCTTTAATGTTTTTAAAAGCTATTGTATGTAACTCTTGAGAAGTCTATGAATATTGGATTTATTTAATCTTCTGTCAATTTGTTTTGAATAAGGAAAGCGCTGTTTATTTACTGATCCTCCTGAATGGAATGAATTAATTGACAGGAGTGTAATTCCTTTTAATCACAATGGAAGAGAATATAACAATTTCTCATTTAGAACAGATAATAAACTCTGTGATTGAAAATGCTAGTAATGGGCAGAGCAATCAAATAGACAAGATGAAAATCAAAAGGTGGATAAAACAGAATCAGAGCTACAACCAATAATTGATACCAGTAACTCTAATGACAAAAATGATAACTTAAATGCTACTATTGAAGGCGTTATTGAAGAAGCTCGTCAGTGGAATGAGACAAAGTCACTAATTGATCATAATTCAAATTCCATCGATGAAAATCTAAATCTTTAAGAAAAATATGAAGAAGTACGTATCACTACGAATATTAAGTGGGGTCCATACCACGGTTGTCAAATCAAAAATAAAATGGAAGAACTCTATAAAACAATCAGTTCATGGATACCGGCACCCAACTTATTCAAAGTGCCAACAGGGAAAGCCGGGAAATCTTTCATCAATGAACTAAAGAGACTGGCTGACAATTTCGTCAACTGTCCCAAGACAGAACCATTTGCTTTGACGGCACCGATAGTATCAATACCACTTATGCTACAGAAGCCAAGTAAGAATTCTAAAGCACATGAACATTCTCAATATTTGGAAAAGAGACTTCAGTTATGGAAAAATGGAAATTTTGATGAGATAATAAAAGAATGTCAAGTAATTCAATCAAAGCTTCGTCATTCTCCAAAGAAAAATGCAAAGACTACCAGCATCTTTTCAAAACTGATGCTTCAAGGAAAAGTACGAGATGCACTCCGCTGCCTAAGTGTGAATGGAAAGTCAGGAAGATTAGACCTATTTGAGGAAGTCTTCGAAGCTTTACAACGCAAGCATCCTCCAGCCCAGCAATACAATCATGAATATGTTACAAATAAAACTGTTAATCATTCAGTTGAATCAGTTATATTTGACGATATCGATGAGAATTCAATATACAACGCAACTCAACGACTAGCCGGATCTGGTGGACCAAGTGGACTTCATTCTAATGGAATCAAAAGAATATTATGTTCAAAGTCATTTGGGAGAACCAGTAAAGATTTGTGCTACTCAATTGCCAGAATTACACGGAAATTGTGTACTGAAGATGTCAATCCATCTTATTTGAAATGCTTCAATTCTTGCCGACTTATCCCTCTAGACAAAAACCCAGGAGTTTGACCAACAGGAATAAGTGAGGTCATTAAACGAGTCATCGGAAAATCTATTTATTTTCTGAAGACTGAAATACTCTATTGTATCGATAATCTTCAAACTTGCGCTGGACAACCTGGAGGAACAGAAGCTGCTATCCACGCTATGAAAACTATATATACTGATGATTGTTGTGAAGGGATGCTGCTGGTCAATGCGGAAAATACATTCAATAGCTTCAGCCGATCTTTGGCACTAACTAACATACAGAAAACATGTCCTGAACTTTTTGATAAACACATATAGAATCCCAGCGCCCCTTTACATACAAACAGCAAATAATGACTACTTCCAAAATGAGATTTGGTCACAAGAGGGAACCATTCAAATTGATCCACTTTCAATGATATTTTATACATGTTCCACTGTACCATTAATCGAAAATCTCATTGACATACCATCTGTAAAGCAGGTCTGGTTTGCTGATGATGCCGCTGGAGCATGTTCTTTGAGTGATTTACTGAAATGGTGGAAGAAATTAACAGCAATAGGCCCTCATTATGGCTATTATCCAAATTGCAGCAAAACGACTTTAGTTGTGAAAGAACAATTTTACAAGAAGCCATTGAACTTTTCAATGAAACTGGTATTATTGTCACATCGCTTGGAGCACGTCATCTTAGTGCTGCGATCGGATCTGAAAATTTCAAATGTGAGTTTGTGTCTAGCAAAGTCGAACAATGGAAAACTGAAATGCTGTATTTAGTTGAAATGTCTCTGATCCTCATGCAGCTTACTGTGCGTATACTACAGGAATGAAACATAAATAGAACTATCTGCAAAGAACATTATGTGACATTTCCGAATTCTTCATACCATCGGAAGATGTAATTCTTGATCAGTTTATTCCAACTCTATGTGACAAAGTGATCAATGATGATTTGAGAGACTTATTTGCTCTTCCTATTTCACTCGGTGGACTAGGCATTGAAAATCCAATAAAAACATCTGACAGCCAATATGCATCATCTCTAAATATCACAAAATCACTTCAAGAACACATAATCAACCAAATTATGGACTTCAGTGAAAATACAATTGATGACATTTACTCGAGAAAAGTGAAAATAAATGAAGCAATAATGAATCAATAATAAATAATGAATCAATGCTCAAATCACTATTTGAAAACTTTTCGGAGGAAAACAGACGATGTATTCAAGCAAATCAAGAGAAGGGATCCTCAGTATGACTTTCTACACTCCCCCTAAACGAACATGGATTTCACTTGAATACAGTAGAATTCATTGATGCCATATCGCTAAGATATAACTTAAAAATTTCTGGCATGCCTCAAAGATGTTCCTGTGGACAATTGAATGACATTAATCATGCCATGATCTGCAAGTTGGGAGGCTTCGTTCACTTAAGACACAACGAAATAAGAGACCTTGAAGCTGATCTATTATCAAAAATATGCGCCGATGTGAGAGTAGAACTATCATTAATTTCCGAAAATAATGACTTAAGTGATAATGTCAAAGATGATGCTCGACTGCTCGTCTTGATGTTTCCATGCGTGGCTTCTGCGGCCTATGGAACGAACCTTCGTTGATGTTAGGATCTTTCATCCCAATTCCCCTGACTACTCCCATGAATCCTCTTTATCGTACTCATGAAAATCAAAAGAAACAGGAGTGTAACAGGAGAATCATGGAAGTAGAGCATGCATCATTCACCCCACTCATATTTTCAACGATCGGTGGTATGGGTCCTGAATGCCTGCGCTTTCATAAAAAATGGCAGACATGATCTCAAGGAAAACTCGCGAAAAATATTGCCATGTAATGTCGTACATAAGGCGTAGAATACTTTTCTCCCTCTTACGAACATCACTCATAGCCTTGCGAGGAGAAAGGGTGAAGCAATCGAGTGGGTAAAATGATGTCCGTCTTCCAGAAATCATTGACTTCGGCATCATTGAAACCTCCTTTTTATGCAAGTTAGCTTAATTATCTTTTTTGTATTTTGATGTTTTATACGCATAAGTTTATTGAAAATCCAAAATTTTAGTGTTTCTAGGTCTTAACTTTTTATCTTAACAAAACTCAGGGTTTTTTTATCTCATACAATTTATTTCATTGGTGTCTGCATGTCTCTTTTTCTGTCAATAAAATTACGTCATTCAAAAAAAATATTGGAATTATTCATAGACTTCTAAATTTCTCTGGACAGATAGGTTGAAATTGGCTTCCTACATGATCAGGCCAGAAATCCTAAATTTGACTATCTTACAAATAGACTGTCATTCTGCATTACCAAATTTTTGCCAGCACAATGCATGTCAAGCACATTATGTATGTATATTTATGAGCACTAGGTTTTAGGACGCATGGACAGCGAGATTTTGTGAAGAATTAAGCGGAAAAGTCACCAAGAAAAATGAAATATCGATATTCTGAACACCGTTTTTTCATTTTTTTAAAGATGAATCTATTTTCTTAGACAACTGTTCAGTCTGATCTCATAGAATACCTTCCAACAAAGAATGCATGGTTAAAGAACAGATGCGTTTGGTGGAAAGGACCATATGATAAATTTTATTCAAAAGTTTTGCAGCTTCAGGGATGTCGAACATTGCCAACTTAATATTTCTGACAGTGCATTCACAGCAGGAATCACATTTTTTACATTTCAGAAGTGAAAAGCAGCAAGCAACACGGGGATCATCTCGATTATTAGGATTCATACTGAAATCAGTCTTGCACGCAAACATTTACATCTTGTATACATTTCAACTTCTGTGGTTGACGGCATGATATTTTATTATCAACATTTTTCAGACTGAGTCCGGAAAACTTTAATAAAGAAAATGTTTTTATTTTCCTGTCACTCTCTGTGCTTCAGTCATTTCACGTATCCAATCAAAATACTTCTCAAGATGATCTGAATGTTCTTTTCCAAGTACTTTGTCATTGTTCTCAGAAGAGCTCCATCACACGTCGGATCGCTGCATATCTGTTCCAACCTCCTCAGAAGTGGATGCTCAGGTTGGGAATGCTTATTATGTCCATCATCATTGTTTTCATGAAAGTAAGTGCAAAGAAGGATGCCCGTATAGTCCACGGTCCTGATCCCTGTTCTGACACTCATGGTTTGGGAATCGGTGGATTCTCTTTTCCGCTCGAAACTGTCCCTTTCAATGGTCATTGCTCTTCCGTCCGTTGACTTCGGGTTCACCATCAACTTTGTCAATCATTTCGAAGTGCAAAATAATTGTATCTGATTTCGAATTCCTATTACTGGCTGGTCACCCAGAGAGATTATACAAAGTCATCATATTGACAACTTTGGAAAGATACATTATGTCCTTGTTGGAATGGATTTCTCTCTGTGATAGATGCGAACATTCGCAGATATTTCGACATTCAATAATACGACGACGCAGAAGGGAAGATTTCAACTCATGATCGCAATTTTTAATCCATGATCATTTTGAGATGTCACAAACCCAGATAGAATGGTTTCCTCGTAGATTTTAGACAAAATGGACATAGCAAGAAATCCTCACGATGTGCTTCCATTGCCAGGACATGCACTTGAAAATGTGGCCATGCCGGATTGCGGCTTTGTAGTTGTTTGGAGAAGCATCTAGGTAGAAGTTTGAATTATGATGGCAGTCATTTAGATAACGCTTTTTCATTTCTTCCATTTTTCTTCTTTGCTTGCCATGATGACGTATGTCCTTCATGGTGGCATTGAAGTCACATTCATGGAATTGAAGGTTACACAAGACGAAATGTTTAGTTGGGATATAATACTTTCTATACTAACTCGATGAAACTACAAATTCAAATTTCTTTGTTATGCAGAGGAATGTATTGTTGTTACACTGTCATTGACAATCACCAGCGATATATTTGCTTGGTATTTGCATTCGAATGAATCGCACAAGAGACTCACTTCAAATAGTCATATGTCACTTCGATTAGATATAAAATTCGATCTTCTGTAATACAACTGTTGGTTGACTGAACATGTAGAAAATGATTTCAAATTTTGCTCACCTATCTGTCCAGAGAAATTTAGAAGTCTATGGTTCAGGCATGAATAGAAATTATAGCTATCTGGATATCTCTCGGATATCTTCCAATTTATGCCCTCGACAGACAGCTATAATTCCTATATTGATCACTTGCTCATCTATGATAGGCCTACGGATACTGAGGAGGCGCATTCGTAATTTTACATTGAAAATGTTGCTTATATTTTCATTAGGGACGATTATTGTTATGTTTGCTTTTTACAGCAGTGGAAATCCTCAAAACATTTATTTAATCGATGAATCGGCAATGAAATTGTCAGATAAAGTGAGATGTCTCAATGAATTTCAAATGTGTGTCACAAAGAATCATTCAAGTGAGTCAACATTCAACCAACTGCCTAACATAGCTGCTAAACTACATGTACATGTATCTTTCCTTAGAAAAACGGTTTTCAGACAGACGGTTTATTATTGATCTGATGACATTTAAGCAAAGAAGAGTATTATTCTTGCTTGGGGTTATGAGGAAGTTATTAATTTCTTTTGTGGCATTTACTTCAAACTAGGGATAAAAGCATGTTTTAAAGCAAAAAACATGACTTGAGCTTTTTATTTTTATTGCATTTTTAAAGTGCTGCCATTTTATGACGCTTTTTAAAATGTCCAATTTACTGAGTGAATGTCAACGTCATGGGTAGTTTCAACAGACATGAAAAGGAGCCATGACCTGAAATTTCTTATTCACAGAAACTAAATGAGCCACTTCACTGAGCTATGTTTGTTTTCATTGGATTTAGCATCTCTTCGGTTGGTCTACATGAATCGAATTTCATTCTGTTTGCTTCCCTTTTGCTGTCATACTAACGCTTCTTTTAGAAAGTTCTCTAAAACTTTAAAGAATGCTAAGTTGCTATTCACGCCCGCATCTGCACGTAAAGTAACGAGAGCTACAACCTTCCCGCTTCAATTGTGTGGCCTAAAACTCACAGTTCGAGTTGTAGCCGGCGTCAACATTGATCACTGCAAATGTCCGCTGTCCCCAGGCTTGGCGTGGGAACGGGATTTACCATGGAAATTCTTATGATAATGTTACAGAGTCCACTAGAGATGAATGATATTTTCGTAGCTCTGCTGTTCGCTTTCATGGATGTTTTACAGAAGTTGATGAAATATTATGCAAGATGAGATGCTGATGAGTCATCATTTCTAGGGATAATTTTGTTTTGTCACTTTGTTTTTATCCTAACCAGCGCGCTGCTACAACAGAGTTATGAGTAAAATTACTCAAATCTTATGAGTAATAGAAACTTTGAGTAATAGAAAACAGCAAAAACATGCTTAGCACTTGTAAGTAATAAATGTAAAATAGATAGCTAAATGTTAAATAAACGATGGCAAATTTCTTAGCATGATTAGTGAGACTGAGTGGTAAGTGCTTTAAAGTGCAAGCGAAATAAATCGAAAACATGCCAGGTTGAAATTTCTGCATTTTCCTCGCACATATAGATTTTTAGTCTATTTTAAAACACGAATACATGTACTTAGGCCTATTGTAAAGACCTGTTTCCAAGACTAGGTTCCAGTAAGCTGCGAACGGTATGCTAGAAAAGTAATAGCTGCAAGTAGATACAAGACTGTCCCTCCTCATCGGTTGGTAGAAACATTTTTTGTAAGAAAGTATGTGCATTATACCTACCATGTTGATATTAGGTTTGTGCATCGATGTCTTCAACTATTTTAACAAAACTGATTTGGCCCGAAGTAGTTGAGAACATGTACCCATAAAAATGCATATTATGGGGAGCGCTGAAGAGTGAATGCAGAGCCCTTAGCGTGGCTTACGGGAGCTGAGAGAACTCCCATTGTTAAATCTTGATGTATGAGACGAAGTTTGTGTAAAGGCGGATTACGAGTACATGTTTATGGGATTCGAGGATGAACAGGATCTGTTGGTAAAGATTGATGTACAGGATTTGTTTATATGTGCGGATCGCAAAAAGCAAAATGTACTTATTGCTGGTATGAATTTAATGACACGATGAGCTTACATGTGGGAAGCGTAACATTTGAATGATGTCTGACTTATCTTTGTGGCATATCTTTCAAGACATATCATTACCTATTCAGTATTTTGTTAGCCACTATGTGTGGGACCACGCTCGTCTGGGTTTGAGTGTTCAGGTTAGGGTTCGAAGCACAACTAGACGAGTGCCTGCTGGTGACTGACGGACTGCAGTATTATGTTTTATATCCCTTAATCGGTAGCTGCAGTAGTGATCGATGTACATGTATTGTATTTCAAATGAAGAAATGTGGGATTACATGAAGCATTATAGACGGATTAAGAAACTGGCGATAACAAATTCAAGTGAAGAAATGTTATTTTCCATGTGTAGTCTTAGGTATAGTGTGTATAATTTCATTGTTTTCGGTGTAGTAGAATGTCATTGTAGTTCTATTGTTTGCCTCCATTATCTACTATTACCATTATCCACCATGTGTAGTGTCAGAATCGGTGTTTTACCTCCACTTTTCCAATTTTTATCTATCGATCTCCTGTTTTTTTATAATACCCGTTATAAAAATTTCCTTAACCTATGATGACCATTGTTCTATTGCATTTCTGCTACCAGCATCTGTAGTCGGTAAGGTATATTAGACGTCTGTTTTGAACGTGTATGCGGCAGTGTTTGGAATCTATGGTATTAGTATATTAACAGTAAGAATGAGTAGTGTTACAAATCTTAAGATTTCCACTTTTACCAGATATTGGGCCAAAGCTGATCAATTTTAATTCGTTGCCACGAAAAAGCTCCATTGAGTTCTTTTAAGAATTGATTAATCCAATGGTTACAGTAGCATTGCACCTGTACACTTGCGGATTGGAGAACGCCATCAGTCCTCATTAGGAATACTACAATTAATTATTTGAATTAGTAAGCATTATATTCTATTATAAATGGCTGCTGGGATGATTTTCATTAACGTATGAGAATGATATCTAACAAGAAAGCCAGCTCAGCAAAGCATGCTTGCAGGGTAGTCTGATATCAAGGACATAGTTGACCAGTTTTTTTTAGTCAGGCGTGCATAAGAGCAAGATAAAAAGAGGTTCTGACTCGAAGTTTTCAATTTTATTGGTCAAAAGTAAAAGTGAAATTGACTTTGGCACAGTAGCATTGACGTGTCACTCTGGGGCAAAGTCAATTTTACTTTTACTTTTGACCAATAAAATTGAAAACTTCGAGTCAGAACCTCTTTTTGACCTGCTCTTAGTATGATATCATGGATTATAGACCGATCTGTAGAGCCCTTACTTTAAGTTATAGGCCTACAGTGAAATAGTATCCCCCTTAAGGGTTTCCTGCTAGCCAAGCTAATCAAAGAATTATTTGGCTTATGTGAATAATTATGGGAGATGATCGTAAATTTTGAAAATTTTGTTGGCATAGGATATCTCATGGAAATTCCCATTAGAATCTCGTGGATATGGGAATGGGACGAATAAATCTCGTCCCACGGCAAGCCTGGCTGTCCATGAAATCAAATAATTGAGAAACTAGGGCATTATGTTTGGACTATTCAAGTCGATGATTTCAACAGTAGCATCCATAGAGTAAGTATATTAGGTAGAGCAGTAACTCCGCATTTATTAAATCCCCAATGAGTATACACTTTCGATTTTATAAATGAACTCGAGGGGGATATAGTTGCTAATTGTTACGAAATGTTTGATATGCAAATTTTGCAGTTTTGAAGAAATTGCCACGGAATTGAATGATCGTGATTGTGATGCAGAAGGAATGATGGTATTTTACAGATTCTCAGTGTCATGAAAGCCTTGGAGATTTAATGTTTGTTAAATTAGCAATTATCACAGACAATCTGCCACTTGCACAGTAAAATCACATAATCAAAGACAACGATTAAACATTAACCTTGAAAGATGTAAGTGGTTCCACAAATTCAAAAAATGAAACATGAATTTAATGAATCACAAAATCATGCCGGTGAAAATTGAATGAAAAACTTGAAATTTCAGCCAAGAAAGCACGAATGATATCGCTACTTTTTCATGAAGACTTCCATTATAATACAATTCATGAAACTCCCTTGATAATCAATTTAATTTCCGCCGGGTTAGGATGATTATTAGCAAATATTCATTCCTTTTGATATCCAACATGTTTCACTCTACTGATAAAGATGACGTCATCTCGGTAGTACATAAATTGCCAAAATTTTGACTTTTTTAAAAACTACTCAAATAATTTTTTGGACCACGGGAACGTGATCTCCGTAAAAAACTGAATCTTTTGATATAAAAATTTTCACTGTATGCAGATACTTTTTTTGAGTCGACACTTTACCTACCTATGGTAGCATCGGTTTACTGCAGATTGAAACACCTCTACATTTCAACGTCCGATAACTGTTTCACAGGAAAGAATGAAATACCTCTTTAGTCTACCTACTGAAATCTGACCCGATTCGTTCTTCTACTAACATAGCAAGTTCCATCTTGTTGTTAAATTGTTATGCTCGCATTAGTTCACTAATGAATATTGATACCAAATAGAAATTTGACTTCAATTTTATGTGCCGAAAGTGCAGAATAACTTTAAGTGCATCCACTCCCAATAGAAACACACAGCAGTTGACATAAAGATTATTATAACGGCTATACTTTCATCATTAGCTTTTGTAATCGGAAGTTATATCAAAGGTATGTAAACAAACCTAACAATGAGGAATTCTCAAAAGGAAATATGTCTTGAAACCGTGCTCACAAACAAGCAATGTTTTTAAATCTATTTCAAACACAAGCACTTAATGAGATACCGGTGGTTTATCATGCCAAGCAGGGCTGTCATTGAATGAAGTTTTCTAATAATGCGCAGCTGTCATTTTGTAGATCTTTAGCCTATAAGAGAAAATATGTCTTCAAATCTGAGCAAAAGTCATACTCCAAATTTTCTTGATCAAGGTAATTGGATCTCTTTGCATTAATTAAGTTATAACAAAATTAATTAACTATTCCATTAATTAAGCATTAACTAAATGATGCATATTCAAATGACGGTAAATAATCGGACAACAGCAGATATGCATTTGACAACAACCACGAAATGAAAGAGATGACAAAATTTTGTCATATAAAGATTTTTCTGTACGAGAATCTTCGCGCACGAATATGTGTGCAAAGGATCGGATTTAGGGTTTGAATCCGATCGGACGAATCGAAGACAAACCGAATGGGCATCTGAAGACAAGAAGATGAATCCGAACGAAACCGACTAATCAGAGGGATTATTTTCAGGATATACACAGACTAGTCCCTATCCTACTTCTGATTAATGGCTAATATCTTATACGTCTATAAGAGTCATTTTTGGTTCATTTTTATTAGACTTTGCTTTCAACAATGTATAAGCATTATGTACATGGATGTGCAAAAAGTAAGGCTATTTGGAATTTCAAATGTCATTTTGACAACAGTACAAAATTAGAACTCTTCAAAATAGCAATATAGGTCTTCTCTAGACAAATCCATGAACGTAAATGCAATAACAAATCATCCAGATCTGGATACTATGGTCATTTTTCTACGTTATTAGTATTCAAATTACAATCGAGACCAGTGGCGGGAGCAGTTAATCGATTCCACAGGATTAATCGTGCGACGGAATCAATCGCGCGATTCTTGAATGCCCAGGAATCGTGCGATTTTTTTTGCAATGCGACTTCTCAATGAAATTTGCTTGATGAGATAAAAATAATGTTTCCATTCACTCTGCTTTCGTTTGAGATAATTGCAATGCGCGAGTGCTCGCTCCTGAGATCATACGTATATGGCTAGACAGAGTTGCCGTGTGAAGTGGCTATGCTAGCTTCCCACGCAGCATTAAACACGTTTGCATAGGCCAGGTACATCATTGATACAAATTACGATTCACAGGCCTACATGTTGTGAAGGCACAGTCAAACATAGTAGGTCCCTATGATACTCAATCTCAGCATTGAAATTATATAAATACGTGGTTCGGTCAATAATCATTTAGACTTGACATCAAATATCTACGTCATTGATCCGGTATTGATGATGTGAATTGACATGGGTATGTAGGTGGCAGGTCACTGAGTTTCATTTATTGTCATGCTTTATCGCAGCTATAAGACAACTTCAACGCTTGTCATAGCTTGCAGATGAGTTAGTCGCTTGAAATGGACAACGCAGTTGAATACTGAAGTTTCATTAAATTTCTGAACCTAAAGAAAGTCCCACGAAAGTAGTTTGTTAAATAAGCAATTCGATAGGTTGTAATTACCTTCATGCTCAACCTCAAAAGTATTTTCTTAAGCGTGATCATATCACAAGCTACCTGCCACTGACAGAGCAAGATAACATAATCAAAGACAATGATCATAATTAACTTTAGAAGATGTACATGGGTCCACCTTACTATTCAGATTCAAGAAATGAAACACAAATTTAGTGAATCATAAAATCATGGCGATGAAAATTGAATTAAAAACTTGAATTTCAGACAAGAAAGCACAATAAAATCTCGACTTTTCATGAAGACTCGCAATATATTGCTGTTCATGAAATTCCCTTGATAATCAGCGAAATTTCCTCTTAATTAAGATGCTTGTTCGCAAATGTTCGTTCCTTTTTATGTTT
The DNA here is from genome assembly GCA_907163375.1 of Prostheceraeus crozeri. Lineage (NCBI taxonomy): Eukaryota > Metazoa > Platyhelminthes > Polycladida > Euryleptidae > Prostheceraeus > Prostheceraeus crozeri. Next base: position 877,001 of record CAJQUW010006169.1, read on the forward strand.
TTTTTTATTTATTTCGTTCCTTATCCAACATGTTTCTTACTACTTATATATTTGGTTCACGTATAATATATTTTTTAATCACGTTTATATAGTTGGCTCATATAAACACACGAATAATTTGCAAAAATTAAGCGTCTTGAAAAGTGATCAAATATTTTTTAGACCGCATGAACGTAATCTCAGAAAAAAAACAATCGTTTCATATAAACAGTTTCAGTCGACACTTTACCTACTATATAATTACTCTATAGATAAAATGTGATTGATAGAGACCAAAAGAGGCATAGGCCTAACTGGGAAATAGAAATAATTAATGATATACTTCACTGCACATGTACATGATGTTGCATATGTAGTACTTATATGATGACAGATTTGCAGTTGAATCTTATAAATAGATTATCAAGACTCTTCATGCCTTGTTTACGATTTTTTATGTGTGATCTGATTTATCATGCTGTTTTCCCAAACATTTACAAATAGAGTATCGCATTAATCAATATGGTAGTTATAATTTCAGTCTAAATAGATTGATAATTTTGGTCTAAATAGACATGAGTGTCACATGAAAGGAAATAATCAAACTTTTAATGAAAAATGGTCCAGAATGGTCCTTAATGTAAGCTAGATTAATTGTAAGCTTCTAGTCACTGAATCTCAAGACATTCATAATCTTGCGATTTTCGATTAATCGTGTGATGAGTCGCACAATTCGGAATCGCACCCGCCACTCCTGCTACTGAAAGTTCTCTGACTATTCTTATGCATGTAACGAACGTTTGCTTAAATGTATGGCCCACCTTATTCTACTGTAAATTTTACACCAAAAGGTACTAGGCAATTTAATGCGTGTGGAGCGCACTACTCATAGCCTGGTTCATGAAGTAAAAATTTCGGTACCAGTTTTTACAGAATGGTGTAGCAGGGATAAAAAAGTTGTCGAGATTAAATTTTTGGCCTTGGTTTTTTGTTCAGTGACCAGCTGTTAAATCCACTGTTTCGGATCAATTCGGATCCGGAGTGTGGAGTAATTCGTACTGTGAAATCCACTGTGTCGGATCAATTCGGATCCGGAGTGTGGAGTAATTCGTACTGAGTCCGAACGAATAGCCTGCGATTCACAAACATGCGCACCCACGGATCTCCACGCCCTGATGCATGCATCAGACTGAATGCACATTTGTCAATTTGAAGCATCTGCACTGAAGCGTTACTCGCGCGCTCTAACTGCAACGGAGAATGGCATATGGTCTGTCTATATATGGACAGACCGTAAGTTACTTCTCTGATGCACCTAAAGCTCGCCAGCAACTGTGCTTCTGCGTAGGTGTTTCTATTGCAGTGAAGTGCATGATGACATGTGAAACGAATTCAGCCAATAGGCAACATCGTTCTCATGTTTAGCCATAGAAATAGATTGTTTATCTGAATTTGACTAGAATGGAAATTGACTCAAGGTCGCGACACATCTGGGGAACTAAGTTGGGGCATGAACCACGTATGAGACCCAATGATTTAGCCATTGACAGGTGCATCTAAATGGAATTGCGTGCGATTTTTATGCCTCTATTGTGCATTGCATGAAGCTTTACTTCCATTCTAGAGGTTTTATTGTCATCAATGTCTATGTGCTTAGCATACTGGAAAGAAATTCATGCATCCTGCTGTGAATCATTTAATCAAAATGCTTCATCGATGAAATCAACATAACATCATCATACATCGTCCCAGTAAAAACAATGCACCAATTTACTGCACTTTTCTTTAAATATTTGGCCTACTTGTTTCCATGTCACATACATGAACATAGTTGATTGTTGAAATACATGTTTCTTTTTCCCACCAGGTAAAGTTTTGCGGCTGAACAATAATGTTGATAATAAAAAATTCAAGCAACAAAGCTTTTCATCCCCTTTTAAAATTTTATTTTTTTCATTTTTCTCAATTAAATGATAGGCTAGGCTTGATAGTGACGAACTTTCAGATACATAAGAGACATCAGAGTTGAGCTGACGAGATTGTGTCGATCTTTCTCAAAGACATAAGAGACAGCTGTTGCACAAATTAGCTCAACTGCTCAAAACACATAGCTTGATAATTTTGATCATTACAACACAATGTCATTTAGCGTGATTAATTCGGAAATCATGCTGGATGAATATGTAAAGTGCAAGCGGCTTGGTGGTCTAGGGGTATGATTCTCGCTTCGGGTGCGAGAGGTCCCGGGTTCGAATCCCGGCCAAGCCCAAGATTTTTATTGCTTTACAATATGACATCAAGACTTTAATTATATGTTCTTAGTAACAGTTTTGTTAATATTGATCCTGAGCTTGGTGTCTAAGGCTGCGTTTACACGTGCAACTGATTTTGCTAACACTTTTCGATTCATGATGAGTCAGAAAATAATGGACAAACAACACGTGTAAACATTTACTTCAATTGTTTATCCATTCTTTTCTGACTCATCATGGATCGAAAAGTGTCAGCAATCAAGTTGCACGTCTAAACGCAGCCTAAGACACTGCCTTCAGCAAAATCCGGTGTTTACACGGAATTAGACAGGTCGTCTCTTCTTCCATTTGACTAGAAAGGAAATATTGGAACATGTAACGTTATTGAAATGGCACAATCTCCTGACTAAATACCATAGAAATCGAACAATGAGCAGCCAGTTCAACATTAAACACGCCACATTGTGCAAAGTTTCAATGACTCTTATCAACCGGATCACACAGCAAGGAGACACAGACGATGTCAAGTTCTACAGAGAAGTTTGTGAACATTTTTTCGTGCGCCTGCTAACTTTTTTAAAAATGATCGAGGGCCCAACATTATCGAAAAAACTTTTGCACAATGATCTGAATTCTTCGAATCTGAAGGAGTCGTGGCGATCGGAGCATTTTGAAGGAATTCAGAGCAATCCTCAAGCGACGCACGACTATTTTTCCTATCTCTGTAAGGTATTAAAATTTTCTTTTTGCCCACTTATTAAGTTCCTTCATGTGCCATCTGTTTGAATCAGTTTGCACTTCTAGCAAAGTGATGCGATTAAACAATCTAATTCTGTGGGTGTTTATATAGCTCTATCCATGCTGATCTGTAAATCAGTGCATTCGATCGTTTGTGTGAAAGTGTTAGTGAGGTTTTCAGTTGTTCAATGGTGTACGAATGAGCTGAGCGAACAGGATATCTCACTACCACTGAATTGAGCTGAAATAAGAATTTGCCATTCATCGGTTGAAGCGCGAGCTGTTGATTCACCGATTCTTGTAATTCTTATCGATGTATTCACAATACATTGACAATCCACAATTCTACATACAATTTAGTATCCGATGTTAAAATTCTAAATTTTAGATTCCAATGATATAACATGCATCTACATGTATCTAATCTTGTTAATCTCAATAATCTTTATACATGTACATCTAATCTTCCAACGATAGGTAGTATTGCATTATAGATCATCAGGTATTGTCTTTAGTGATATCCTTGATTTTGAAGCAGGAGTCTGATACACCTGCAGAAGAGTATAACAAGCGTGATTGGTGACCTGGAGATGAGTATTTGAAGAGGATCATATGTATCATGGGTTAGGTCCAGCCACACCTAAGAAGTGCTAAGTGAGTCAATAAATGTGTGAGGTCCTCTCACACAGATCCAGTCAAGCTTGGCTCTTAAATAGTTGCAGCATAGTCAACACATTGCGACCATTCATGTTTGCCGGTGGGAGCGAACCACCTGTCCTCTTAAGCCATAGGAGGTCGTATTAAATATATCAGTTAAATTATTAATGCCTTGTTCAATATGTAAGACTTGTGGAATGTCCCCCATGGAATGTAAGATGGAAATGTCATCTGGAAATGCAGCCTGTTTGTATGCAGCCTACTTTTTCAAATGATTAAAGGAATTTGTAATGTGTCTTCATCACGCACATTATGCAAGCACGGCCTTGCAAAGTGTCAGAATATTTAAACAATGAATATAAACAATTTTAACTTAAAAATCAAGTCACTCTAGCATGTCATGACATGAGTATTTCGAGTCAGTGATTCAAACCTACCCGTACTTTTGAGATTCGAGGGATCAAAATGATATTTGATTGATAGGTAGACTTAAGTTTTACATTACCAATGATTTATACGAATGATTGAAAAACATGAATGATTCTGAAAACTGTGAACTTTGCGAATTTCTCTAGCATACTATTGAAGCTATTAGTAGGTATATCTTTTAGATATTTTGGATATTTGTGATCCGATTAAATCATAAATGCACTAATTTTTGACGACTTAGATATTTTTAGCTGCTACCAGCATATCAGCCCTCATCTGCCCGGCAAATCCATCTTCCCATTCCACCCACCAGACTACATATGTATTCTGGTATATTTCAATAGGTTTTTAATTGATTAAAAGTATTAATGTACATACATTGATATCATGGCATATCAGCTCAGATTGCTATCATATAATGTTCACTTGGGCAATGGCACGTGCTGCTAACTAGCTGTGTTCGTAGGCCTACTGGTATGACGATTACTCTATATTATGCGAAATCTGTCTAAAATTACAAAATTAAATGTAAGCTTTGATTGAGTTGTACGAGATAAACATCCATAATCTGAGATACATAAGTTAAAACAAAGTGTACCTGAAAAGGAAGTTTGATTAACTTAGTAAACCAATTTGATGAACAGAAGGCCTAGGGCCTATATGTAGCATTCATACAAACAAAAACAACAAATAACATGGATAACAGATGGGTAGCGGAATTGTGCTAAGCAACGTTTAAATTGGGATATATATGCAGTGATTTGCGCAGGCTGTATCCACCTTGTAATTGGAGGTGCATCTTTGTCTCAATGCTTTGCATCCAAAGATGATACTTGATATTTTCGAGTTCCACTTGGTGTAGACCTATTCAAGCCTTTTTAAATAGCCTTTTTTCAGACGGCATTGGTAAAAAGCTACTTTAGGTTGCGCATAAATTTAATTATTATTTTTGCGGACAACAACAGCTCTGCAAATTCCTTGAATCATTCATCTTTGTTATGAGAGTGAGCATCCAAGAATGAAAACATTACAGAAAAGTCCTAGAGGATTGTAGAGAGTATTGCTCATACAACTGAGGTCATAATTTTTTGCTGTCCATCAGATCTGTCAGTCATTTGTATGTATTATAATCAAGGATCATAACTTGTTGGATTGAAAAGGTGCTTCAAGATTTTGTTGAGATGGGATGACATAGGAATGAAGTCTTTATTCATTTCGGGACGCATGATATCATCATTATTCGTGCTAGTTGGCCTATATAATTATCTTTAGTGTCACCTAGCTCTTGCTATTGAATAACTTGAAACTCGTGCGAGATATCTTGCCGCTATGAGGAAGAGTTCATGTTGCTATCAGACCTTAGTGTAGTAGATTGGTGAACAGGGAATGTTAACTGAAATATCTATCCATGAACATTTATAGGCTCCGATTGGATCCGTGATAAAAGATAATGTGTAATCAACTAATAGTTTCAACCTCAAAGGTGAATTGAAATTGTTTTGGCACACATTCAACAATTCACTAGTTGCATCGCATTAGTGCATAATAAAATTGAAATGTAGAAGCTTTGTCAACCTGTCAGCCGGGAAAATTCAACAAGTTGAGGGCGGTGATTCACTAAAAACATAACACAATAATTCCATCGAATACTATTCAAAAGCACAGAAATTGATGCATAAAAGTATAAAAACTTATGACAGACTCGCATAATGATGGTTGATATTGATGCTCAAATTCTGCTTCCATGCCAATTTTCTCCTCAATGTATAATAAATACTTCAGGCAATAAACTGGGTATATAGTTTATTGGGCGGAATCATATGAAAATGCATTCAAATTTCTTTAAATTAACAAAATCAGTTGGAAATGCTCATCGTTAGTGCTAGTAACCTGAGTCACTTGAACATGAAATTTTATTGAAATTGGAGTTGGACTTCCAGAATTATATTGAAATGAAAATCACAAAACTACCCACACATGTAATCTGGTAGGCTGATGAGGGTAAAATAATTCAATTAAAATGTGAATGTCTGAGATCAAAATTAGACAGAAAATTTGATAATTTTGAAGTGGAAAATAAATAGTGATAAATGGCCTGTATTTCGTGGGCAACTCGTTTACGTCTTTCAAATGTCGTCAATAAATCTTAAATTAGTTTCTAGCCTGCGTGTTTGTTTTACTCCACACTTCTCATTTTGTTCTTAAATTTTTAAAAACATTGCATATTGATGTCGTTCTGGAATGAACACGTATCCTTCCATTTCAGGTATATTTGATAATTTATTCAATAAGAAATGTTGCGTCCACAAGAAGAAACTGGACTGTTGTCGCAAACCAAAGACGTGGGTCATTATCGCCCTTTGCGTAATCGGCTTCTTTCTTATGTTGGGATCTTCTATTCTCATCTGTGAGAGCATGTATTTTGGACACTGCTAAATGTTGACTGATAGTCTGATAGTCACAATTTTAGCATCCTTTATAAGGATACAAAATTTTACCAATCTGATCATTCAATTTATCTATTTAATAACATTATTGCTATACTGCTGTACTGTAATTTAGAGCTTTCATTTGGTGTATTCAATTTAGATGAGATATTAAATGAACATGCTAATAGCAAAGGATTACTCATGTCTGGTAATTTAAAATACCTTTTGGTAGACTGATGAGCGATGAATAGGATTAATTCACTATATTAAATCATCATATTCAGGGATAATGATTTGCTGGAGCTCATTGACAGGGATGGAGTGTGCTATTGCAGAAAGATTCACATGTTAACTATTTAACTTAACTAGGGTCCTACTAATGATAGATGTATTGTATTATTGATGATCAGGCTTTTCAAGGAATTGTGGATCATACGTTTGTCTGCATAAAATAAATGATTTTGAAGAAGACAGCATTTTCATATTTACATAGGGAATCGAAATGTCAAGGCAGTACTTCGCTATACTCAGATTAGTTATTTAAATTTCAATGTGTATGATACATTGATGGAAATTAGGTTTTTCAATGTTAGCAATCTAACTTTTTGGCTGTTCAGCTTCGACGAGCTTGATCATGTCATTTTGACGTCATTTTGAAGTATACTTCAAAAAGAAAGAAAAATTACGGGTAATAATAAAGCAATAATGTATAACTGCAAGTATTAAGCGACATGATCAAGCTCGTCGAAGCTGAACAGCCAAAAAGTTAGGTATATTTAATTATGGTAAATAGTTATAGCATAGAGAAAACAGCAGCAAGTAATGTCCGCGGATCTGAAGGCTTTGATCTCGGAATGGACAAGTCATCCACCTGGACATCGTCTTACTCGCCATCAGTGGGTCCAACCAAACAGGCTTCGGGGTTGGAGGATTTGCTGCCGACATGTTTCGCCGGGGACTTAGAAGTTCCCCTAGATGACCTTGCGGTGCAGATTTCCAGACTCATAATCACATTATGACGAAATGTCCTTTGTTGAAACCCCGTGCTCCCTCACTGATGTGAATGATACAACACTTATGACTTTTCTTGAACGATGTAAATTTTGTAATGGCTTTTATCATACGATTACATATATATAGCAAGCGCATGTTCATAATTGACAGAATTTATTTCCTAGATCTCATATCAAATACTATTTGGCTTTCCACTTTGATTAAGTAAAGGCCTTCCTTCAAAGGACTGATGATGAGATCCCCACTCCCAGAAGCCAAATTCGTCTACCGCAAAGTTCAATTTTTTTCGAATGATAAAGATCAAATCTCTGATCTCCTGTCGATCCATTTCAAACCAATATTGTCTTTCCAAAGACTGCAATCGATTCAAATCAATTGTCACAATCATTTTGCCGAATGAACGCTTAAGAATGAACTCATTTTTCGATGAGTAAATTTCATGTTTTGACTTAATTTTGGCGATTTTTTGCTTATTTTGTAGAGGCTATCAGACATCAAATACTGAATCATGTGACTCACTTCAACTTTTATATCGAAATTGATTTTCTGAACTCAATCATGTTTCAAATTTCATGGCATTCTGATAAATAGTTTCTCTTCTGCAAAAGAAAATATACAAAAATTGCTACGTGTTTCACAATCCATAGATATTTCTTGAATTTTACCATTGGATTCCAATGGGAATCCTTGAAACTTACCTACAACCGAAAGCGACTGGCTGTGACACTTAAGAATTTGATGTTTGTATTCGGCGTTTCAAGATCTACAAATCCATGCTATTAAGCCCTTTGTGCGCGAATTTAGGAAGAAAGTGTCAGTAGCTCCCTTCCTAATAGTTGTCTCATCTTTTCTGTGCGGCTTGACGGTTTAATGCTTCGATCTTGTTTAAGATTGACTTCTGGCCGATTAATGACTGTCTGGCGGTCATAATGTGAAATTATATTACAATTTTGAAAACCATAAAATGTATAGTAATGTCTATTAATCAGTAAGGTGTATCAGAAAAGAGTTCTGTCGATGTAAGCTTTATTATCCAATCGATCCGAACAAAGATTTCCTTCCGACTTGTGAAATCTGCAGTAGGCCTGTTATGCCTCAGATAGACTCATGGGAAGAATTCTCATTTAGATCTTGACAGTGTTGAGATCTGGAATGATGTTGAACATTTTAGTTTATTTGAATAATAGCCAAAATGTAGCCTATTGTTCGATTATGTCTTGAAAATGTTTATCGAAAATACACTGCGGAGTGTTTTTATTAGTGTGTTGGTCAATGTTTTGCATCAGAAATATAGAAAACTGCCGTCAAGACGTTTCTATAGATATGATGATAGGCATGGTTATAAAGTATTAGTATTTGATAAAGTATGATAGCATTTCTGCATATCAATGCAGTATGTGAATCTCCCCTAAAAAGACAGATAATAAGCTTTATCAGTAAATTATCATGAGATTTTTCATTTCCGAAAATAATGATATTTTCCTCATTTGATTGTTTAAAAATTTGCATCAATCCATGTGATGGTGTACCAACACCAGCAAAGAGATGACATAAATATCGGCATAGCACTACTCGATTCAATCGGTTAACATGCCATGTGGATGTGATGTCTAGCAATAATCCATAGACGATTAGTAAATGACATTTCTCTGGGAGTGATCAAAGGAGTCGATCAAGAATCTAAACCTTGTTTTATGTCATCAGGGGAGATACCCAATTCAGACAAGGCCCACTGCTGCACTATAGTGCACTTTTATGCGAGCAATAGATAGAAATTTTAGGCGATAAACAATCGTAGTAACCTGCACAAAACTCAAGGTAAATGAGAATTTAAAATTATATCTCCAGTAATCCACATTGCTGATCAACAGAAATCACTTAGCTCAGCACATAGGCTGCGTGCCCTGCAGCATACAATCGTTAATCAAGTTATCCTAGATTGATTCTGTGGGCGGTAACTCGGTAACACTTAACTAGCGTAACAGATATTTTCATCAAGGATGGTAAAGTGCACGAAATGATAAGCACAGTCATCCGGGCCAAAATATGAATTCCATCCGGCCCGGGCCTAACATTTGGAGTCACTGCGGGCCCGGTTGCAACCCTTGCACTTACAATCAATTCAATCCTAATCCTGTGAGACAGCAAGTCATTCAGATTAGCGGTTGATTGAGAGACATACAGTAACTCCTAATGCATATCTTAGTTACTACTTCTTCAATCCCTAACGACTTTTAACATACTCTCTTATCAATGATACAATGCGTCCTCAAGACATTCACACGACTCAGGTGAGAAGACACATTCCTGAGTTTTCCCATTTCCTTTTAAACCCGTCAATGCTTGTGTGCAGCACTGAACATTCTGTGTAGTGGCCTCTCAATCTCACCGCGCAGCGATAATCCGACCTGCTTGTTGCTGAATAGATACCGATCTGATGGTTCACGCCTTATTAACTGCGCGGATTAGCTATAATACAAGGCCGTGATACTCGTCTCGCTCTCTCACTTGATAACGCCATGTGGCTTTCCGAATACCAACGCTTGGGTCTCTAGCTGGCCGCTGTAATCTCCTGCCAACCAGCAACGATTAAACGCCGTGTCCATGACAACAGAAATGCTTCAGCCATCAACAGCTCTCCAAAACGGCTGCTGCCACACCAGAGGGTGATAATCAGCAAACTGCATTTTCAACCATCAATTCAATCTGTAACTCGGACTCAAACTTACTTCCCACTCATCGTATTTCGGATTCTTATCGATAGTTCACGCGTCGTCAGGCTCTCTCTTTCAACACCATTTCCGTGACAGACTCCCCAAAACTCTTCCCAATTTTGTTTCCTTCACGTCAATTGTTGTCACTGAAGTCGAATTTCAACATCTCTTAAAGTTTATAACACCAAAATGACCGAAGTGGAGGACACTCTGAAACGAATTCAAAGTCACAAAGGTGTGCAAGGTGTCATCATTGTCAATGCCGAAGGAATTCCAATCCGCACGACACTTGATAACTCGACGACTGTTCACTATTGTTCACTGATACAACAGCTGTGTCGCAAAGCGCGCTCGGCGGTCCGCGATCTCGATCCTTCTAATGATCTGTCGTTTCTGAGGATTCGCTCGAAGAAAAATGAAATCATGGTGGCTCCAGAAAGTGACTATATTGTTGTTGTGATTCAGCAGTATGACTCTTCTCAAAACTGATATTATGAGCTTACTTTAACTTTCTTGCCAGTCAACAATCAGGTGATATCAAATTTGCCGTCTGTAATTTCAATTATTCCGTCCGTACACGCCCAATCTTGACACCTTTGATAAACAGATGTAGATTTGAAAATAAAGCCTTATTATACATAAATTTCTCAATATTCTTTGACAAATCATTTTCGGCCATGAAGTTTTCTGAATACATGCCATAATTACCCGGTACTACTCAAATTTTAATAAACCCCGAACACATTTTCAACCATTTTCAGACTGATCTGACGGTTTGACGGACACTCAGAGACATTATATGCATTGTGCATATAAGGGTCAAAATAGGACCGGACCTGAGAATCGGGAAATTTTGAGTCGAATCGAATCGTGGCGCAATTCGCGAATTTACGTTCCGATGGAACATGAAGCAATTGCAGTGTTTAATATATGTATAAGAGTGCATATGGGCATACAAAAAACGATCTTGGATAGCTATTGCAAAGTACAGTGATCTCATGGCACTCATATAATAAGCAGTCACATTAAAGCGTCTTCATTTTTCTGAGATAATGGTGTACTGCACTTTATAACTCGGCCTATTTCGAATGACAAGTTGCGCTAGATTATGAGTAGTGGATGCTGCCTTGACATGCGACTTCACTTTGAACTTGTTTTGTCAGAAAGGCAGTTTGATGAAGGAAGCTATGTTTGCAGCCGCAGACTTGTAGAAGCCACCTGAATCTCATATGTGCATGGAAACGCAACCCCCATCAACTGTACCTGTGCCAAAATGCTGCGCCCGGGAAATCACCAAATTTTTATGAGCTGAAAATCAGAGATTCTGTCATTTCCACCATAGTTTCAGAAAGCAATAATAGAATTTTTCAAGCAGTCTTAAATCTTAGCAAATTCAAAAAGACTTAAGTCTCAACTATATCGTTAAAATGACAATTACATCGTTCCAATTATGTGTGAAAATTCCTATGTTACAACTGTCCTAATTTGCTATCCTCAAATGATTTATGCAGCCTGAGTAAACAGTCCTAATACATAAATTATGTAGACTTCCAAATTCGTCATTCGAAGTTTTCTTGTATTTATTATGCTAGGATTGCACTAGGATTACAGATGACTTAGAGCAAGATTATGTAGACTATAATTCTTGTATAAGCTTGGACTAGCCGGTTCTGGAATTTTAAAATCATAGAAGGTCGGGTTCATGTCACTGCTTGAACTGTAGATAGTCTTCAGGAATCTGAACTTGCAATTACAAGTCATCAACACAACATGTGGCACGTACTTTGTGCGGCATGTAGCTGCTTCGACTAACTCAATATTTGGCAACTGACATCTTCAGCCGCCTTAAATGAGAATCCAACACCACAAACTTAATAAATATTTACGTCTAAGTCGTGTAGAGCGAGAAGAGGCCATAAATCAAAAGAAAACAATTGTAGTCATTTTTGCCAACTAAAGCGAATCGGTTCAAATTTTTATCGAATCACAATTTCGAATCAAATCAAATCTCACAGCTTTGCACGTCAGAATGGTCTAAAAACCAATGAATGATCTAAATGAGGATCTGCAACTGATGTTAAATGTTCTAGAAGAGGAGCAATCCAGCCACCGATTTAACTGCGTTGAAGATTATGAAGTAAATAATCTAACAAAGTACATAAATAAATAAAGGCATTCAGTGCAATAAAAACATGTGACAAAACCTAGTAGGCTTGTTGATATCAACTACAAGATCAAGGCATTCAGCATGTTAGTTTAGGTTTTTGATGGCCTCACAGCATTTTTGTCCTAAGCCTACTCGCGTATTACATGTAGGGCCATGCGTTAATAGATGATCATGAATGCAATATTGCACATCAATGCATTTAGCATTAATTCCCTAAACAGTGCTCCTCTGTCATGAATAATGCAATTAATGTCAGAACTCTAATGGACTCCTGACATTTTCAGTCAGGTGTTTTCATTTCAAACATATGCCATCCCTTTTTGCCGATAAAAACTTAGTCTACGTATCTTGCTGTTTGATTTTGGCTTTGCCAATTAATAAACTGAAGCTATAGATCTGATACATGAAGTCTAATACAGCTGAAAAACTGGAATAAACAAAGATGGTTCAATGTGCCACACACATGGGCACATTGAACCACTTTTAATTAAAAATCAAATTTAAATTGTGAGGGATGAAATATCACAAAAACGTCCAACAACTCAGAGATTTCCTTGCATACCCTCAATTTTTCATCTCATGTTGGTTCATTTAATTTATTACATTCAAACCGTCGAGAAAAGTTCAAAAGCATGTTCGATGTGACACCCCCGTACCCACATCGGCCGCATATTTTTTACAGGCCATCAAATATATCTTGACTGAGTTTTGGTTTCAAGAAAAGATCCTAAGGAGAAGTAGAAAAGTTCAGTTGCTGCTGAAGGGTTTATTATATTAAGCGCTGTCTACATGGACTTACTAAATCGATTTTGAAGAAGGATTTCACATGCATGACTCTTTTATGGCAATCGGAAACAAGTTCAGTACTGTTATCAGTGGTTTCCTCGTTGCTCCGATGCACAATATGTACATCATTGCTCTATTTTACTCCGAACGAGCTGTTTTCAAAAATGCAGTTTTTTAAAAGGAAATTTCAAACGCAACTTGTGGGCGTTCCAGGCATCGTATACCAGACTGTGAGAAGTAATACTAAAACGTTAATTTTTTGTTGCATCAATCATTTTTATATCATTAATCCTGCAAGCCTTAGTTCTGCGCTTCAGGGTGCAACAGTATTGCTGCACTTCGCTAATTGAAATATGTGAAAGTTTTTTTCAGTTCTGGTCACAAATTGTAATGATTTGAGAAAGTGAAATCGGCCATTTTCTCATATCAGTTGATTTTTCCATTACGCGAAATTCCACACCTATCCGAAATTATAGATTAATTTTTGCTTCCGGAATTCCATAAAGCCGGATTATCATAAATAGGCCTTTCCGGAATTATCTGTGCAGCATAGGTTAAATTGAGTGGCTATTAACTTCTGTGAAAACTTTGAGATTGAGGCAAAATCTTTGTTTCAAAATCTCACTTCATAAGCAATGTGGAGTAACTCGATCACCCATGAAATTGGTCAATTTTTCTTTTAGCTGGATTATCGGAAGCAAAGATAGATATCACATGGTTCAATCACAAAATAATGGCAATCAACATAACACGACATGCTAGACTCCATTTTCTTTCTTTCTTTCTGATGTGGACAAGGAAAAGACGTATGGAGAATGCTCATCAGATGTTTTCACGGGATCTGGCTGGTTTCTCATGAAACTTAAATTCGAAATACATGCATGTACACATGCCGCACACGTATCCCATTTAGTTGTAACAACAATGAAAGAAGGAATAAGACACTATCCTCTGGGTGATTTGATTAAAAATTTGATTTAGAAATAAAATCGAATATTGTCCTTGCAGCATAAGACCGGGCTTCCTCTCAGAGCCTTCTGTAACCAATCGTCAAATTCGGACTCCAATTTCATTTCCGGGTTTCCTGTTTCTGACTCATCTTCCTCTGAAAGTAGATAGTCAGAACTGGTCGGTGCAGCTTCAGCAGCCTCTTGTACGGAGGGGGACAGGTGATCCCCATCTGCAGGCCGAGTGAACCATCTTCTAAATAAGACTGTTTCTCACATAATTCCATAGGGTTTCTCCGTTCAAGCTCGATTGCTTTGATATTTAACACTATACTGACACACGAATTTTCAAGGCACCAATCGGTCGGACGCCACGATGACACCACAGACGAGAGTGAGAGATTAATTCTATGACCAATCACTGTTCAAATTGAACAAGGTTGTCTTCCACCGGCTACTTGAGTGTTGTAAAGAAAAGCGAAAGCACAGTAGGCCTATGCACTTGTAAAAATGATGCAGTCATGAATCAAAATTCCTCTCCTATTACCTGCGATCGAGGTTGAATCAATGATAGAGCAAAGTGATTAATTAAAATTACTAAGTAATATTCTACATTAGCCTATATGATTCTATATGATGACAACGATCCAGCCGAATCTCGAATCGCTTTAAAATATCAAACAATCCGATTCAAAAATGAAGTTCCGAATATTAATTTGACTATTTAGCCCGGTTATCCGATTGCCCACCTCTGGAAATTTTAATTTGGGCTTCCATTCGATAAAACATCACTAAATTGTTGCAGTATTGATAATTTGTATCACATGCAGTATTAATAATTTTTGCGGGTTCCAAGCAAATGTTCTGATACAAATGTTGAATTTATATTTTGTCTGCCAGTCTGCCAGTCTACCGACTGTCTGTTTACCGAAACTCTTGCAGACTTCTCTACAACGTTTTCTGCTTGCTGATAAGTCAATCTCAACAAGAATCATTGCACTTTGCTTTGGGTCTCTTGGGCCTATTCACCATTAGACGCTGCCGAACTAGGGAAGAGTATGCATACAGGACATTCCAGATCAACTTTGAAATTATAATGTTTTACTTCACTAAATGATTTCCAAGCATCAGGACAGCATCATCTAAATTATGGACAGAGACTGGTCCACGTTAAACAGTTTCAATGACTGCGGTACATCCGTACTAGCTTTTCCAAGTCCAACTTCTGTCGAGGAGGAGACGAGGTTTGAATTCCGACATTCACATGTCACACTCACAGTACATCAGTACCGAATTCTCCGAGAATGGCTTTGAAATCAGATGAGATGTTGAGTAATAGAAGATTGATCTATGAAATAACTCCGTTTGAGTTAGTACAAGCTAACTCAAGTGTCTATATTGAGTTAGTGTCTATATTTGAACAAATCAATGCGTGTGGTGCAATCAACAATGAGATTGGAAATCTATGCTGGAAATACGAGACAATGCGTACTTTTCATCAGGTCTGCAGTGTGCTTCGCATGCAGCTGGCTCTCTTCTCCCAGTGATGTGTTCGGCTGAGCGCCATAGCATGTCTTACCATATAAACTGGGCGACACTTTTGCCGCCCAGTGACGGAAGATTGTCGCCCACTCGACTAAAAATTGAATCCCTGGCGGGCGGCATAATTCACCTCATATCTGAATTCAATGATTATTCATTTGACCAGACGTACATATTAATTGCATGATAAAACTGTCCGCTAATTCATGGCCATGTCAATGCCTCTCACAACGCCATGCTGAAAGTCAGATAGTTCGATTTCTTGCTGAAAGACTTGATTCTGCCTTCATAACATTTCAACAAGACTCGTCGGCGCTTCACTAGGTCAGTCCAATTACTTCCAAGTCGGAAATGGTAAGAGTTACAAAAATTGCAAAAGTCTTAGGGACAAACTAGAAGATTGGGACTGTTTCAATATTCAATTGGAAAAATCGGTGGAAGTACAACGCTGACAGCATCTTTGTGACAATTAGATTGCTGAATGAAGGAAGTCATGGATTGATATCTTCGGATTTTTTGGTGAATGGCATAGCGAAAGTCGAGGCGCGAGAGGACTGCTACATTCATTGATAAATTGAAGGATGGTGGACTCGCAGAAGAGTCCTACAAATTGGTGGGAACAACAGCAAGCGAAGGTGCAAATTCTGAGAAACACGATGGGCTTCAGGCTTTTCTTGATAATTTCCTGGAGCAATCCCCGCCAATTACAATTTGGCACATTGCATATCGAAGTGATCTTGCCTTCGAGGCTATTCAACTGCATTATAGTTTCAACAATGAATAGCTGATGTTTTTGAAATCGCAGTCCATTCAGGGCATCACCAGCTCGTAAAGATGATTTTCGTATTCATCGAAAGGATACGGATTGAGAGAACTCAGTCAAACGGTTCCTCAAATTTCATGAAAGCCGTTTTGCTGAGCATTTACTCAACATAGTCGAAGTGCTAATACATAACAAGAACTTTGTGCTACAATACTGGATTCGCTAGCTTGAAATCGTAGCCCACTCGCTTGGAAAAGAGTCAAGCCATTGGTTTTTTGAAGACTTGGACAGATGAATAACTGATCTGACAATACGCGTGTTACGGCAGACGTCTTGAGTCAATTCATACACTTGCAAAACGAAACCCAAAGACGCCCACTATTACTAATAATACCGAATCTCTGACAAAGTGAGATCAAGTGACCAAATCTTTAGAGCTGATGATAGAAGGACCACTTTCGGGTATCCAAGAAGATTTGAAATTATCTGAATTTTCGATTGTGTCAGTAACTCTCCAAAGTCATTCTCTAAAGATTTGAGATCCAGAAACTGTAAAATGGCTTTCATAATTTTGCGAATTGATGAGCTTGCCTCTTACAAGAATAAGAAAATAGACATCTCATTAGCATTACTCATGATTTGTGTGGTATTGATCCCGTGCAACATGTGCAATAATCACTTTTCGTTTTTTTTCATTGAAATGCATTTGCACATAGAACGCCTTTCATCTCCAAAATGCCGCTTGTATCTTGAATTCCGCAACAAGATGTCGCTGATTTTTGTCAACTACATGTACATCTATATAAAGCTGCCGATGGTCATAGATTCTGAAATATAATCAGCAAACGCTTCCTTGCAATAGTGATCCAAGGCGATTGTATTGTCCTACAATAGTATTTAACTTCATATGTACGAGCATGAATTGTATGATGAATTGATATCTGGATTTGACAATAAACGCAATTGTGTGATAATCATTGATGAATTTGGTGCTGATACAGCTTCAGATAATTCATTTAACCCGTGAAAAAACTCAATCAGGAAAAGGGTTGCATAACCCATGTAGGATTGCGCAAGCATGTTTGTTGTGTATATAGACCTACACTGTAAATCGCTGGATACGAAAATTACATACAAACATATACCAAAATCACATACAATTTGAAACTAACATTTGATACGAGATTCTCGTATGCTTACAGAAATCTGGTATGCCTTTCATACGAAATCTCACTTACTTTTGTATGTGATTGGCATGTAGCGATGCGAACTATTCTATCTGTGATTCGCTGTTTTACACAGAAATACGAGTTGTTGTTATGTTTTATATACGAGACCCGATGCAAATTCAATATAGCCTAACACGCATCCACATGTATTCGATACGATCAGCTCTTTCGCATTTTATCTTCTCTCCTGAATATATTTGAGCTAGAGTATATCAAATAATATATTGCAGAGATGCGGAAAAGTACCTTGATCATTTCTACATTTCCACTTTTTGATACACGGGTACCATTACTCAACAGGAAAACGATGCTCTCAAAATGAGCCAGTTCATACAAGCTGTTTGAGGATATTTATAAATTTGTATTCTACTGAAAAGATCATGAGTAGTGCATTTCACGACACACTAGATATTAATTAAGAATAAATCAAGGAAATCTATAATTTAGAAAAGCTTTTCAACAATCAGATCATCATTACGAGTCGAAATGTTTGAATCATTCTTTTTATGTCTGAATCTAATCTCAAATATGAAAAGATGATATCCCAGTAAAAAAGACAATTCCAGTAAACGATCCACTTTTTATTTTACAAGGTATATTTTTTCACAGTTCTCTTCAGTCTTTCACAGTATTTTCAGCTCTCTCTCACACCTGAAAAAAATGAAAGGCCTGTTATATAGTGAACCGTGCAACATCGTAAACATACATTATGTCCGCATGTCATAAGACAGGAATTCGACCTAACAAGCGATTACTGGAAACGATTTAAACGGTATCGCATCGCAGTTAGTGACGAAGTTTGTACCATTTGCGACGCAACTTCAAAATAGTATCGCACAAACTGCGATGCAACTTATCGTGCTGTTGTGTGAGAAAAAACACGATCCAGAAAACTTAATCAGTTGGGTAATGGCATCAATAATTTTGACTGACAGCTGCAAGTGATATACAACAAGACCTTTTTGGGGCTCTTAAAAACCCTTAATACACCAAACTGCGATACGAGTAATTTAAGCGGCGAAGCGAATAGAAGTTTGCATCGCAAATGTGCAAAAGAAAGTAATTTGTTCCCAGAAATTTACAGTAACAATGTCATTAGACGGGAATTCGACCTGAGTACAGATTGTGCATACATAATGCAACAATGTGAAAGCAAGAACTACATGTACATGTATATATCCAACCAGTGGTTGTGCAAGTTGTATGCCAGTATTGGTTTATCGTAGACTTAATGAATGTATAACGTCTGCATGAAACACGAAAGGAATTCGACCTGACCAGACATGGAACAAACTACGACCGGAATCTGATGCTCTTCATGAATTCGATGCGAGCATCGAATTCAAAAGACTTTTTCTGAATTTTCTAGAATAGTAAAGCAAGCATGACTGTCACATTGTATGCCAAAAAAATTATTCCCTATCATTGGCATACAATTATGGTACCACTGTTTCCAATGTTTGTAGTCATGGCTTACAGAAAATAACTTTTTGCGAAAACGACCAAAATTATATCAGACAAATGTCCGCCGACTTATTATGACTATCTACCAAAATTATCATTCTTTTAGAAACATGAAACGACGTTTAGCAACATGGTCAGGATTTGCCTTTTTACCTTCAGTTCATTATGTCATTGATTACTGAGGATAAATTCACGAGATAATTGATATCAATTTATAAATCTGACGAAACTGACAGGATCTATGAGTAAGAAGAAATGAAGAACTGATCTAAACCCTGATATTAAATTTAAGAAAACATGAAGCAAGTATTGGTAGACTTAACTGCAATAGATGTAGTCATGAATGTATCGATTCAGCTGTCGGTAAATTCGACTGGTAGTTCTTTTCAAGATCAATGACCTGAAAATCACAATGACTTCAGGAAACGACAGGTTGAATTGTCGGTGATTTTCATGAACAGTTTCTCATCGATTTGTTAATACATTAACAGGAAATGACGGACAATTGCATTGTCGATCACGAATTCTACACAACGAAACGTTGCTTGAAAATAGGCGAATATGTGATTGGATCTTCATGGATATAGAATAATATGATGAGGAACAGTCAAAGAAATTTACAGACGATTCAAAGATTGTCTAAAAATAAACAATGAAATATCTGGCCTTAAAATGTCGTGTTATATTTTTGCATCAAGCAGATACACCAAATCGAAGCTGTTCTTTAAATTCGTCGTGAATTTAGCACGACAAAATGTCACATAACAATTACCGATAGCAGTTGTTTGACTCACTTTCCTGTAGGGTTTTGTCTGATTTCTTCCGCCTTCTTTAACATTTTGCTGACTTTTGCCAACGCGATGACAAGATCCGGCAAACGATAGTGCCTTTTATGGGTCTCGTAGGTATGCCCCATATGCTTACATAAAGCGCGAAACTCGGCTTCTGATAAATCTTCCGCCTGAAAAGGACATATTATTGTACCGGTTGTCATAATAATATCATATTTTTTCGAAAAACAAGGAATTTACACTTTACAGTGAATCAAGATTCATCAACAGAAATTCGTCTTTTAATCAGTTAATGACACTTCCGCTCAATGACACTCAATAGAAATACCCAATTACTCAATGAAACGAGAATTGTCATCTACAAAATACAAAATCTACAAAATCAAAATGTGAAATCAGTGTGAATTAATTTAGGCACCTGGCCTTCACGGTTGTGTCAGGCCAGCCTTAATAATCGTGAATATGCTTGTCTTTCTTACGTTAAAGAAAAAAGCCAATGCTACAGATTATGATCAGGAGTTTGACGAATTAAACATCATCAAAATCAATATGCTGAATTAGGAAAATTACAAAAATCATTTGTTTGTTTTGAATTCATCCATATTTGTCTATGTTTGCTGTGAAGTCTAGTAGGACCTGAAAGACAGATTTTTATTAGCCTTAACTTTTATTAGATATTCATCTAAACTTGAAAAACTTCATTATTTCTCAATGTGTTATAGTTCTTACTAGATGACACTTAGTTTTAACCCATTAGGCGCCAATGTTCCACTTGTGGAACATCGCTAGATTTTGGAAATATGTCTTATTGAATGTGGGACATATGATATTTTACAGTAATTAATTACAATGTTTGGCAACCTTGGTGTGTCTTGGTGTGATCTGACTCATTAAAATATCATATCTCTAGATTTTATGCGTACAATTCAATCAAAGAAGATTGGTTATGTTTTTCAATATTCAATTTGGTTACAGCGATTTTTCAGCAGCTCTAATTAAGCAAAAGCAATTGATTGGTTTTCAGATTTTAGCTACTTATAATATGTATACCTCTTCATATAGGTATGCTATATACAAAAATAATTCATTCCTATTATATTTTTCGAAATATAGTGACAAATTCAAAATGTTCCACTGGTGGAACATTGGCGCCTTGGGCCTATACAAATTAGATCACTGACAAAATATTTCGGAAGGATTTATAATGAAATATCTTGGTCTGCCAGTCAATCTGATATGAATAGTAATGTCTGCTAGTTTGATAATCAGAATTAAAGTTTACCATTTTACAAATTTTGTTTAAATTCAAAAAATTGAAAAGCAGTGAAAGTTTTGTTTTGATCTGAATAAGAACGTCCTGTAACAAATATTTTGTTGCTTTACATGGTAAGTGTAAGATGTCTGTGCAACCTTCCTTCTAACTAATGCTGCCTTAGTTGATATATAGACAGTCTTGTGATTTCATTCTGCTTTATTTTATCTATAGGCTTATGTAAATGAAATATTGTGAGGTATTTGGCGGCATAGAACTTACCAAATTTATGCCCCTGCGATAAAGGTTTGACTTAATCTTTAGTTAAAATAATTATTAAAAAGAAATATGTCAATTATAACTTAAGAGACATGGATAATTTTTTTCCTCTACTAACATGTTTAGATAACAACTTCAAGTAAACCGTCTACGTTGTACTGGTACTGTCAGGCGCAACAGAATAGAAAAATGCCCTCTGATATCAAAAGAGGTGATGGCAAAATCTCAGAGAGGATTTCATGAAAGTTACAGTGATTGTTCACTCGTGGTCTGCCACTGGAACGATAATACCCCCGTTATAGTTATCAGTTCAAATGAGGGCGTTACTCCTATCAGTCAGGCGACACGCTGGAGTCGAAGTGATAGGAAGAGAACTGCAATTCAACAACCAGCTATGACTGCCTCCTATAATTGTCACATGGGCGGAGTTGACCTATTGGACAGGTTTCTTTCGGATTATCGACCTCAGTTGCGATCAAAGAAATGGTGGTGGCTATTATTCGCAAATTTCATCAATATGGGCATGGTGTCGTTATGGTATCCTGCCAAGCAACTGATGCACCAAAGCATAAACATGATGCATGGGGGGAAGGCAGGCCTACCCACTATCAACCATTATCAGCTATTGACAAATAAGACCAGGTTAACGACATCAAATCAAAACAATGCGATACTCTGAAATAGATATGGAGGTATATCGTGTTTTCCGAATTTCCCGAGGTTCAAACTAAGTAGGCCTACGCCGTTAAAGAAATTGTTTAATAAGACCAGCTTAGTTTTATGATTGAAATGATTACCATGAACAAAAATAAATTTTCCGCATTATTCAAATGTGAGTAGTGCATTTGACCTATTAAAATGTTAGGAATACAGTTATTCGAATAAAAAATCTACTTTCATTGAATTTCATTGGGAGTCCAAAACGAAGGATATTAGAGAGGCCAAACATACTAAAAGATCGGCAACGCGATTTAGTTTCTTAATTTGGTTTTCGTTCCCCAAAATTCTCAGTATTTCAGGAGAAGTTTGAAAATGGTTGCATAGACAACGGCGCGTAAACGACACATCGGATAAACCCATTTTGATTAATGAACTATGACAATAATATAATAATAGTGTCATATAATGATGAGTTTTCCAATTGATTGAATTAAAAACATTCGATGCGTCCACCAAGAGCTTCACTATAATAGACGTACTTCAAAAATATCAGACATAAAAATGTATGGTTATGTTTCCTGATTGTTGATAAACAGCGCTCGAGATAATAATATCCTAACGTAGATAGGCCTATACACTTTCAGATATACTACATTATTTGCAAAGTATCTGCCTCAAAACCTTACTTCCAATCGGTCTCACTACAAGATTTTTGCTATGCGCAGTTAGCTGACATGAAAATATGTTCGTCAACATGTGCTAAAAAATTAGACATCCACAAGCTTAAAATTGCATTGGACTTCTTTTTTTGCAGATGCGAGCGGCAAAACGAAAAGCCTTGAAGCAAATGAAATGAGTTTAGTTAGGAATCAATGTTTGCAATGTTTATGTTTTGATCAGAATTCTGCGCTCATGAATACGTTATCATGTAAATTTCTCGGTCGAGTAATATCAAGCAAAGCATTCTCATCGACAGCAGTTTTAGCCATCAATTGAAAGAAGGAGATCCCTACCACGAGTAAATGGACTACGACAGGGAAAATCCAATATTCTCTCCTTCGATTTATTGACCGGTTTTTTTAATATAAAATGATGTTTTAAAAACAGCCGGCGCTTCGTGCCGCAGACACTTCTGAAGGGCTTAGATAAAATATAGTTTCGATGCCCCAGGTTAAATATGCCGCAATAAAGCTGAGTTCTTATAAAAGTGTTCAGAAATTTGGGAGCTCGTGTTTTCGGTTGATGCTTGGGCGTAGAGACTTAATCAGGCGAGCTTCGGTCAATCTGCAATCTACGGCGTTCTGGCTAGTGTCGATGATATCAACTGCGTAGTTTGAAATTGTGACGTCATCACAGTTATGAACTGTTTCATTATGTTCGTATAGGGCATTCTTATTGTTCTTATTTATTAGGTCTCTCTTGTGTTCATTGTAGCGTTTCCAGAAAGGTCGGTTAGTCTGGCCAATGTAGAAATCGTTGCAAATCTTACAGGTCATTTTATAAACTACATACCGGTCAGAACAAGACCGGTTATCGGGTAGCAATGAGCAAATATGGCATTGCATATGTTTATTATTCCTTTTTCTACTATTAACTGCAGTTTTTAAAGTAGGGCCTGGTTTGTTTACGAGTTTTATCGGTAAGTCGCATTGTTTTATGAACGCCGTAGATTGCAGATTGACCGAAGCTCGCCTGATTAAGTCTCTACGTCCAAGCATCAACCGAAAACACGAGCTCCCAAATTTCTGAACACTTTTATAAGAACTCAGCTTTATTGCGGCATATTTAACCTGGGGCATCGAAACTATATTTTATCTAAGCCCTTCAGAAGTGTCTGCGGCACGAAGCGCCGGCTGTTTTTAAAACATCATTTTATATTAAAAAAAACCGGTCAATAAATCGAAGGAGAGAATATTGGATTTTCCCTGTCATAATGAACAACCTCCTGTACATGACCATCAACTGGGTAAATGGACTACATTGTTAAGGCAACTAAAAGGTTACTGTAGACGCATATGTGAATGAGTATGATCTCTTTCTCATATAGAGCAGTTGAATCAAACTTCATACTTGTACCGAACGCTTACACAGTCTGAGGAGCGAAAATTTGAGAATAAAAACTGCATCGGCATTCGGCCTCAACTTTTTGATTAACCCATTAGGCGCCGAATTATTTTTGAAAGTAATTATCAAAAATTTGAATGGAACCATATTATTCAATCACGTTTTGATACTTTATGACGATCTTACCGAAAATAAATGTTCATTTCATCGTTTTTGATGATGTTCCACATGTGGAACATTGGCGCCTTGAGACTATGCATTTTTTAAATAATTTTTGAAGAATATAAGCCGTTGTATATTTGTTTATACTTGGACAGATTGCTTATATTTGACATATATGTTTATACATTAAAATAATATTCTATGCTTTTACGTTAATTTTAATTTTTATGCAAAAGTAGTATATTAAGAATTTTGATGTATTTTGGTAAACGAAACAGGAAAAATACAGACAGAATCACCAATGTATTTTTTTGAAATTACATGTAGGTAACAGTAACATCTTTCAGAGTTCAGAGATGATATTGGACGAAGCAACTTGTATGCAACAAAGTGTTGCATGTGTCACACTC
This sequence comes from Prostheceraeus crozeri, assembly GCA_907163375.1. Lineage (NCBI taxonomy): Eukaryota > Metazoa > Platyhelminthes > Polycladida > Euryleptidae > Prostheceraeus > Prostheceraeus crozeri. The sequence goes on from CAJQUW010006169.1 coordinate 901,729, forward strand.
CATTTTCGTGTTTTTCATGCATGATTTACAGCGGCCCTGTTTACCGGCTGGTATTGGAAGATGACCAACATTTCCAAGTCTTGTGGAGAGGGCAGGTGTTCATGAAGGTCCAGGTCGAATTTCTCGAACAGTCGGAAGACTCAGAAGATATCTCACAACTTTTCTGAAAGAAAACAAATGTTTCACGTTCATATTTTCATAAAATGAGAGTATAATTGACTAAACACAAGATGATTTAAAAAGTCTATTTGCATTATATTAGGTTGTAGGAATTTGTGTTCAACTTCGATAAGCAGCAACAGCTTTTTCATCTCTATAGCCAAATTATCGAATGACAGATTTACATTGTAAAGTCATGTGTATATATCATCTACTTTCTGACGACCTTATATTTTCTGATTGATTTATGACAATTACTATGTTAAGTTCTAGTACTTTATTAATTAATTTGATGTTCATATTCATGTCTTGAGACCCCACGATTTCTATTCGGCTTTTTGAAATAAACGTCTAATTTATTTATTTATTTTGTAACACAACAAAATCTTTAAGTTTTAACTCAAAATATAAGATAACACAAAATATAGATCTAACCTTCGAAAATCCAGATGAGATGTATGCCTATTGACTTGAATGTGTCATCGTAACCTCCAAGCAGCCACCATGACTCGAAGGGATACTTGAGCGATTTGCTGATTTCTAATACTACTACAGAACACTGATACAGAGCAGAAAAAGCAAGATGGGAAATTTTTTTATCCATAATTTTTGTCAAACAGGCCTTCGTTGATAAAATCCAATTTTACGGACGTAAACTAATTTAGTGGTTTAGAATAAAACAAATGTACCGTACTTTCCGGCCTATAAGGCGCACAAGCGGTTTTTAGATAATTTCGTATTTTTACAACAGATAAGGCGCACAAGTATAGGCCTACTTTCAGATAATATCTTGTATAATAGGAAACAATAATTGAAGCTAATTTCAGCGATTGAAGCACTACCGGTAGCTTAGAATAAGCAAAAACTATGTCATAATGGGTTTTTGAAAAACCACGAAGAATTATGATTGCTTCAGAAAGATCAGGCAAAGGCTCCCCTTTGTGTTAAGGTCGAGTTTCTATTATAAAGTTAAATACAAGCAATCAAGACAGTACTTGGGAGTCCCGCGCCTTCTAAGGTCGATAGTACTATAGGTGGACCACCTATGTATATAAGTATTTCCACCTATAGTACTATCGACCTTCGAAGGCGCGGGACGCCCAAGTACTGTCTTGATTGCTTGTATTTAACTTTATAATAGAAACTCGACCTTAAAACAAAGGGGAGCCTTTGCCTGATCTTTCTGAAGATGAACACTATCTCCCGTCGATTGGTCAACATTATGATTGCCATGATAGCCCAAGAATATTCCAATAGCATAAGGCTCAGCTAAACCAACAAAATCTGGCATGTCCGAGTCTTGTGTATGATATGTAGGCCTATATTTGATTCAACTGCAGGTAGGAAGTCTCACTATTCACTTCAATATTCACCTTGGTATCTGAATCAAGGCTCGCTTCAGTGTTGCAATCAATGTTCGCCTCAAGTGTGCTATTCACTATCACTATTGGCTTCGGTATCTGAATGAAGGTTCAGTGACGGAATCAACGTTCCTTATGGCATCTGAGTCAAATGTCGAATCGGTTTATAAATCTCTCGAAGAAAATGACACCCCCATCTCTTTCTTGAAGCCACTTCGAATAACTTTTTCTGGTACTTGCTCCCACGATACTTTTAAATGAATGCCTACCAATCTTTACCGAACTAAAAAATCTAATTTGACCTTAGATAGGGCGCACTCCGCAGATAAGGCGCATTGGCTGTTTCCGAGTAAAAAAAGTCGCGCCTTATAGGCCGGAAAGTACGGTAAGCAATTCGTTTAGAAAGCATGATAATGTTAAATCCAATATAGGCCTGTATGGTGGTAAAATGTTTCCCCTTTTATGACTGTTCCAAAATAGGCATTCATGAATGTGATCTTCAAATAGCTAATCCGATTGTTCCTTAGAGCTATAGTTACCGGTATACGGTCTGCAAAATGTAGGCCTATTTGTGTGCAATGCTTAAGTGATTAAGCAAATTGTCGTCCTATCATGTAAGTAAATAGCTAATAATTGCTACTTGAAAATTAAACTATATGCATTAAATTAGTTAACGTCCATAAAACAGGATTTCGCACTTTGTCTATTTAGGATTTTCTTCATGATGGATAGATTCTTCGATGAGTTACTGCCAAGTCACCCCATTCTCCACCACATTGCGGCACCTGTGCAGTGTTTCTATATAAATACTGGATGTAACACATGTCTAACGTAGCTCATGGGGCTTCTTTATTGATGGAGGCTATTAGCAACAACACAGCGCTATCTCTGGACAATGCAATCTGTGTTTGAATGAAAACTTTATAGGCCTACACCCCATTTATAAGAGTAGTTCTAGAAAATACCAGTAAACCGAAATAATGAGATTGTTGATAGTGTTTATTGCTAGATTGGCAGGATTCCAGCCTGCGACGTTCGACCAATTTTCATTCAATTTCATATTGATGCAACAATAAGGCATTTGGTTTTTAATAACAATCTAGCACATAGGCCAAAAGTCAACTTAAAAAAATACAGAATGTATAGGAATGTTCGGAAAATGTCTAGATGCAACATATGTACTGTACACGCATCTTTGCAAACTTGATGTATGTCAGTAGTTAAGTTTCGTACTTTGAGCCGGAAAGCGCTATTGTTGCTGATAGTGACTTTCGTCACTCACTTGAAAAAACTTGTAATATTTTTATCCTGTAGCCTACGTCTTGCAACATTTGGCTAATGGATGATTTTTCTAACTGACTCATAGATGATTTTTGTGGTGCAGAGCGATCTAATAGGTCATGACAGCGTACTGATATGATATCTACATTATCATAAAGATAGCAATTAACGATCACATAGTTCAGTAATCTCAAGCATACAAATATAGTAATTAGCACAATAGATATATTTCACAATGTGAATAAAAATAACTATGCGTTCTCATGTTGCTTCCAATTGAAAGGCAGTTCTACCGGACTTATGAGTCAATTCTGATTGTGGCCTAACGCGGTCAGGTTAAATAACATGCACCCAAACAGAATATGATACCATGTGGAATATCGAAACTACCATTCAAAACTTAATGAACTTCTCGATTTTCTAAGCATTCAAAATATTGAACTGCTTGCCGGTCTTCTGTCAGAATCATGGCAGAAAGTGTATGACGTTGGAACAATCCACAAATGTCTTTACAAAGCAATTTTATGCAAAGAACGGGCTGTCGTAGTAAAGATCATGACATGCAGTTTGATATGATACCAAATATTTCTACACGGAAAGAGATATTTCAAGCTATGGCAAAAAAAATCAAAACATGATCTCACATATGAGAAAAATTTTTCTTCTGAAAAATTCCGCTGCCAAATCAAAGAAATAACAGTGTATCAGTTTTTCAATGCGTTCAATAAAGAGGAAATAATATTTTTCGACGAAAAAATACAAAAGCATCGAATTGATAGTGAAAATTTTTGTTAGTCATAAGGGTAAATCCAATTTAATCCACAACATTTGACGAAAATGTGTCTTTGATTTGTAAAATCCATATATCTGAACCGATTTCAATAGTTTTTTTTTATCGAACCGTCAAGATCTCATCTATTATGGCATGGTTTTTAAAAAGTCACAAAGCCAAGACCTTCTTCACAAGTTGCCGTTTTTTGCTGAAAAGAGACAAAAAAAGCATGTCCAAAGTTTCAGTATTCTCACTTCAACACTGATTTTCGATCAGCTACATGTAGGCCTACATTCAAATACACCCACTAATATTTATATCATCTGAAAGAGGAAGATCAGCTCTTTAAGACAGTCAAATTTTAAATATTGCAATTAATATTATTCATTAAATTTTCACTGGGTTTCCATTGTCCAATGAAAATAATGTCCTCTGACCGAGACGTTTTCTGTCCTCTGACCGAGGTACCTTTTCTCGAAGAATATTGATTTTTCCATCAAGCGTTTTGCACCAAACAAATCCTCTGGTGTGCTAATTTATAAATCCGTAAAGAAAATTTAGTTTGGTGTCGTTACAAGTGAGCAATATTGATTTAAAAATATTTTTATCCGTTTTTTTCGACCAGAGTATTTGAATATTCCCAAAAATTTCATATGGATGCTAAAACCAGAAATTTTGTCAGGAATCGAAGAAATTTCGCGGCATAGGAGGGGTCCATGCTCTTGACATCTATGCAAAAGGAATTTTTCATTTATATTAATTAACCCTCTCAACATCTCCAAAAACCACGAGAATGTCCTCTGACCGAATACAAGGGTCTCTGTAAAAGGACATTATAATGTATGTAGTTACATTTAGATCACTTCGTCTTACGCATTCAAGTATTCGCCCTAAATTTCCAGTCTCATGAACCCAAATGCAGAAGCCGAAGAGTTTCCTGTTCGACATCAATTTGTCCTCTGACCGAGACCCTAAAAATTTCGGTCAGAGGACATGGCAGGTCACGGTCAAAGGACATTATATGCAATACATTATATTTTGGTCTTCGCTTTACGCTTGCAAGCATTCATCCTAAGTTCCCAGTCTCATCAGCAACCCAAATGCAGAAGCCGAAGAGTTTCCTATTCGACATCTATCTGGCCGAGATCAATTTGTCTTCTGACCGAGATGTAGAAGAAAATGGCATTTTAAAAGTGCTAGATTTCTATGGAAAGTTTTTATTTGGTGTGGTCGCCACTAAGATTTTTGCGTTCAGCGTAAAAAAATGAGTATATATGCAAATTTTCACGGAAATCTGAGACCCAAAGTTGAAAAGACAGAAATGTTGTGGAATAAATTGGATTTACCCATAAATGTAAGATGTACAGCGAATGACAGGACCTAAAAAGCCTATCTTTGCATGAAGGCTATATCTATGATAGAGCAACACTGGCATACAATGTGACAGTCATGCGTGCTTTACTATCCGAGAAAATTCAGAAAAATTCTTTTGAATTCGATGCTCGCATCGAATTCATAAAGAGCCCCAGTCAACCCATACACGTGTAATACACGTGTATTTTTGGTGTAAATGAAAATACACCACTTTTACACGTGTAATACACGTGTTATTATTTATGACTTGTTGCAAGGGTTGATTTTAGAATTTCAATTTTATAGTAATGCCAGGGTGCATGAATCTCAAGTCATAGTCAGTTATATTCTACTGCAGCTATACACTAAGTGTCAACTACAAGACATCCATATAAACGATTGCTACCATATGAAAATAATGCCAAAATTGCACTATCATGGCGATTTTGACTATTGATCTGTTGATTCTCTAAATTTACAGAATACATATACAAATAAATGACCATGTGCTATTCATTTTTGGCGAAATTCCTTCTTGGAAGTAATTAAATTTATTCACTTTTTTCATCAACTGATCGGAACAAAGCTTCGTTGATGTGTTAATTAACGTTCTTTAAAAGCATGCAAAAATATTTGGTAGGCCATGAGATAATCCAGAAAATTAAATTATATTTTTATTTTGTTCAAATGCTAGAGTCCGATTAACTCATCATTTCGGCATTAATCGCTGTGAAGATTTAGGCTGTAAAAATCCATTTAAAAAATCCTCTGCAATGCTACAATCGAGTTTTCATGTCTTAAAATTGAAAGTAAGGTGCTTTGTATTCACATTCACTCATGTTTATTCGCATTATCTGAGACATGTCAATCATCTGAGCTGCACGATAGCTGTTTTCCAATGGATAGAAAATTTGATTCCAAAGCATGCATTGACTTCTATGGTTAACATGTGTTATAGAATTTTGTATATGGTGCTGTTCGATTTCTTTGTCATCTTCCTAATTAGCTGCTGTCGATTTCATTGATCATGCATGGAAGTCTATGATCTATATTGGTTTGGAAACTTGGCTACACATGCAGTAACATAGCATAATGTTGTGAATTCAAATTTGAACAGCTCCGCTTCATTGCGATATGTCTGGCTCAATGGAAATTGATCTAGTGGAATTATTAAAGTCTGCAGGATGAAGTCAATTTGATGATCAATTGAAACATTTGGAAAATGGAACTTGATCACATTTTGTGACGAATTGTTATCATATTGCTTTATCTGTGATGAAGTCCGGTGAGCTTTACATTTTGCTTCTTAGAATATGCATGCATGATGTACAGTATTTTTTTCTCCAGACATATGCGCTTTAAAATATTAATTCTTTGATATTTTCTGAAGTAACAATCGAGTTTCACTTGCATGTATATCTTTCTGGAAAGCTGTTAATCGCATTCCATGTCATATGTCTCACGATTAACATGGCAAGGTCAGAACTTATAAATGAATGGTATCTTTTAGGATTGAATGCTTTTTGTAGTGTACACGAGATTCATTATTTGATATTACAACTTATTTGAATGAGTTTGCAATTCACAAAATGTATCAGAATCTTTTTCCTATTACAAGTTTATATTTTATAAGTTTACAAGTTATATTTTGTAGATAGGATGGTTTGTAAATTCAAAATCACCAGGGACGGAGCTAATACGTTGACTGATTTTCTGAAGCTGATTATCAACGTCACATCAAGTGAAGAAATATTTTCACCAGTGCAGTAAATGGCTACTTCTCATTTCTGTTTTATAACTATTTGTTTAATCTATTATATTTCAAAAACACCAAGTTCATGTTGTAAATCACTGCTTTGCTTTCAAAATCGTTTGATACTCTTTTTGAGTTCTTTGAAGAACCCAATCCCACTGTTCAGTGTTCAAACAACTTATATGCAACTGAATGCGATGAAGCCGGAGGTTTTCAGTTAGCCTCCGCTCCTCCTGCCTAGGAGATCATGCGTTTTTAACATGTTCATATCAGCCGGAGACTCAATCGCCTCAGCTGATAGCTAGAAGGCAGACCTATCTCCACGAATTGGCAGTTAGCTATCATTGATTTTCCGGCTAGAATTTTAATAGAGGACATTGGTTTCAGATGCTACTGCTGAGAACGCTAAGTTATTTAAATAAATTTCATTTCGAACCTTTCCTGAGACAAATCAATCAAAACGAGTTTCAAGACCATAGGAAGAAGACCTTTGACTAAGAATCAACCTGTCCACAAAATCAAAACATACCTTAATTGCCGTTAATTCGTTATCATTATTTAATTCCTGACTTTTGCTGCAGATAATTCATTCACAGGTAGCTGTCCTATTGTATCACTCTCTGATTTAGATGGGAGATGGTTTAGAATAGACGTGTAAAAATTTATCTAAGTATGAGATTTCTAAAATATGAATTGATCTAGAGATGGATTACAGAACATCAAATTAATGTATGATTCACACGATGTAACTTGGATAATCATTAGCACTAATGAAACGCTAGGAGCAATTGAAGTTTGGATCCATAATTCGGGGATTTATATCTAACACTGATGACGGATTATATCAGTCAAGTGATAAGCTTTTTCATTCTTATTGTGCATTACAAATTATTGGTTTGATTGATTTCTTATTTTGTCATTCTACATTTCTGCAGTTTCGTTGTGTAAGTGATGCATCAGATTTCAAAAAGTTAGCATCTGATGAATCCTATCGTTGCTTTAAATTGAATTAAAGTTATAAATAAATTAATAAATTATTGTATTGAATTAAATTAATTACCGATTACATGCAGAGCTTTTGTCACAATCTTTAATGATAAAAATCTCTCACGTAAATGATAGATATATATAACTTTATTTTCAATTTATTTCCAGTATTGCTTGCCACCTGGATGAATTTTCATAACATTTTTTCAACTGCTGATTGGAAATTTGGATTTATGAACTTTGGAATAAAGCTACTTATGAAGTTGTCAGACGTCATTGAAGTTGATGAGATATGGCTATAGATATGGAATATTTGTGAATTCCTGTGATTTACAGTTTCTAATGTGATAGTCTTTTACTCCAAAAAATAGTGCTTCTACTTATTCGGTGTCTTATAAACTTTCCTGTTGTGGGCTATAGATTTCACATTTGACCGACCATTTAAAGCGATTTATGTGTGTTATGCATGCTCAGAGCAAATATAAGTTAAGAAGCGCTTAACTGTTCGGAATAGCTAGGAGGTAATATGATGCAGATATGAATTCGGAACAAATTTCTAAGCGATCTAGAGGTTGGGTATGTTCGAAACAATAAAAGAATGAAACGCCAAAATAAACTAGCATTAAATTTTAAGTCGTGTAAAAGGAGTGTAATTTTGGTGTCTTTGTACACGTGTAATACACGTGTATTATCTGAACACAAAACACGTGTGTTACACGTGTCCGATACACGTGTATTACACGGGTCCAATACACGTGTATTACACGTGTAATACACGTGTACTGGTTGACTGGGGCATCAGATTGTGTTGAAATTTCATACTCGGAGCATCAGATTCCGGCCAATGCGTTCTCATCCTATTCGTATGCCTCTGGTACGTAGAGCTTAAGTCACACAGCAAAAATATCTCGTACTACTGTCAAATAACTTTTTTCAGTAATACCAGTCGGGAATATTTTTTGTTTGATGGTGTGATATTTATTTAGATCAGATTTGTGAGTTTTATGCTCCACGAATATGTCGTCGTTACTACTTGTGTAGCAACATTAACAGGACGATTAGTTAGCTCTATTTTATGAACCAAGTTGATAAATATCAATTCATTCAAGCGATATTTTTCGTGAAATCATGTTGACTTCTATATCTCAAACATAACTATCTTCGCGTTCATGAATTAAGATGTTTTTAATTCGGATTGATATATGCTTATTAATTTCAATATTACATAATGCATAATTGTCGATGGTTGAATACTTATTGATTATTAATGAAATGCCGATGTGTATTAAAATCGAATTCAGTATCGGAAGTATGACGCTTGAATGTCATTATCTCACTACTTACAAAACAGTAGTAACATTAGTGTGATCTTTATTGACAAAAGGCCTTAAATCAACATACTTTGGACATGATTTATGCTTTCTTTTAACATTGTGCTGGTATGGCTTTAGAATGTAAAGCATACCACATTTGAAATAACATACGAAAAGCATACAAACATATATACCAAGAGAATACAGAAATATGCCAAAAACATATTTTGGTATGCATCCTTTGGTATGTGATTGGTATTGAGCGATTTACAGTGTACTTAATGGATCGTTTCAATCAATTGTTAAAAAAATAAATGCCCCCCAGTAAGATTTCCTTAAAATATGCTATGCTGAGCGCTACGCGATGACTGCAATAAAATCTGATAAACGTTGTCATTCTCGTGTCAGATCAGATGTCTTTCTTGATCTTTCCTTCTTTTTTCCAACAATTACAATGCTTGGTCAAGTACAGGTTTTGTGAATTTGAATACGACATTACATTGACAGTGATCTCGAGACAAGCAAAATTGCTAAATCGCATCAAAAGTTTTATTCAATTGAGTAGCTTTGGAAAATATATAATTGACCACCAGCTCGATGAACAACGTCGTGCTAGTGATTATTTTCATAAGGAAAAGATTAAGAGAACACAAATATTGATAAGATTTATCGATAGTGTCGGCTCTTTGGCAAAGCGCGAACTACAACGTAGAAGCCATGGCGAATCTAAATCTTCTATCAATAAAGGAAATTATCTTGCAAACATGGACCTTGTGAGCACTACAATTCCGCTCTTGCTATAATTAAAGGAATCTACAAGTTTTAAACAATTCAAACCGATTTGATGGCATAAGATCATTGAATTGACAGTTTTTCATTCAACGTTTAAAAACAGCTCAATCAGCGACTGCTTGGTGTGTAATTTTCTCAAAACCCAGTGCCTATAAATAATCGTAATCTGATTGGCGCATGGCTACAGCTTGATATCAGGCTTCGCCACTGCAGTACATCAAGATCTAAAAGTCAATATCTTTGTAATTTGACAGATAGAAAATAACTGCGCGACTTGATGTATTTGAACCACCGACCTCTGGCATTTAAGGCCAACGCTCTGCCAACTGAGATATCGACGGGCGTCAGTATGACATAAGTCTTCAACTGAAGAATTTGCGTAATCCAATCAGATGACTTCTTCCCCCAAGATAACATAACATTAACCGTCAAGAGCTACAAATAATTCAAATCCAGGGGTGGGATCCTGGGTGAGATCACGCCATGACGGAAGTTCCTGAAATTTTTATGCACCCTTAAGTCGTTGTTAAATTGCTAGCAGCAGAGAAACAGCCACATACTGCATGCATGCTCTTTGGTGCTGTCAAGGAAACGAGCATACAAATATGTTCAATTAAAGATGCCATCGAAGTCAGAGTATACATGCAATTCATTGACAGCTGGTTGCACCTTTACTGATGATTTCCGATGAAACCCAGTGGATTCTAGACAATTTGGTAGAAGTTACAAGGTTCCCAAAAAAGGAACTCGATTATCTACATCCGATTGCATGATATCAAGTTTCAAGGTTTGTCTCGACATCGACAGCAGTGCATCTGTACCATCATCATGACAACCACCTGGTAACATCACAGCGTATCTTATTAAAAACGAAGGTTAATTTTTACAAGTACGCTGAAACTTAATTAAGCTCAGGTGACAAATTAGATTTCTTTTCACATGAGAAACAGTTATTGCATGCACATTAAATGCAATCTGCATGTGTGGGTTTGTTTCTTAAGGCAAGTTGTGATAGATAAGCAAACAGATATTAACAGATAATTACAGATATACGAGTAGTTATAACGAAAGATTAATTACGGCCTATAACTTGCATAGCTTGTAAACTACGTGATTTTTTATGATAAGTTGTATCTGAGAAAATGGGTTCATGGGCTTCCCTACCCAGTTAATGCGGAATTCACTATCTCAATTCCCTGGATGTGTCAAAAACTTTCCTATGTAAATAGCTAGGACTGTTAATCAGTAAACAACTGAACATGTATATAGACAAACAATTTCGATCATAACAGAATGATAGTATGGGCAAAATACGATGAGCATTACAAATGGTTAGATGGTTATACATGTAAGTTCAATTTACATGCGCTCATATACTTTTTTGCCCGCATAAACCATAACTGCTCCTGCAGCTATGATGATAGCCCAAGCAATCTTTCTTATCATCCTGATGTTGTTGAAACCACTCTGTCTTTCCGCTGACGAATTAGTGTTCGGATACGGCTGGTCGGGTACAGGAATACCGAGATGATCACACAACGGCTGCCAGCCATCTGTGGCTTGAAAAACAAGAAGTCTATCGGGATCGATTACTGATTTCACTTCGTCTGTATGCTGGTCAAACCTCTGAATCATTCGTTCACGATCAGAAAGGTCAAAATTCGGACCGAAAAATCGTTCAAGCAAACCAAGCAGAAGTGGGCGAACACTTTTCATGTTGGCAAATTTGGAAAATGGCACGGAGATATAGTTAAGAGGGAATGAGCCCGTGAGGGTCAACATTTGTACTAGAGTATTCTGCACAGATTGATACCATGAGTGATGATCGCGCAAAGATAGTATCACCTTCGCATCCGGAAAAACTTTTACAATTCGTTGATAGAATACAACCGTGGGGAAGGCAGTGGCAGCACGATATCCTCGAAAGAACTTGCGAATCTCTTCGTCTGAGGCTTCATCTCTGAGCATTCTCATCCAGAATTTCACGTCCTGAGGATTTTGAAAAACGGTTGTCATGTGATAGCAGCGACCGTCCAGAAGACGTTCGAGCGCAGACTTCAAGCTCATAGTGCCGGTGCGCATCAAACCGGCACCGATCACTTTCAATCCATCGCCTTCCATCGTCCTTATTCCTGGAACACTGAGTGAGAGAGACGGAAATTGTCGGCAGTGTAGAATGTAATCGTATTATCAAGTTAGGGTAACGTCACAGTGAGCGTAAGCGCACACGTGCGTGCGTAGATGAAACCTATCCTATGTCTGTTTGTCATGGTTGAACGTGTTTTTCAATCATGGATTGAATGACGTCAATGACGTCCTTCAGACAGTCTCACGGGACTAATTTGTCCCAGTATCTGGATACAAGACGCATTCAGTTTATAGAATTTGCCGTTGGACTATGAGCATAATTCAAGTGATAAGATCGTTTACCTAAGGATTTCTATACAACAACTTTCTAGTGCATCATTGAACTGCTGGATTATTGGTAGGACTAACATGAATTATATTAGCATCCTTTACACGACGCAATCCCTATCAAGCAGTATGGCTTTAAAAGTGTAGCTGTATCTTCTGCTGACTTTTTACTCCTGACAATTAATTAGAATGCTAAAAGTCACCATGACTACTCATTGAGATAGAAAGTAGTGTGACAATGCCATTTGAAATCCTTATCTCAATAAATTAAGGCTGCTACTACACAAACCGGCGTCGAAACGTAATGTGTAAGATCCTTAGAAATTAACAGTAAGATCAGTCAGTGTATTGATGCACGTATGATGTTTGTGAAAAATTGTCCCATCAGAGTTATTTATGCATTTTAAAAGAATTGTTGCAACATGATGTCCCGCTCCGCCGCAATGGGCTTTGGAACTCTGAAATACATATCATGAACGCCACCGAGAAATATGAAAATTGCATAGGGCCTACACTGTGCGGAAAAAATATCTGACTAAATTGTAATGCACATGTAGCATAACTTTTCAATTATCCTATATAGAGATTAAGAAGGTCACATTTTGAAGCCAACACATATCTCTATTTACTATAATCAACATTGGAATGATTGTATTTAAGGATGAGAGCATGATGTAGGCCTACATGCAAAGGAAAAACATGGGCTAAAGGAGCATGAATAATGGACGTCCTACAATAAAAATGCTGCATTTAAAACTTATTGAACATTGAACTGCAAATGCAGTATATTCTGGTAACGTAAACTATGTCCATTTGCATTTCATTTTCCAGCTTGGTTGTCGTAACGTAAAAATGATTGAAATTAATTAATAGAATCTTGTTACAAATAATATGTTTGTGCATAAATATCGAAACGTTTTTGAAACTTTTAGGCTTCTAAGTCTGGTTGAAGATATTGATCTATATTTATGGTTGTATTTGTAAGTGCGTGTGCGCAGTAAAATATGCATGCAATATTTGCTATATTACCTATCATTGAAGATAAACTTCAAGGATTAAAACCAGCTAGTGTGTGCATTCTCGAATTAAGACACGACACAGTCAAAGAATTGGGACCGGTTTACAGCACATTATTTGAAATTGATTATTCAAAGTTTAAATTCAGCCAGCTAGTTTTATTACTAATATCGTGAAAACGAAATTCCGCTACCGCTTGGCCAGCCCCTAATAGCACTGAGGAATTAGGTTTTGGATCAGCAGTGATATCCTCTGTATTTTTTATTCGAGAAGAAGGTTCTATAATAGCCAATGCAAATGAAGCTCTTGGAACTTCTAACAATTAACTCACATAAGTCTTTCAAGGAGTCCTTAACCTGGTCTAAATTAAGGTTCGTATAGAGTGTGGAGAAATCATAAACTTGTAAGGAGTGGCAATTCAAACCCGACATCCTGTCTAGAAATTCCGCAGAATAGTTAATGCTCCAGAAGGCGTTCACACCCGAATTATGCTTGATGGAAAGGCAGCAACAACTGAATTTGCGAACCTTAGTTCACACGTATGGCCAAATCTTTGGAAGTGCTGTTCCTGGCACCATCTTTGAAATTGCTCTTATACCGATTCTTGTGCAATTTTGGTACCCAGAAAAGTTTAGGTAAAACCATAAACTTATCTTTAACCGTTATGCCAAAGGAATCCTTGAGGGCGGTGCAATGTTCGGCAATTATGTCATCAACGGAAGAAATGATTGGTGCGTAAGTCTGATTAACAACAGCATTGAAACTGCTAAGGTCAAAGCCTGGTTCGTTCAAGAGGACAATGAGGAAACACTTCTTACACTCTATGACAAAATTGTTGGCGGCCTTATCAGCCGGAGTAATGACGTAATCCTTCTGAAAGCTTGAAACAAAGTTTCTACACTCCCTAGATCTTAGTACCTCGTGCGAATGCAAAGATGGAAAGTTGGTACTTAGGAAGTAGATGCCATTTTTAATTATCTTAAGGACAACCTCAGACCAATCCTGGAAGTTAGAATTCTTAAGAGCATATTTTATACAGGACTTTTCAATAATGGTAACTAATTCTCATACGATGATGAAAGTCATCCCAGTAGCCATTTATAATAGAATATAATGCTTACTAATTTTGATTATTAGTTAAAGTAGTCCTAAGGAGGACTGATGGCGTTCTCCAATCCGCAAGTGTAAAAAGGCAATGCTACTGTAACCATTGGATTAATCAGTTCTTAAAAGAACTCAATGTAGCTTTCTCGTGGCAACGAATTAAAATTGATCAGTTTTGTCCCAATATCTGGTAAAAATGGAAATCTTAAGACTTGTAATACTACTCATTCTTGCTGTTAATATACTAATACTATAGATTCCAAACACTGCCATATATACGTTCAAAACAGACTTCTAATACACTGAACCGACTACAGATGCTGATAGTAGAAATAGAATAAGACAATGGTCACCATAGGTTAAGGAAATTAAAAATGGATATTATAAAACAACAGGAAACCGATGAATAAAAATTGGAAAAGTGGAGGTAAAATATGGAAATACAACGATGCTACTACACCGATTACAAGTGAACTATATCTGACACTACACAAAGTGGATAATGGTAAGAGTGGATAAGTGTAAAGTGGATAATGAAGGTAAACAATAGAACTACAATGACACTCTACTACACCGAAAGCAATGAAACTATACACACTATAGCTAAGACTACACATGGAAAATACTATTTCTTCACTTGAATTTGTTATCGCCAGTTTCTTCATCCGTCTATAGTACTTCATGTAATTCCACATTTTTTCATTTGAATTACAATATATCGACCACTACTTCAGCTACCGATTAAGGGTAACAAAATCCCAAGACTTGTGAAAGATCCTTCCTAGTGTGGAAAGAGCCTGATAAATGCCAAATGTTTGGGCCTGCAACCAAGCAGTTTTGCAGTCTGGTAATTCTACTGACTTTTAGAATGCAGGATTGAAAGTAGGGGGAATTATCAACTTCACTTGACCATTATCATCATATACAACCAGCTGTTTGAATATATGGCTTACTGGAGCATGCATAGACTCTGAGGAAGAACGTGCAACTACTCGCTATATATTTCTTGAAAGGGACTCGATATCTAAACGGTTTCCTACGAGGTGATGTTCATTTCCTACGCGAATAAAGAACAAAACATGAATGAAATTTTCAGAATTGTCCAATATAAAGCAACTGCATCGTCTAGAACTACTACAAAATTTAGACCTGTTGAACTTCACGCCGTTTATCCACATAGATTTGAAGACTTCAACTTCAATATCAATGTGCCTTATACATCCGGAAGGTCCCCTTTGCTGGTGGTAGCAAAACTCAAAATACTGGCTGGCTGGCTGGTTTAC
The DNA here is from genome assembly GCA_907163375.1 of Prostheceraeus crozeri. NCBI lineage: Eukaryota > Metazoa > Platyhelminthes > Polycladida > Euryleptidae > Prostheceraeus > Prostheceraeus crozeri. Next base: position 917,319 of record CAJQUW010006169.1, read on the forward strand.
CCGACCCCGTCCCGCGGATAGGGGCGTGGCGGGATGCCACGGAGACCGAGAAGGCGGGCAACCCCCCACGGGCGATGCCAAAGATCAAAAACAGAGCCCGAGGACCCGAAGATAGCCGCTCGGGTAGAAGAGAGGGAGGGTTAGGAGCACAGTAAGTGGGGTACATCGTGGTTTACACCACAAACAGGGCAGTCAGGAGAAGTGGACCTGCCAATCCTGTGAAGATAGGAGTTGAGAAGAAGGCTATGGCCGTTGCAACGAAGACGTGAGAGCTCACAACGGACAGCGCGAGGGAGGGACAGCTCCTCAGTTGCTACGCTAGGGACTTGTGAAGAAATCAAAGACGGACGAACGGAAGTCCTCCACGAGTTGAACAGGGAATGACAAATGAAGGACTTCAGAGAAGAAAGACACTGAGGAGCTGCAGAGGGGAGAGAAGTGCCACTTTTGGCAAGTGCATCTGCAGTATCATTGACACTGATGTTCGAGTGACCAGGAAGCCACTGCAATGACACTGAGATCGAGGAAGAGCAGAGGGACGACAAAGAGGACCAGACAGAGTGGACAGACGTGGACAAGAGGGGCGACGGGGGTGAAGAGAGCACGGTCAGAGCCGAGAGAGAGTCGGACAAGAGAAGAAGAGAGGAAAAGAGACACGAAAATTGATGGGAAACGGACCAAGAGAGAGCATGCTGGATTGCAACCATTTCAGCTGTGAAGCTTGAACAGTGCGCTCCAGCATGAAAGGAAAGAGAGAAAGTGGAAGAGCATGAAGAACAGTTTATGAAAACACCCGAGCCACCTGGTCCGAGTCGTCCAATAACGGAGCCGTCAGTCCAGATGGTCAGGTCAGCAACGGGGAGGGAGGAAAGGTGGTCTCGGACCAAGGCGGTGCGAAGAGGGACTGTGTAGGAACGGGAGCAGGGGGAGGACAGGGCTAGGGACACGGAGAACAGAGGAGGGGATCACGGGGGGAAGGGAGGGTAGGAGACCAGGGGCTCACGCAGAGAAGAAACAGGTGGAGAAAGTGGATGAGAAGCGCCACGAAGAGGAACGGACGCGCTTGGGGACAGAAAGATTCGCTAGAGAAGACAAGGGAAACGAGGGTGGGAGGCGAAGAGCGCGCTCATAAGAGTAGAGCGACTGAGCGGTGAGGGTCGCGGAGAGGGGAGGAAGTCCAGCTTCCAACAAAAGAAGAGGAATAGGAGTGGTCAAACAGCAGCCAGTGATCGCACGGCACGCGGAGCGGTGGGTAGCTTCTAGGTGTTGAAGATGTTTAGCGTAAATGAAGGGGAACCAACCAGGGAAGCATAAGTGAGGACGGGAGAAGAAAGGTCTTGTAGAGAGAAGCAAGGGACGCTTTGGAAGGACCCCAAGAAGCGGATGAAACAGCCCTGAGAGATCTTAAACGAGGGAAAAGAGTGGATCTCAGGGCAGAGCTATGGGGGAAGAAGGAAAGTGTTCGGTCTAAAGTTACTCCGAGGATCTTGGGGGAGGCGTTGAACGAGAGAGGGCGGCCCAAAAGAGACAGGGAGGGCTGAACGGAAGCTTCACGGGTGGCGGTGCTGAAGAAGGAGACTTCGCATTTAGCGGGATTTAGAGGAGCTGCCACTTTAAAGACAAAGCCTCGAGCTCAGACAGAGCTTCTTGGACGGCGGCAGTAGCGAGGTGAATGTGAGGAGAAGACGCCCAAATAGCAAGATCGTCCGCATAAAGTGAAAAGCGGACTGAGGGAGGGAGCATGGAAGAAACGTCGTTAATGAAGAGGTTGAAGAGGACTGGGCCGAGCACTGACCCTTGAGGGACTCCCCAACGAACTCGGAAAGAGTTACTGGAAGAGTTTCGAAAGGCCACTTGTGCCCGACGGTCCGATAAGGAAGACTGGATCCAGCGAACAAAGCAAGGAGGCAGGCCAGAGGCCAGAAGCTTGTGGTACAGAGCTGAATGCCAGACCGAGTCGAAGGCACGAGAGAAATCAACGGTGGCTAACACAGTCCTTGCACAAGGCTTGGAGTTGTGAAAGCCATCGGAGATTGACTGAGTAAGAAGAACTATCTGGTCAGTGGTAGAACGGCCTGGGCGAAAACCGGCCTGAAGAGGGGTCAGAAGATCCTTAGATTCGAGGAGAAAAGACAGACGGGCTAGCACGAGACGCTCAAAGAGTTTCGAGATACAAGATGTAAGGCAGATAGGACGAAACGAAGACGGAGCGTCTGTGGGTTTGCCAGATTTGTGCACCGGGTAGATGGTGGAAGATTTCCAGGCGGAGGGAAAGGAGTGGGTGGACCAAGAGAGGTTGAAGATAAACAAAAGAAAAGCAAGGGCAGAAGGAGGAAGATTTTGGAGGAGAGGGTACGAGACGTGGTCAGGACCGGCTGCAGTCGACGAGGAGAGAGAACTAATAGCTGTGGTGAGCTCCGACAGGCTAAAAGGAGAGCAAAAGGATGGGCAGGTACAGGTAGAGGAGCGGAGCTCACGAAGGAAGCGGCGGCTTTCAGGACGGCGATTAGAAGGAAGGGATCTAGAGAAGTGGCTCTTGAGAAAAGAAGCGTAACGGGTGGCTGTAGCCTTAGCCGAGCTACACCCGGGAAAGGTTGGATCAGAACTGGAGGATTTGGGAGTACCAGCTACTGAGCGGAGGAGGGAGAAGACCTTACGGGGGTTGGAGGAAAGGCGAAGATTGGACGCTGTCCGTTGCCAAGCATCAGCTTTCGCTTTAGCAATGGCTCTGGAGGCGGAACGGGATGCAGAAACATAAGCCTGACGATCCGCTTCACTTCGATGGGCCCGTCTGAATGCCTTGCGGCTAGCATGGACGAGCTGATCTAGTTCCGCGGACCACCAAGCTTTCGGGGACTGGCGGGTACGACCGAAAAGAATTGAAGATTTTGCCGCTTCGAGGATGATAGAGGTGAAAGAAGCAGCGGCTTTAGTAAGAGTAAGAGAAGAGTACGAGTCAGAGTCGGGACAATGAGAAGTTACATGAGTCCTGTAGTCATCCCGCTCGTTGGGAGAATAGTGTGGGGAGAGAGGAATCTTAATAGAGATGGGGAGGTGGTCAGATCCAAGATCAGGAAAGACGGACCAGCCACATCTAGGAGCAAGAGACGAAGGTACCAGACTGAGGTCTGGGGAGGTACGCCATCCAGAAGACTTCTGCAAGAGAGTGGGAGTATCAGGGTCATTAAGTGATTCAAGATCTGAAGCGAGAAGCCAGGAGTAGATTTCGGAGCCGAGAGAGTTAGGATGGCCCCGAGAATCCCAGGAGGGGTGGTGTGCATTAAGATCCCCAAAGATGAAGGTGGACGGGGAAGAGGGGAATGAGGAAGGAGAGAAGGTACGGCGCGAGCGGGCCTCGGTAGGGGTGGAGCTAGCTGGGGGGACGTAGGCATTAAGTAAAGAGATAGTGTTGGAGCGGAGGTGTACGTGAATGCCAAGGAAGCCACAAAGAGAATTAGACGAAGCAAGCGAGGGGATGGACCAAGGAGAATGTGCAAGACCATCCCGGACCAGAGTCATCACGCCTCCACCACTGCCGCGGCGGGTCTGAATCGTCCGATCCTGGCGGTAGCACTTATATCCAGGAATACGAAACGTAGTGGATGGGAGAAGTTTCGTTTCCTGGATAAGAATGATGTCGTAAGGATTTGAAGATAGAAAGTGAGTGAGCTCCAAGCGGCGGGCCCGCACTCCGTTTACGTTCCACTGAAGGATCTTGAGCTCGTTTGTTGAAGATTGGGGGCAAGAGAGAATAGGACGGAGGGGTCTTACGGGTGAAGGTGGGCTGGGCGAGGGAGGACATGGCAAAGAAAAGGCTGAGGAAGGGTAAGGAGCGGGAGGAGGAGGGGGGAGGCAAGACAGAGGAAGAGACAGGGGGAGGGGAGACGCAGGGAGACGGGACAAAACAACCCGAGGCTGCAGGGAAGAGGGAGCAGCAGTAATGGGGGTAGGGCTGGGAGCGGGCGGGGAAGGAGAGGACGGAAGATGGAGACGGGAGAGGACGACACGGGGCTGCAGGGACGAGAGAGAGGCAGCCGAGGGGGTGGAGACAGGCACAGGGCGGGGCGACGGGAGGAGGCCGGCCAGCGGCGACTGAGGACGAGCGGTTGGGAGGAGAGGGGAGGCGAGAGAGGACAACGCGGGGTTGCAGGGAAGAGGCCAAAGGGGATTGGGATGGATTCCTGCCATGAGGAGCAGGAGAAGAATGAGTAGACGAGGGAGAGGAGATGAAAGAAAGTGGCCGTAAAGATATATACAGAAGAAGACAACTATTTCTCCACGACCAACGGAGAAATAGCGTGGCAAAAACCCGAAAGAGGCAGCGCGCCAACAGACGGCCACTCGGGAAAGCGTCCCGCATTTCGACCCAATCCGAGGAACGGGGCGGGTATCACCACAAGGAGGCGGAAGGACATTGGTACCCACTCAAAATACTCTTTGGCGCGAGCGCTTTCGAGGTCCGTCGGACATCATAGTCATGCGCTTAATGATTTATTGTGATATTCACATGAAGCAATGAAAAGTGTTCATAAGATCTATGACAACAGTCTCTTTACGAAATGAGTCAATGATTATATAATACTGAATTAAGATAAAAGCAACATATCAACAAAGCCAAAATCACATGAAGAAAAAAGTTACATGCGATAAAGAATTGTAATACTGCATCGTGAGAAGAAATGTTTGTATGTACATTTGTACGTTGTAAGTTGAAAGCTTGTTTGTACATGGATTATTTTGAGGAATCCACTTTTCAACTTGTAAGACAGCTGAATATTTGTATTCCGTCGATGTGGTTCAGATACATTGATGATGTTCTCGCATTTTGGAAGTTTTCTGAAGATGAATTCGATGTTTTCATGCGCTTCCTGAATTCACGTGAGAGCAGCATTAATTTTACTTGTGAGAAAGAGAAGGATGGTATATTGCCTTTCCTGGATTTGCTCATTGATCGATCGGGCGAAGATTTGCAGTTTTCCATCTATCGCAAGTCCACTCACACTGATTCATACCTTAATAGGCATTCCTGTCATCCAAAGAACGCTTTTAAATCCACTGTTCGTTCTTTACATGTAAGAGCTGACTGTCTGTGTTCAAGACCATCCTTGGCGGAGGAGAGACAACATCTGCGTCGTGTTTTCATGGAGAATGGCTACAGTGAACAAGACATCTGCTTCTGGTCTGGTGTTAACACTGCTATTCAACGTGAATATGAACCTCCGAAAGCAACCATTCCTTACTATCCGGGAATTGGAGAGAAAATAAGGTCTGTACTTTCTGATTCCAACATAAGCATTGCTCTGAGGCCTTCAAGTACTCTACAGTCGATGCTCGTAACCGTAAGAAAATGGCCCTCTCCTACCATTCAGTTGGGATCATTACACCACAGTGAGGGTGCATATGTCGCCACAGTTTCGTTTTAGTGTTAAGAAAACTCGCCATCTAATTCTCTTACACCACAGTTTCAGATTGCAGTCTGTGAAACTGTGTGGAATAATTCCCATACACCACGGTTTTGCCCGACACTCAATCACTTCATTGGGGGGAAATGGAAATGGCTTTCTCGACAACTCTCACTGTGTACATATGTCAGTGAGATATTTTGCAAATAAACAATTAACGCATTGCAAGAAGGTCAACGAGGATCGCAATAAATCATTGGAAGAGGAGAAGGATAATCCTGTCATAATGTACGGTTAAAGCCGATTACAATTTAAGTCGTTGAGTAAACATATTCCAATTGAAATTTTTGTTTTACATGTACATGTCAGATCTTGAACTCGTGTTAAGCATCCATGGCATGGCGTTGTTCATTAACTAAACATTCTGCCAACATTAAATTCATCCGAATAAAATATTCTGCGATGTTTCTGAACGACGGTGTAACACCGAAATAGGCTGAATGTTCTATCCGTTTCGGTATTACACAGTCTTTCAAGTAAAACTGGACAAGTACCGTTCGAAACCTATTTCACATGCTTCAAAAAATTATTTACTTAGCTAAACTCATAATAAAAGAGGAACGTAAGTTTGAAAATATTGTAATAAACTGTACTTATAAGATATAGCCTCAATATACTAAGGTTTTACTATATCCTTCAATATGAAAATTACAATATACATTCACCCGATAGATATTCAAATCTACGTCAATCAAATTAATAGTTATTAATCCCATAATTTGATTTGTTCTTTATCCAAAAATTTACGTCAATCAAATTAATAGTTATTAATCCCATAATTTGATTTGTTCTTTATACAAAATTACAATATATGTACATTCACCCGATACATATTCAAATCTACGTCAATCAAATTAATAGTTATTAATCCCATAGTTTGATTTGTTCTTTATACAGAATTACAATAGCGGAAACGTCGTAACGGAATTGAGTGTTATTTATTCTGTTATTAAATTAACTTTCGCTTACACACATCTAATTCCAAAATTTGGTATTTTTTGAAAAATCTCGATATGATCCAAATAATGTATTGAAAGCGAATTTACAACATGTCAATCGCTAAATCGAAGTTATTGGTAGAATGTCTTATACAAAAACAGTCCAACAAGCTCTTCTTTGGAAGCGGAGGCTCCAAAAGACCACTGATTACTTTCTGTTGGTCGTTGGAGGTGCGCTTGTAAAGACGATGACGATGACGATGACCTTTGATGACCTGTTCTTGCTTTTATTAATTGTTCATCGACTTCATTATTAAAGAGTCGCGTAGCGCAAGTAACCTTACCAGAATGAGCTGTGATGTTTGCTGTTATTCCAGCATCTGTGACGGCCTCTGACAGTAGTTTTCCCAATTTGTTTACACCTACGGGAGCCACCGAGTAGCGTGGCTGGTTTGGTTGAATGGACTGTAAGGGTCGTCGGTAAAATGGACCTTCATGTATTCCATTTTCCTGCAAGCAGTTTATGTATCGCTTCACGATTTTGTAAATAGATCGAGGATTTTCAGTGGCGTCGTATTGTTTAACTTGCTTGGGTAATACTTTGCGATCTTTCACCCCACCACTGTAGATCTTGTCATTTCTTCCTGTGAATATCAGATAATTCCCGACAGCGTCCTCACCGAATTCAAACTGACCAATAGTCATATTTCTATGTTCATCCATACCTCGAAGACCAAATGCTTTACACACGTAGAAGTACACTGCCCGCTGAAGTCCAGATCCGTTGTTCATTGAGAACGAATCGGTTTCCCACAGCAGCGTTTCGTGTTCGGATGTCAATGGCTCTGCTTGTCTCCTTATTGCTCCAACTCCCTTCCGAGTGAGTTCTTTCATCCTTACATCAAGGCACTTATTGAGGTAGGCGAATCGTTGATCTTCCGATGAAAGAATGTTGATATCTGGGTACGAATACCGGATAAACCGGCAAATCCCACAGAGTATGTTGTATAAAGTATTTGGAGGATAATCTTTCCCATCCTGCCGCTTGACCTCGAATATGAAGTGTTTCAATGCATTCTCCAGCTCAGAGCACAGTGAAGGATTGAAATCACTCAAATGCAAGAACTGTACGTTCGCGTCCATTCCGTTGCGCCACTCGACCCAGTCTTCATAAACTTTTGTCGTCCAGGAATTATTCTTCTTGGTGTTTTTCGGAACGCTATCGGAAATAACTTGTTCAATCGCCTGAGATGATACAATGGAAAACCGGGAATCAGTCGCCATATTCGTCTGAATAGTAGACTATAAATGGAAGTTGGAAAGTTAGTAGCTCTCTTAAAAATGTTCTTGCGAAATCTAATACGCTACTCAAGGTAATCTCAGACAATGTGTGGGGTGCGGTCCAACGTTCATTTAAGACTTCTATTGGCAGCGGCACGCTTTTGTTTTCTTTGTATAGAATATTGCTCGCCTCACGCCCATGTCATCATATCGCTTACCACCACTCAGTCATAAATAACCCGTCCCCTCATGGAAGTTGATTCCTGCCTGAACAAACACTTCCTTCTCCGTGTGCCAACTATGGAAAAAATTCTCATACATGCACAGTGAGGGTGACATGTATGAGCCACAGTTTTATTCTCCTGTTAAGAAAACTCGTCATCAAAGTCTCGTATACCACAGTTTTACCCACAGTTTTCCGAATGTAGTCTGCAAAACTGTGTAGAATAATTCTCATACACCACAGTTTTGCCCTCGACGCACTCACATCATACAAAGGTAATAAAAACGAGGTTGAACATATCGCCACAGTTTTGTTCTCGTATTAAGAAAACAGTCGTCAAAATTTCTTACAGCAGTTTTTAGAATGCAGTCTGTAAAGCTATGGATAATATTACGCTTAAACCACAGTTTTGCCCGAGACTCACTCACTTCATAAAATGGTTATCAAAATAGCAATTCTTGACATCTCTAATCATATGTCGCCGCAGTTTCGTTTTAGTGTTAAGAAAATTCGTCATCTAATTCTCTTACACCACAGTTTCAGATTGCAGTCTGTGAAATTGTGTAGAATAATTCCCATACACCACGGTTTTGCCCGGCATTCAATCACTTCAGAAAAATGGTAATCATACAGCAATATTGACAGCTTATTGTGTACAAAGTCGTTGAGAATTTACAAAATAAGCAAGACACATTGTAAAAGGAGCTGGTCGAAGATCGCCAAGGATACTGTATCATAATGTATATTTTAAGTCGCTGATAATGTGGACCAAACGAATTTGGAGATTAGTAAACAACCATTTAACTCATCACGGTAAATGTTTTCTATTCTCTTCTGTTGAAGATAAAATATCTCCTCACCGAATTCAAACTAAGAAATAGTCATGCTTTGATGCTCATCCACTTCTTGAAGTTCAAATGCAATCGCTGTAAAAGCAAATTGACCCGAAGTCATCCATCTGCCCCACATCGCTTGCTGCCGCCAGCCATAAAATATCCGGTTTCTCTGATTCTCGTTGAACAAGTACTCCCCCCTCATGCGCTACTGTGGAAAAAATCTCATACACCACACTTAGACCAATGTAGGGGTAAGAAACTGTGGTGTAATTCGGTTGCACCACTCGTAATGCACCACAGCCTGTCCCTCACTCTTCAGTGAAGTCAATGTGCCTTACATTACTTAAAAATGCTTTCAATTCCTCACTAATTTTCATCAATTTTGATACTCCAGAAACAATCCCTTGTGGTTTTCGAGATGCAACATTTTGAATTAAAAAAATTTCAAAATTCATCAGTTGACTGTTTATTCCATTGAAAGCTCTATCAGATGAAGACACGAGGTGCCACAACAAATTAAATCGCTGTAATAATTTCTTGCATATACTTTGTGTGCCATTGAATAGATGTGTTAAAACATTATTATATGCCTCTAATGGATACATATGGTACAATACTTGCGGACCGAAATGAGCCAAATTTTTCCTTATATGCAATAGCAAGTGAACGTTGTAAGTCATATTTTGAATACCATATATTTCTCTAAAATCGTAAACAAATCTATTTATTCCTACATCCAATTTTTCTAAGTCAGCATTGTTTCTTTCGTAGGCAAATATGTCATACATACTCGTAATTTCATTCAGTGATAGAAAGTGTTCATATGCATTTGTCGGCAACACATTTTCTAGAACAATAAGACCATAAAACAATAAGAAATTATTAAATTCCTGCGTTTTCCAAAATTCTATGGCTCTTATAGATCGAGGAGGCCTGCTCATAAACGATGGAACTCTAAATTGACTCAGCTTAAGATCAATTTCAGATCGAAATCTCGAAATATTAGTAAACTGTTCTGCTCGGCTAATCGACGGATTGAGCCATAAGTTCAGCATTAATTTCATGACACCTCTATCAATACAATGCATTAAATCTACACTAAAACCATCCACTAAATTAAAAAATGGAAAATCACTTAGAGGACAGACTCCCTTAAAACCTTGAAATGGTTGATTGGTCGAAATGGCTATTTGCGCATCTGCAAGTATGCCGTCATGTGTTCGTGCTATTGGTCTTATGTCAGCAAAATCATAAACCTGCGTGAATCCGTTGCCCTTCGGAACCCGAGTAACCTGGTGTTTGCACCATGAACAACCAAAATTGCTATTGAATTGCTTAATATTCTGCAGCTGACATCGGGCAACCGAGTCAGCAACCACATTGATAGGTACTATAACATACTTATTTCCAGCATGTATTATACCTTCACTAGAAAGATTTTTCAAAATAGTCGATATATGCTTAACATATAATTCAAATTTAGGCTTTGCACTACCATAGTATATTCCCATCAAGATGTTGTGAAATTGGGCATGAGAAGGAAGTTCATTGACAAGGGGTAGAATTAGCCATGCTGGTCTAAGCTTACTGTCGTAAGTGTGTATTATATCGCTTAAAATTTTCCTAATATTGGAATAAAAAAGCAATGGTTTGATGACTCTAGTTCTGTTTTTTGATATTCTTTTCGACAATTATTGCAACGCAACCCGTCATCCAATATTTCATTACAGGTTTCACAGAAAAATGTCTGCATCAACTCTAGCGACGAACTAAAAAGCTTTTTCAAAAAATATTTGGACTTTAAAACATTGTTCGGCTGAGGCAAAATCATTGAAATGAATTGTAAAATTGATTCTGCACTTTTGTATGACATATTACATGAGATTATCAGTGATAGAAAAAGCAGCATGAATTGACGAATTGTCAAGTAGCTTGATTCATACAGCGGTGTTTCATCATGATCCTCTATTTCATTCACGTGATCCGTATCAACATTTTCATCAAAAATTTGTTCGGCTTCATCAGATAATTCAGGAACGCTGAAGTCAAATTCTAAATCATCGGTATAAATGATATCTTCCATTGGTTCCTGATCGTCGACTGGGTTTGATACATCATTGATGGAGTTACATGTACTTTCATTCAAACTTTTTGACATTCGCCATAAAGTTGACTTCGGAATGGAAACATCACTAGCAGGTTTCAACCGTCATTTATTTGATTAGCATTTATCAATTGTAATTGTGCAAATAATGATTCTCAGTTGCTTGCATAATATTTTCAATAAGTTTGTAGCCAGAGTAGAAATGATTATATATGTATAAATAGTAAACAAAGCATGATTATTGTACTGTTCTACGAAATTTATCAGCTTCTCAAAAGCAGTTTCACTCGGTCAAAAGAAATTAATATAAAATTAATTGAAGTAATTTTTCAGCCAAATTCATTGAAGCCGTCAAAGCATATTTGTAAGAAATCCCTGTCACAAAAAGGTTTTGTTGCGCCGGAATTGAGCCTCCCTTTCGAGGTGCTGTCCCGCAAGTATGTTTCTTTTGTCCCAGTAATGATGCCAGCTGGTCCAGTAATGGATGCAATCTCTCACATCTTAAGATACATAAATTCGTCTAGTCTAAACGTGGAATTTCTTTGAAAATGAGGGTCTTTCAATATTCAATTGTTGGAGGGACTCCATCATGATGGTAGACCTAATAGCAAAAAAGCAATTTGTATTTAGACGGGCGCTTTTCCACGAGGCATGATTATGGTGGTCGATGACCATCTGAAAGCTATCAGGCTCATGGGGTCACTCCAACAACTAAACGTGGAAGTTGTAATCACATTGAAATTCTATCTATGTATACAGTGCTTTCATTCTTTACATATGCGCAATAGTTTACCTGCATAAATTTACTCGGCCTGCGTAAAAAATGCAAATTTGCCGCGTATGACCATTGAGAGGCAGTTTTTGAGATATATTGTACAATGCTTTAATCGCGTTGTTCTAATAACAATAGGGACTGTAAGAGTGGTTGTGAGTATACAATAATGTATTTGTTTCTTTTATACAATTGGTTTCAAATTTGCCATTTTTATGAAAATTATCATATCTAGAAAATTAATTGAACTATTTATCGGTTCTTTTTTATGGTAAGATGAAGTGATGAATCAACAGCATTAAACCGTTCTAAAAAAGTGTGGGTTTCGGTTGCAGACCGAAAAGACAGTTAAAATGTCATCAATGTACTTTATGTAAAAACCGACATTGCTTCCTATAATGTCTAATGAGAATTCAACTACAGGAGGTGCAATGGAGGATCCCATGCTCATTCCTTCTTTTTGCGGGTAGTTTTTCATAGTCAAGCAGGTCTATTATTATCTGCTTGGATAAACAAATACGTGAAAGGTGGACTCCCTTCTAAAATCGTTTCATATTGATATCCCGACAAAGGCTCATTAAAGTACTCATTTATAGAAAATTTTGTTTATGAAAATACGGTATTCTTATAGCGCACTATACAAAAGTTTCAAAGTGCTCAATGTACGCTCTCCTTACTTACTCCTCCGTTTTTCGTCCTTGTCCACGCTGAACGGGGGTCAGTTAGCGCAGTCCATACACAAAAATTGTTCAACCATTCTACATGAAGTCATTTCTTCATTCGCATTATTTTATGAATGATTGTAACAAATCACAACCACCTTCCTTGCATTGATTGTTCTTTCCTTTAAGTCCTGCATATATTGCATCATTATTATTATTATTGATCGTTGTCACGGTCACTGATGATGGCATCTTGTCTACTGAAACATGTCTGCGAATACATTATCTCCGATGAATTTTAATCAACTGGGATCGTCATATCCACCGGATGTTGTAAACTTTTATCTTGAAATATAAAAACGACACCATTTCAATGACATAGCAGCTATGTGGGTGTAAAATGGTGCCATTTCCGTTACAGATTCTGTAAAAAAAACAGCAGTTTCCAACGATAACTTCCAAGAATTTTGATGAGATCTCCAGCAGGTATCTGCGTGGTACAAGGGACCGCAAAGGTGGGCGGCGACAACGAGAGTTTAAATGAAGGAGGCGGAGGCCCAAGCGCAGTTAAGTCACAGTGATTTATGTGACTCGGACTAAGTGGACTCAGACTATTGAGTGGTCTTCTCTGACTTTCACCTTCGTAGATGCGCTACGCGCGCCAGTAGCAGTAGTAAGTAAAGGTCCATAATAAACACAGCGCGCCCCGAAAAGGGGTGGGTCCAATACAAACACAGCGTGCCTCGAAATGGCTAGCTCCCATACAAACACAGCGCGCCTGGCCGGCCGCCCAGGTTGGAGTGAGAGGTTGTCTTGGCCGACCGTCTAGGTTGACGTGCCCGACCGTCCAGGTTGACGTGGCCGACCGTCCAGGCTGACTTGGCCGACCGATCAGGTTGACCTGGTGGAGTGAGAGTGTGTTTTGAGGGTGAAGGAGGCACGGGAGAGTGAAACGGACTTTAGATTCGTGATCAGCGTCAAATTCTGCATCGGTATGGTAAGTTTGAAAGGAATCGGAGAGAAAAAATGTTTCTTCAAAATTTTTCCGAAAAAACGACAGAGGTAAAATTGTGGACGTTTAGGGCTGTAGCCTCAAAACGAAGCATCGGAGAACAAAACGGATGTCAGATTTGGAATCAGCGTACAACTCTGCATCTGTATGGTGAATTTGAAAGCAATCGGAGAGAAAACATTTTTGCTGACGTCACCCCCCCTCGGCACCGATCTTCCAACTTTGGTTCTAGAGATCGTAGAAAGTCGTGCAATAGCTCGTTTGAAAGCTAAGAGTGAGACAAACTCAGTGAAAGAAACAGCTTGTTCATATCTGTCTTCGTTCAGATAAGAGACGCCATTTAAGATTTGGGAGATTGGCGAAAAACGACAGAGTTAGAATTTTGGACGTTTTGGGCTGTAGCCTCAAAACGAAGCATCGGAGAGCAAAACAGAGGCCAGATTTGGAATCAGCGTACAATTCTACATCTGTATGGTGAATTTGAAAGCAATCGGAGAGAAAACATTTTTGCTGACGTCACCCCCCCCACGGCACCGATCTTCCAATTCTGCTTCTAGTGATCGTGGAAAGTCGTGCAATAGCTCGTTTGAAAGCTAAGAGTGAGACAAATTCACTGAAAGAAACGGCTTGTTCATATCTGTCTTCGTTTAGATGTGAGACGTCATTTAAGATTTTGGGAGATTGGCGAAAAACGACAGAGTTAGAATTTTGGACGTTTTGGGCTGTAGCTTCAAAACGAAGCATCGGATGGGAAAACGGATTTCAGATTTGGAATCAGCGTCAAATTCTCTATCAACATGGTGAGTTTCAAGGCAATCGGAGAGAAAAAAATTTTCATCATTTTTCCGAAAAACGACAGTTAGAATTTTTGCGATGGCTGCGGGCTGTAGAGCCAAAACGAAGCATCGGATGGAAAAATGGAGGGTAGATTCGGATTTCGCATCAAATTCTACATGACAATGGTGAATTTCCAGCTCCATCGGAGCACTAGAACCGGAGATAGACGGATTTAAAGATTTGGATGATGGGTATTACGTCATCAGCTGATCGCCACACACTATATAAGCTGGGAACCGACAGAGACTTTTCATTTAGAGGAGAGCGATTGTCAAAGGTAGGTCGTCTCTCTGAGCTCCGATGATAGCTTCGGACATTCCAAATTCCGGGTTTCTGTAAGAAACCGACTTAGAAAATTTCATTGCTGAAGTCAGCTAAGGCGTCAGACTTAGAGGTTCGTCAGGAGATGGCCTTCGTCTCCAGGCCATAAAAGACTCCAAAACTTTAATGGCTTGTAACTTTGCTTCTACAAGTCCGTTTGACTTGATTCAAAAAAGGTTCGGTCGCTATTGACCTGCCCTAAGTGATTAACTACTTATAAAATTTCATAAGTAGTGCTAAAAAGTTGAAAAAAATTAAATTCACTAGTTTTGGAGGTTCTCTGGGGTTTTCGACCCTGCTGAAGTCAATGAAAGCATTTTTAATGATTCTGAGCCAGTCTTCTCATGGTATAAGCAGCTTTTCACTGAAAGCGAGCAAGACTCGGAGAGTTTTGCTGTAATATTCCACTGACAGGGTGTTCCTTCGGGACGGCGGACGATGCCGTAGTGATAAGTGTGGCAAGGGAGTGTGTCATATTTTGTTCATAGTTGTACCGCTGGGGCAACTCATGTCTCATGTTGGGCATTTGACACAGTTCTCAACGTAGCACTTTGAACGCCAATCGGTTGAGTCTTAGCTATCTTGTCATGGGTGGCCTCTAAACATCTCCATTGCAAAACGCTGGTGAATCAAGCTCTCTACGGCTTGCTATCAAGCTGCTAAAAGTCTGTCAACCTCTTACGAACTCTACAGGTTTCAGGTTTTCATGTCTGGCGATCAAGTCATGGACGGTGCAAGTCACGGAGATTTTCGGTGTGATACTTCCTGTGAGTGGGCGTTCTTTCGAGACAGTGGTGAAGTCCGTAGCGATGAGTACTGCACGGGATGTAGCCAATGGTAATCCTTGTGAAACCTCTCTGCGTCATGTTTGCAAGTGGTTGCCTTTCGTCTCAACGTTGTACTCTGACCGCCAGGGCGACATTTAGCTATCTGCCACAGGTTACCTCATAAAATCTCCATTGCACTTGTCTCCCGACAGTTGCCCAAGCATGTGAGGATGAACCATCAGTTCTTCTTGTCTCTATCACGGAGACGAAATGATGAAGGGATGAAATGGGAGGACATTCATGCGCCACACGCAACACATCACAGATTTCTCTCTTCGCTAGTGAACAAGCTCTTGTCAGTGTCGTCAGAAACTTTATCATGTGGTACAAAAGTTTTATTGCAACACAGGTGGATGTATAGTTAGAAAGTTTGATCATCAACGTTTTATTTGGAAGTCTAGTCAGAAACTGTATCATGGTTTGCAAAGTTAGTGTAGTCAAATAATATTACCGCGACACCCGTTTGAGAAAATAAAGTTTGATCATGACGTTTATTCGTGAGTGTCGTCAGAAAGTGTATCATGGTTTGTAAAAGTTATACTGCAACACATGTTGATGTATAGTTAGAAGCTTTGATCATCAACGTTTTATTTGTAAGTCTAGTCAGAAAGTGTATCATGGTTTGTAAAAGTTTTACTGCTACACAGGTTGATGTATAGTTAGTAAGTTTGATCATGACGTTTATTCGTAAGTCTAGTCAGAAAGTGTATCATGTTGTACAAAAGTTTCACTCTAGCACAGGTTGATGTATAGTTAGAAAGTTTGATCATGGAAGTTGTATTCGTGAGTGTCGTCAGAAACTTTATCATGGTTTGTAAAAGTTTTACTATAACACAGATTGATGTATAGTTGGAAAGTTTGATCATCAACGTTTTATTTGTAAGTCTAGTCAGAAACTGTATCATGGTTTGCAAAGTTAGTGTAGTCAAATAATATTACCGCGACACCCGTTTGAGAAAATGAAGTTTGATCATGACGTTTATTCGTGAGTGTCGTCAGAAAGTGTATCATGGTTTGTAAAAGTATTACTGCTACACAGGTTGATGTATAGTTCGAAAAGTTTGATCATGACGTTTTATAAAACACAAGTGTCATAAAATGTAAGCGTCAGTGTAGTCAGCTAGTTTTACCTCACACGTTTGTAAAAGTAAAGTTTGATCATTAAAGTTTTACGAAACACAAGTGTCATAAAATGCAAGCGTTAGTGTGGTCAACTAGTTTTACACAGTGTAGATTGTCTTGTAACTTACTTTCAGAGTTAGAATATTTATGAAAATTGCTCTGTTTTATCTGTTTGTATGTTAAAAGAAAGTTTCATCAGTTAACAAGTTAGAAACAAAGTTTCAATAGTGTGTACGTTAGAAATAAAGCTTTATCTGTTTGTATGTTAGAAACAAAATAAAGTTTCAACAATTTACATGATAAAAAATAAAGTTTCACAAGCTTACAAGTTAAAAATAAAGTTTCAATAGTGTTTACGTTAGAAATAAAATTTTAGTTGTTTGCAAGATAAAAAATAAAGTTTCACCAGTTTACAAGTTAAAAATAAAGTTTCAATAGTGTGTACGTTAGAAATAAAGTTTTAGCTGTTTGTATATCAAAAACAAAGTTTCAAGAGTTTACAAGTTAGAAATAAAGTTTCAACACTGTATGCGTTAGAAATAAAGTTATGTCTGTTTGTAAAAATAAGATTGCGGGATTTAATAGTTTGTAAGTTAGACTAAGCGTTCTACTATTTGTAAATGAAAGATATAGTTTCAACAGTTTACAGATTAAAAAATAAAGTTTCAATAGTGTGTATGTTAAAAATAAAGTTTAAGCTGTCTGTGTGTTAGAAATAGAATAAAGTTTCAACAGTTTGTAGATGAAAATAAAGTTTCAACAGTGTGTACGTTAGAAATAAAGTTTTAGCTGTTTGTATGTTAAAAATAAAGTTTCAACAGTGTGTACGTTAGAAATAAAGTTTTATCTGTTTGTAAAATGAGATTGTAAGATTTACTAGTTTGCAAGTTAGACTAAGCATTCTACTATTTGTAAACGAAAGATATAGTTTCAACAGTTTACAGATTGAAAAATAAAGTTTAAACAGTGTGTACGTTAGAAATAAAGTTTAAGCTGTTTGTGCGTTAGAAATAGAATAAAGTTTCAACAGTTTGTAGATTAAAAATAAAGTTTCAACAGTGTATACGTTAGAAATAAAGTTTTATCTGTTTGCAAATTAAGATCATAAGATTTGCTAGTTTGCAAGTTAGACTAAGCGTTCTACTATTTGTAAATGAAAGATATAGTTTCAACAGTTTACAGATTAAAAATTAAAGTTTCAATAGTGTACACGTTGGAAATAAATTTTTAATAGTTTATATGCTTGAAATTTAGTTATGTCAGTTTATATCTTTGAAATAAAGTTCTAACAGTTTGTATGTTAGAAATGAAGTTTCATCAGTTTCCATGTTAAAAAATAAAGTTTTTAACAGTTTTCAAGTTAAAAATATAGTTTTAATAGTGTGTACGTTAGAAATAAAGTTTTAGCTTTTGTATGCTAGAAATAAAGGTACAGCTATTTGTAAAATAATTAAAATTGTAAGTGATTAACATATTTCGTTTGCTGAAAAAAAGGTGTTCCGCCTCTTAGTGTTGGTGTGTTAATATTGAAGAATTTAGTAGTATCTGTTCAATTGAAGACTATAGTGGTTCTAGCAAATATTAAAAACAGCAGCCATTATATAATTTATGAAACTGAACCCTCTCCTGCTGCTCTCATTCGAGTGGTACCCTATACATATTACCACCTTTCATAACGGGCATTGTATCATAACAGGCTTATGTGATTTCAATAAAGTATCACGGATTGTTAAATTCCTAATGCGTTATCTGTTTGATGTACAGCTAATGGAGGCATGTTGAACGTTGAGTTTTTCCTTCATTCACTGACGACTCATCATATGAATGAGTTAAGGTGAAAACGGTATGCGTCATCACTTTGACTGATAAAGGAACGCACACGCACTGAATGGGGAAAAGATCAGGCTGTCAATAAGGATGAATAGAATCTTATCGAATGGTCTGACATCTACGACAATGAGGTGGACCCATTTTTAGACATGTGTTATCGCTTTGTCTGATATGAAAACGTTCACACGCACACATATTCAGCTGTGAATATAATTTACCATTGCTATTTTTAGTGACTATTTTTACAAGAAGAATGACAGTAATGTAAGCAACATGCTTCCTAACCTGAATAGAGCTGTTTGTGTCATTGTATTAGACATGTCGTCTAGCAAATCGGCGATACAACGATGTTGCCCACCCGTTAGAAAAAATTAGCACAACCGAGTTGTGTGAACTGTTACTTGATGATGCAAAGATACATCACATTTCATTTTTGATTGAAAATCAAAGTGCTCTTCTAAAACTGGGCGATGACATTCATTGTCAATTGAGTGAAAATTTGATAAAACTCTGGTTTTTCATTGCTGCAAAATGTGTTTACTGCTACAAAAGCGATTGGTGTAGGAATACCAATGACACTTGATAAACATGAACAACACCTTAACATTCAAAGTGATCTGATTTCACCTATTTCGTTTGGTGAGAAAAAAGAATACATTTTACGCAATTTCATTCATGACAAAGACGCTTCATATGGAATAGTCCAGAAATTGTTTGAACCTATTTTCTACCATCCTGTCGTCAAACAAATGATACCCTCTATTGCTATCAAAATTACAAATGGTTTACAAGAGTGCACCCATGTGAAAGATAGTAAATCCCTCATAACTTTAGTGCTTCGGAAGACAAAGTGAAGTCATTGTTAATTGAAAGTGAAGTGAAGTGAAGTCATGTTTATTGAAATAAAAATACATCATAAAAACACGTTTTATACAATGTTTAGTCGAAAAGTCTTTACATAGGGGACTGTAGGGAACTATTTACAAGGAAATACGATCTAATGCGACACATAAAACAACCATGCATATCTACAAAAAAGCATCATCAAAATAATGAGTTAAGGATGAATCTATTTACACGTCTCCTGAATGTGGTAGTGTGAGTTTCATTCTTTTGGGTGGAGGTATGTTTGTGTCAGGATGTCCATGTGGAAGAGATGTGTTATGTCCAAAGATATTTAACACTACTTGTTTATATGGAGCTAGATTGGACATAATTCAATTATCGTGGCACCTCTCTCGTTGCCTAATTAGACTGGCAAAAAAGCATTGCGAGTATAGGGACAATACCGGTTTTTTGCAAACTGCTCTGAATGGGTTTCACGCGAATCACGATCCCGCGGTTTTTCTTTTCACAAATAACGCGAGAAATAATGTGGTGCATAAATGATTAGTTGTCGTTCAAGTCAGAACTATAAAAATCGTTGACAAGTTTTGAGTGAAAACAGGGGTCCAATTGCATTTTTGCAGTTATCTCCAGTGTTTTGCGAGGGCACGATTTGTATTTGGTTCAGGCATTTGAATCATCAACCTAGTTATCATTTGGAACGTTTGTGGTGGATTTTACTTGTGTTAATTACGTGCGAGAATTATTTTTGACACAAGGTTTTCTCGGAGTTATGATTTAGTTGTTTAATAAAGCCACGTGCTTTGCTACAATGGGTAATGTCATAGGGTTATTGCTGAAAATTTAATTAAAGTTTGATGATTAGATGATGTAGTCAGTTTAAGGCAGTAGCTATTACACCGGCTGGGCCGATACAACTTCGGTTTTGGCTATTGCACCGGCTGAGCTTTTACAACACTACACCATGTCTGTTGTTCCACCTCGTGTTTCCCAGCTGTTAAAGACTCCAAGTGACTTAATGTAGCAAGAAATATGTACAGTGATGTGACCTGATTCTATCTTGTCTCGCCTTCAGCCTTAGAGGAATTTTGTGAACCCATTCGTGGGAAGCATATTTCCTATAGTTTTGAACTACTCCAAAACACTAAAAGAGACCCTGTTTGTGATCAATTCTTATTTTTTTCTAGAATCTTATTCTGTGGTTGATATTTTTGTGTACAATTTGGTGTAGATGTTTTCTACTTTTCACTTGTGATGCGATCTCAGTCTTCTCAGTCGCTGTGATACTCACGAGAACGAAATTGGACCGACTCAGCCGTTGTAGCAGCCATCACTGCCTTTCATTTCTTGTCTTTTCAATGTTGCTTTCTTGACTTGATTCCAATTATATGTGGGCCTTAATTTTTGTTTTGAATTTTTTAGCAAATTATTTTCTATTTCAACAAATAATCATTCAAGTAAATACTTGAGAGGCAGTATAGACGACATGTACATCGACGCTACATACAAGTTGAGCATATTACAGTTCCTGTAGATGGTGACAGTTCTTCATGATGTAGCCCACTTGTCTTCCGAAAAGTGAATCTTGTCAATTAATGATGCGGACTTTAGACGTCTATATAGCCTAGTCAACCGCCTAACAGACATGATTTGCATCCTCAGTTCACATGTTTCTATGCTATATAAGCACACAGTTGGTTCTTGAAATCCTATCGAGCATTTACTCATTTGTAAAATACTGTAATTGATATTTTTTTTATCATTTCAATTTCATTCCAAATTCTTCAGAAATTTGTCAAATGTAAAGAACATAGATCTACTGAGCACGATTTTCTACAAGTCAGGATTCCGGTATTATTCTCATCTCTCCTACTGTTAGTTTCTTGTACAATTTCGTGTTGACTGTGTACACCCTCCGACGTATCACCTTCGCTCCTCTCGAATGCATTTCACTAGTCAACCGAGAAATTCAATTTTAGGTTTTTGGATCTGCCATTCAGGCAAATACCTCGATGCCAAAACTTCTTGTACCCGCAGATAATCAAGGAGTTGGGCACTCATGCCAACACTACACTAGTTTAGCCGAATTCTAGGATTCATGGAAAAATGTCACTCACCTATATATTTTTCGGTGGCAAATTCTCGAAAGTTACAATAACCGATGAAAATCAGTCGAAAATCACTTAACTGTAATTCTAGACACCACCTCTACGGTAGTTGTGGTGATAAGTGCGTGAAGCTGCTTGTTTATTAACAATTAAAAGGTAAATTTTTACAAATTTGATGCAATCTTGGACGGAAAATAAGTGAAGCCACCCTGTCATTCGTCCATGTTTGAACGGGATGAGATGGCCTACTAAAATTGCCCAGTTGGTAATATATTTGCATGAAGTACTCCCTGATTATTTAGAACTGTTTATCTTTTCAATTGCTATTTCACTGCATTAAGACATCTCAGATGCCTGCCATATGAGTAGGCCTAAGTAGCAGTTCTTACCCTAGTAAGATAACTGTACCCAGGGTGGCGGCCGAGTGCGGGAATTTTGTTGTGTCCCGGAAATCACTCTAAAATTTTAGTGAAATAGCCAATTAGGTGGCTCTTAAATAGCCCGGCAATGCCATTTTGTGACTACTTACCACTAAGTTCAATGAGCAGAATTTCTTGGATTTCAACAGTTATTAATATGGCTGTTTTTAAGCCCACTATTTCTATTAAATTAAAGTGCATCAGAGTTTTCGTTGGAATTTCGAATGAAAGTCAGTGACTAAGCTAAGTCATGAGTTCGAAGCCATACAGTAAATCATGACAAGAAGGCCACGGGGCTTATGTATAGACCACTGCTTCCAATTGTCGGGATCGCTAGTTTTATGGAACCATCCGGAGCTTCTTCCAGCGGTAAAGATTTTGCTCTCTGATGCGGTCCCGACAATACCAGAAACGCTGGAAATATATCTAATATGTTGAGTATTTATTCCCAAGGGTTATGTAGTTTGAATTGAAAACAGCCAGTCCGAATATACGTGTCGTATTATTGAAACAGACACAGCGCGTTTATGAAAGTGCAATGTCATCATGCGCATTAAGTCGCACATGAACGATAGTCAAGCCGAGCCGGTCACTGACAGTTCGAGACTCGGTAACAATAGCCGCATTGTCATAAGTAACAATGCGACAACACACCAATCATCCCCTCCTCAAATTTGAGCAGATCGACTCAAACATATTGAGCAGGATTATACCTCAATGGGGGCACTCCTTTATTCTCCCGATCCGATCGTCTCGGCCAGTCCGGAGATTCTGGTGGATGATAGGTGGTAGGAGATTCTTCCACGTACCGCCGCATTCTCCTGGCATTCCACAGGTTGCCGTCCGAGAGTTCGTAATTCCATCGACCCCGAACTTAGATGACTGTCAGCGGTTCGCTCCATGGCCTCCGTCCTTTCGGAGTGTGAGGTCGCCTCACTCGCACTTTATCTCCGACTTGATAAAGTGTCTTACCATGACCATTCGCAGACTCTCCCGATTCTCCTCTTCTCGTGCGAAAACGAACAATCTGAAAAGGAAGTCTATGTTGTCGACCGAGGAACTTCTCAGCCGGACTCTTCTCATCAGCTTCTTGACTGGTACTGCGAAATTGAGCCAATAATTGATTCAGATTTTCTTCCCATGATAGATGACTATTCTCGAACGTTTGAACGCCATGTTTGAGATACCTATTGAACGATTCCACGAATGCATTCTGTTGAGGTGCATAGACAGGAGTGAATTCTTGAAAAATGTCTCTATCCTGGAGGAAATTCTTCAATTCTTCGCTCTTGAATTGGGGACCGTTGTCTGTAATTATTTTCGAAGGATTCCCATATCTTGCAAAAATTTGACTGAGCCATGATTTGATCTTCCTTGTCGTAATATCCGTTGTACATAAGATTTCAGGGAATCGAGAATAGTTATCTATGATCACCATATGTTTCATATGACTTGGAGCATTTGAAAATGGTCCCGTGATATCCATAGATACTTCTTCCCATGCTGTCTCTGACACTCTCAGACTCATGTGGGGCATTTGAAGTTTTGGCGTTGACTTCGCTGAATCATTGCAAGGTAGACATTGTTTTACGAATCGTTCAGACTCCTTGTCCAAACCTGGCCACACCACCAATAGAGCTCCCTCAATTTCCGCTTAAACCTCACTATTCATGGATGTCTTTGATGAGCCTTTTTCAGGAGATCTCTGCGCAATGATTGAGGAACAAGAATTCCGTTTTTCTCGCCACGAATAATATAACCATTTTCTATTTCCAATTCATGCCGTAATTTACATAATTGCTGTAGATCTTGGCTGCTGTCTTTGAGAGAATTTGGCCAACCGTTTGTTATGAATTTTCAAACTTGCTGCAGAAGCGGATCAGACGACGTTGCATCTTTGAATATTTTGGCAGAAAAACCCTCTTCATTTATTTTCCGGAGTCTTTGCAATTGTTCTTCCTTATCTGTTTCAGTTGAACCATCCAAAAGTCGAGAAATTGCGTCAGGAACTATATTATTGACACCGCTTTGGTATTGAATTGTGAAGTCGAACTTTGATAACCGGTCCATCCATCTTCCAAACTTCGCTGATTTTCTTCTGTTATGAGCATTTTTCAATATTCCTGACAGAGGCTGGTGATCTGAACGTAATATAAATGGTCGACCCAAAAGATATTTTTCAAAATATTCGCAGAAATACATTGCTGCAAAAGCTTCACGTTCATTGACAGCCCATCCACGTTCTCGAGGACTAAATGTATGATGTGCGAAAGCAATTGGAATGTCATGGATGTCATGGTAGTGATTTTCAGCCTTCGAAAAAGTTCTCCTGGACGTGATGGCCTAACTACATGGCTCTACAAAGACTTCTGTGATCCTCTGGTCCCCATCATCCATCATATCTGTACATTGAGTGTCAACAGTGGCATTTTCCCCGCTGCTGTCAAGCGGGTGTATGTAGTGCCTACACCGAAATGCAAAAAGCCACAATTTACTGATTACCGACCATCTCTATTTTGCCTGTTCTGGCCAAAATACTTGAGAAAATCATACTGAAGAACTGGTTTCATTCCATCTTGCCAAAGCTTTCAAGTAATCAATTTGCATTCATACCAAGACATGGACAGGGGACTGTTTGTTCACTAACCTATATGGTCAATCGTATCTTGTCTCATTTGGATTCACTTGGTGCTATCAGACTTCTTATGGTGGATTTCACGAAAGCGTTCGACAAAATACCACATAACGTCATCATAAACTCGTTGTATTCACTTGCCGCTCCTATTGAACTCATTAAATGGATTCAATCATACTTTGATTCTAGAGTACAATGTGTGAAAACAAATGGACAACTTTCTTCTTGGTACCCAGGTATTAGTGGAGTGCCCCAGGGAGGTGTCTTATCAACTCTTCTGTTCGCCATAGCTGTTAACGATTATCATGCTCAACAACCAAATAGCACTCTCCTAAAATTCGCGGATGACGAACGGCATGCCAGCGAAGATCTTAGTTCTGAACTTGACCATCTGACTTATTGGTCTGAATCTCATGGATTCAAACTTAACAACAATAAGACGAAAGTGATGAACATACAAACGAAACGGTCCATTGTTTTGGCTCCATTGGAAGATACAGCATCTAATTGTGAAATTGAAGCAGTAAAGACGGCAAAAATCTTGGGTATTACATTTGATGATCAGCTAACGTGGCACCATCACATTGACAATGTCTTGAGCCGTGCCAGGAAAAGACTGTACATGCTCTACTCTCTTAAACGGATTAACGCTCCTCAGCGCATCATGTGGCTGGTATACTGTACACTCATACGATCGGTAGCCAGCTACAGCTTTCCTGCATGGTGTAGCGTTAACAAAAAAACTTGTTTCCGGCAGTTAACCCAATTTGAAGAACGTGTTTTCCGATTTTTGTGACTTGAATATGGCAAGACGCCTATCAAGTAAAGCGATGTGCCCTCAGCATCCCTTGGATGTGATATTTGACAAATCATCATCTAGGTCTTCTACTCGCAAAGGATTCCTTCACGGGAAAGTGATGGCCAAAACCAAGCGGTTTCAGTCGTCTTTCATTAGATTTGCTTAACTTTGTTTCATGTTTTATCTTCTGTAATGTTGTACATGCCACTTCCGAATCTTGTTTTGAAGTGTAATAAAGCCATATTATTATTATTATTACGCTTTCACTCACTGTTTGGAAGTATTTGTCCTTGTGAGTCAAACATTTTCCACAATAAAGTCTATCAAATATAGAGCGCCTTAGCCTCAGTTGACGCGAAGAAACTGACTTACAAAGTGCAGTAACTACTACTAGTAACTAGGAATTTACTTGTTTTACTTGCGTCTAATAGGCGTAGATAGTGAAAAAGTTGAATAATGTGAACTGCAGTCCGCGGCCTTATTTCCCTGCCAAATGCTGCCCGCGCCCGTATAAAGTTTGGACAATCCTGATAGAGGTTCAAGTTGCTTTCAAGCAACGACCGCAATCGGTAATGAATTCTCCATATCGACCACAAAGACATATTTTACTGTGCCGACTTGCGCATTATGGCATTTTCAGTGAAATTGCTCTAAATATTCTTGAGGAATTCTGAATGGAGTTCCCTTGTCGCGTGTTATAAATTTAGAAGACCTAAAGGGCGCATCGAGTAATCTTGCTAGTTGCTACATTTTCTGATGCGTCGCAAGTCACACTGAGTTATAGTTGATGATGGAAGATGTCTTGCTACAGATAGTATTGGACTACATTTTACCAATAGCAATAGTAATTGATCTGACTAGAATGATGTCAAATAGTAATTAATCTAGTCAGATCAATTACTATTGCTCTTGGTAAAATGTAGTCCAATATTATCAGTCGCATATTTCTATTCCTCCTTTTCCCTATTGAAATTTGTTAACACATTACTTTTTACTAGATTTCTTGTCTACTCCACGGTGCGGCAAAAATCGATATTGCCAAAAAAATTCTCCACTTGCGATTTCTCTTTTTCTGAATACCTATATGCCAACTGTATCTGAAAATCAAAATCCAAAAATCTTTTACAGGCGTCTTTGCAAATGGGACCACTTTTTTCAAAATGGCGGCCAAATACTTAAAATTGTTAAGTAATGGTAGTTTTTCAGTCTCTAATTGATACATTCATGCACCCAAATCTAGCAAAAAATGACTCCCTATATTATTCTTGATTTTTTGAGATCATCTGTTTAGTATTGAAAGCCATATTTCCTCATGTACAGGGTGTTCCATTATGAAAAATAGAAAAATAAATAATCGAAAATTGATATTTGGCTATCCTTGTATTATTCGGCTTTCATGCACCTAAATCAAATAAGAATGGATCTCTATATTTTTTCTAAATTTCTAAGACCATCTGATTGTCCTTTTAAAGCCATTTCGGTACTTCTACAGGGTGTTCCAGAGTGGATAAAAATAAAAAGAAGTATTCGTAAATTGCTATTTCATTTACGAAATATGTGCTGTTTGACACACTTCAAATTCAATTTGTCATTCACTTTCTTCATAAGAAAACAAACTTGTTCTATAGATGAGAACCATTATATGTAGAGATCGCTCGAAGAATTCGAGACGGGAATTCGGGATGCTCATAAGATTTCACTTTATAGCGTTTCCATGTCTGTGTGAAATCATGATGGGCGGCTTCGGAAGATTGCTCGCTCCACGGTCCCAGACCCCGCTGTTTCATTTCACAAAATTCAGGAATATGGTGTATAACGGCATGAATCTTAGGCGTGATATTGATGCCTAGATCACTGAAAGCTATCTTGAACTGTTCGATGTGATCCTTGTAGGACGGATCCAGCTTATCCCCGTAACAAGCCACAGCAACCTGAAATAAAGTTCAAGCTACATAGCACTTGTAGAATATGCTGTTTACAGTATATATTTATTCACTACGAAGTCTGTATGGACACAACTCACACACGATCTATGAAACAAACATGCGTTCAGTGCAGTATATAATATCGTGATTTTTACATGTAAGCTTATGTTAACATTCAATAGATCAGCTTACCTTGTTGAACGCTCGAAAAGCTGTGACATATTTCACAACTTTCAAAGGGGCAATAGATTGCAACAAATCAATTTTGTTTAATAAAGGCCTAGAGGAATTTCCAGTAAAACTTCCTCCGTGTAAATGCTCTTGCTGAACATTGCAAAGCCGCAGCCATTTGGCTGAGTCTTGCCACTCGGAACACATGGCCTTGTAGATTGTTCCCACCGGTCCGTTAGAAGGTGTAATTCTGGCGGCGGAATCAACTCAATCACTCTCTTGCTCTTGTTTTCGTGGGAAACAATCGAGGGATGTATGGTATTGTGATGTAGTTTGGCACGTATCTTCTGTCCACCACCGCCGTGCCAATCCCAGAAATCCTTTTCTAGAGTTTGGAATGTTCGAGGTAATCCTTTAGATTGTAAATTTGAGCTTGGAGCAGTGCACCAACAACAAGGATAGGATGATCCGTGCGGCATGATGCCAATGAGAATATTACATAACTTCAGATCTGAAGCGATAAAGAATTCCGATTGTAGCATATGAAGGTTCATGGAAATCCACAGTTTTCGAATATTAGCGTAATTTTCTTGTACCATTGGGGCAATTCCTATTATAAAGAGACGTTTGACACCAGATTCCTTGAATGAGCTTGAGCAGTGGAGTGACGAATCATTGAGCTGGAAAATACTCAAGCACACCTTAATAAAACCGCCGCCGCCGTCTATTCCCAATTTGATCAAGGTTTCTTCATCGTAACCTCTCTTGGATGTAACATATGTAATGAAACCGTCGACATCTTTGCAGACAATACTGTGACGTGGTGTTCTTTCCGTCACAACATCTCTGTCTATTCTGACAAAGTCAATCAATTTGATTTCAAAGAATTACTCCAGTTCGCGGTTGCTTTCATATAGTTCCTGTTTTAAACCACTTTGAATAGAAATCGCCGATGATGACCGAAGATGTTGGGTCAGTTTAAGTGTACTTCTATCACTGAGGTTAAGGTCCACACGGATCCTCTTCAAGTGCGTGGTTCCAAGCTCCTTGCCTGAATCAATCGAGGGCGAGACGGCGAGAGTGACTGGATGTCCACCTCCAACTCGTGCCAATTTTATTGCGTTCTCCTTTGATTCAGGCGATGAATCGATCTTTTGTAATATCACTTTTGAAGCAAATTATTCCTCTTGTTTGGACGAAGAAGCCAGTGAGCTTAAATTTTCCAATCGCGATAACTGATTGCATGAATGAGGCTTTCCTCGAGAAAGAATAGATAAACAGGCAGAACACAATTTCAAGCACTTTCGTTCAATCGAGGAATTAGAGGAGTCACATCTGGGTCTTCCCACAAAATTC
The DNA here is from genome assembly GCA_907163375.1 of Prostheceraeus crozeri. Classification (NCBI taxonomy): domain Eukaryota; kingdom Metazoa; phylum Platyhelminthes; order Polycladida; family Euryleptidae; genus Prostheceraeus; species Prostheceraeus crozeri. The sequence continues at coordinate 945,805 of CAJQUW010006169.1, forward strand.
TTGATTCCATTCAATGTTCGACGGATGAGAATTGTGTCGTGGAAAATGCCTGGCAGTCTTACATATCAAACATTCACACACGTGATTCGACGAAGATCTTGTGCCGCTGTAAAACAATGCAATTTTTGAATAATCAAACACAACTATTTCCTTTTGAAAGTTTCCATTCTTGTAATTCTGTAGCAAAAGACGGCATGTTCCACAAATTGCAGTTGGTAGCCTTTCGTCATGTCGGTTAAAGCCATTTATACAAATCGTTCGATGAGTTCGAAGTGGGGTGTCGTTCAATTGACGAATGTCCTTAGCCTTCTCCATACAAATGATACAAATAACAGCTCTATATTCGGCGTGACTGCGGCGATGGTTTGGCATGACGAACACAATAGCGGTGCGAGTCGGGAACGCAGACTTTATTGCTTCGTTTCAGCACGAGATTCGCAATGATTCAGACAGCAAGCATTTTTGAAATTTCAAACTATGACCTTGAAGTTTGTCAACAATACAGTGTCTTGAAAGTCGTTCAATTCAATCTATAGATATCTATAGATAACCTACACACCTTGCAAAGTGCTTCATTAGAGAGCAGTGAATGACAAATTGAATTTGAAGGCCGTTTCGAACAGTTCAAGATAGCTTTCAGTGATCTAGGCATCAATATCAGCCTAAGATTCATGCCGTTATACACCATATTCCTGAATTTTGTGAAATGAAACAGCGGGGTCTGGGACCGTGGAGTGAGCAATCTTCCGAAGCCGCCCATCATGATTTTCACACAGACATGGAAAACGCTATAAAGTGAAATCTTATGAGCATCCCGAATTCCCGTCTCGAATTCTTCGAGCGATCTCTACATATAATGGTTCTCATCTATAGAACAAGTTTGTTTTCTTATGAAGAAAGTGAATGACAAATTGAATTTGAAGTGTGTCAAACAGCACATATTTCGTAAATGAAATAGCAATTTACGAATACTTCTTTTTATTTTTATCCACTCTGGAACACCCATGTAGAAGTACGAAATGGCTTTAAAAGGACAATCAGATGGTCTTAGAAATTTAGAAAAAATATAGAGATCCATTCTTATTTGATTTAGGTGCATGAAAGCCGAATAATACAAGGATAGCCAAATATCAATTTTCGATTATTTATTTTTCTACTTTTCATAATGGAACACCCTGTACATGAGGAAATATGGCTTTCAATACTAAACAGATGATCTCAAAAAATCAAGAATAATATAGGGAGTCATTTTTTGCTAGATTTGGGTGCATGAATGTATCAATTAGAGACTGAAAAACTATCATTACTTAACAATTTTAAGTATTTGGCCGCCATTTTGAAAAAAGTGGTCCCATCCCAGTGTTAAAGCCGCTAGCGGTCCGTCGGTGGCTGCCGCCGACGGACCTCTAGCGGCAGTGTCCGCAGGAATCGCTGGCGGACCGCTAGCGGAAGAAGTATGCTATATGGCGGCATATGATGGTTTTTGGCGGCAAAACAATCTGCAGCTGATGCTGCCCATACGATGTATACACTTATGTCTTACAGGGCCTATCTTATAATGTTCCGCGATTTAATACACCCAAATATGTACTGACAACAATTGAAAACAGAATATTTCATTACAACTGTATTAAACAATGATTTTCGATAATGATCCATTGTGTACAATCGACAATAAAATCCATATATACTTACATAGAAACAATCAACAATCTATACGTTACCAAAACATGTGTAAAATATATAATAAGCACAATAACAATTGACATTTATAATTACTGAAATGTGTCACCTCATAAAATATCTGCATGTTCTGATATCTAAGAAAGGAATAGTAGCGTGCATTGATTTACGATTGACCAAATATTAAACGGAGAAATTAAACAAGAAATCATATTCTTATGATTACATGATTATGTTCTAATGATGACGTCTAACACCTCTAAAAGGCATCAAACTGAATTAAGTAACATCAATGTACAAGTACACCATAATCGCAGTTTATTTCTTATTTATCATTTAGCCTTGTTAAACAAATGCGCAACATGCACAAATTCCCACCGCATTTTTTACCTTTTTCTTTAAGATTTGACTCTCTCCCCGCTCAAATTAAGTCATGAATTTTCGATAGATGTTTTCACGCTAAAATTACTATTTCTGTTCTCATTTTTCAAAAATATCGCACTCTCAACTTCGTGGGTATTAAAACGTAGAATTTTAATACGGGCTGCAATAGCTAGAGTATCCATGACAAAGAGTTTGTATCTTTCTCTAATATAGTAAAGTAAATAGTAAAGCTGTGAAAATGATTGACGATGAGAGGATAATAAGTAAGAAGATATAATTTTAGCTTACTATGAATGAATGAGGAAAATTCTTTTATAATTTTGTAATTTTTCATTAACATGTACAAATTACAAAAATACTGTATATGTAAGTAATAAATCAGAGATATCGATAGAAATCTGTAAGGTTGAGGCTGTTTGTTGAAGATATCTATAGCAACATTTCGGACTGACAAATGTCAACATCACTCTAAAATTGTCAACTTTTTGATCAATTTTTACATCGACTTTGCAAAGTTAAAATCCTGTCTAAATGCGTCTGCTAATAAATTCTCAGCACACTTTTGGCCAGTGATCGTTTGTAAATGTGCTATGATATTTCGAAACACTCGAAATTATCTTTCATATCGTCAAGAAATTATATAATTTACATTGATACTCTAGATAGAACAGTCTATTTGAAAAAATGTACCGACTTTTACGTTTTAGGACCCAACCAATTGAAAGTGCGGAATTTTGAAAATTAAGATGGGAAATGGTAATTTCGATATACCTTACAACATCTATCGAAATTTCATGGCTTAATTCTAACAAGAACAGTGTCAAATTTAAAAATGGAAAACAGTAAAAAGAAGGTATAAACTTTTGCATGTTGCGCAGTTTAAATAGCTAGATTTTTGTTATCATAGTATTTGAAAACATATTAGATGAGGACAAGTTGGCTACTCATATTGCGAACAACTGACACACTTTATAGTCGGCACCACCTTCAACGAAACTCAAAGATAAAAGTGCTAGAAACTCAAGGATAATCAATTTCATCTTCATGCTGATATTTTTAATTGGTCTAATAAGATTACAGGAGGAAATACCTGACACAGTTTAATAAACAAAATATATGACAAAAGCGATCTGCATTCTTTTATTTTAAATAGGTTTAAAACTTATAGGAAAAAAACTTCCTCTGCATGACAATTTCAGAAGCTCTTTGAAGCTCCGGCATGATAACTTCAATTCCTCTGCATGACAATTGGCAAGTATGAAATTAATCAGTACAACTGGTATCAACTGAATCATGAGCATTTCCTTCATCGGTTGCATCTGACATAAGTCTGACTACAGCTGTCTTTTTCTTTTTATTCAGGACGGGAGTGTGACGTGCCTGAATGGCACGTTTCCTTTCGTCCACCACATCGATCAGACGAATTTTTGAAGAAACGTATAATTATATGTTGTATCGAAGCAACAGTTACATTACTGAAGACTCTACGACATGAATCACTAACCTCGTCTTCTAAGGCTTGCGGCAGCTTTATCTTGTTATGAGTCCCCGTCTGTTCCTGTTAATCTGTTTCTGCAGTTCGTGACTTAACAATTCGTTGAATACTCGTCCAATGTATTCTTTTGGTGTAGATCCACCAATACCTTCCAACCAGTTTTTGAGTTCTGGTCAACTTCAAAACTCGCCAGATTTTTTTCGTGTGAATCATGTTTATTTTGGGAAGACGCCCATCGATCTAGCACTATGCTTAACATTCTTCAACGAGGAATCCATGACATTGAGGCGGGATGATAGATTAAAAAGTCTGACCAGAAATACGACTGTGTGAACATTATTCCATCGTAGACTTTGCGGATTAATTCAGCAAGAACACACATTGACTTCACACGTTTCAGCATCTTCAGTGTGCTCCCTGAGCCATGCTGGGGTCAGTTTTGGCTTGTCTGGAGAAAAGAAGATATATGAAGCATCCATTACAAAGAGATTGTAGGCATTCATGAAATAGACTAATGCAGAAACACCAACATGTCAACACCAGATGGTCTTGACAAAAGCAGTGCTGAAACCGGTCGACCAACCACCATGTTTTAAACAAATAAATTTTCGATTGAAAAAAGGGAGCGATTTGAAGTTGTGTCTTAAATATTGGAATATGAGGAACATCCCGTGCGCCACAGTCAACTGTATTCAAATTAATTGCAATATGCAAATCATGCGATTTGTATGAAAGAAACACAGTTAGAAAATCATAAAACAATACAATAATACACGGTTAGTTAGCATGATGATTACATGTACGAGGCAAAATTGTTTGGCGTGTACCTCCATAAGTGTAGCAAAGAGTGGGGCACTAGGAACCACCAGAATTTTCTACGAAAGTACTTATGACTCGCTTTTAAATGATAATATGTTATAGTTAGAATATCATAGAAGCCCCGTAACTCTGATTTGCTTGGTATGTACATACTTTAGAATCATCACTTTATCACAGAAATGCAAAATTTCGACAATTAAGTAAATTTTGTTTTTATTCAATGAAAGATAGATATGAAATTATATGTTCTCACTAACTACTTTTTCATAAGCACTTATCATCAATTTGGTTGAGAATAAGTAGCAAGTACAAAAGATATAAAAAAACATATTTTTACAGAAAGTAAGGCCTTTATACGCCTTAATTCAATTTAGTTCTTTAGGATAGAATTTTCAATGACTGTGGAGTAATTTCAGCAGACAGTCCATCAATTTCCCTGATAGATTTGTGAAACCACTTAGTGATGATGTTTTCTCGTCACTGAAAGCGTGTCAATAAAGGGCTAACCAACGCCCGTAACACTCACTTATCAGATTGACGGAAAATTAGTAGTATAAAAAGTGACATTAGAGCTCATTACAATGTAAAAATCAATAATATGTTTCCAGCAGGTTGAGAGAATTCTACTTTATAAATGACTAGCATGGCTAGATTAAAATTTCCCAATAGCGAAGCTGACTACAAAGATGATAGGAAATACAATTACAAATAAACTATTCTTCAATAATATCGGAATTTTATTTTCATATGTTTTTTAAACCTTGTTTTTCGTCCTAGCCATATAACTGAGGAAACAAGGACTCAAAACCAGGCAGTGAGTATATAAGCAATCAAAATCAAAATAAAGCCTAAGCCTTTCAGAGGATCAATCAACCATTATCAGGGAGTATTATTTACAATATCTTCTTTTTTAAAAATCTTAAAGAAACACAGAATCTTTTGGCCTGTATAGATATACTAGTACTTAGACTATGAACATATAATTCTAAAATTGATTAGTCTTATTGGCTACATAGTCGTAGTAGGAGGTCATCATAATAAGAATATAATAAACAAGGCTTTACAACAAATATTTTGAATGGCTACCATCATAGTACAGTGGTTGTTGAGGGTTGGGGTTTCTCCTACGAGCTAACCAAGTCGGACGAAGGGGATTCGATGCGTTAGTAATATCCTTCGAAACATGTTATAAGACGAGCATATCAACAAATGATTGAAATGAGGGATGGTAGTGTCGCAGGATCATGAAATCTCTCTCTTATGCCTCTTCGTCTCACGACATGTATGTAAGAAATTCGCAAATCATCAAGGCACTTAGATTCTAAACTACTGATGAAACAAGAGACTTCGTGGTCAGAGACTCCAAGAACATTACTTCCTTTTCGAATATCTAACGACGAAAAGTGAGAATATTTGGTCGAGCTGACAACGGTACCAGTCCATTCTGTCGCTTACAAAATACCAAACTCCTTATCAGTATGATGGAAAGCGATGAATGACGTATTTCAGTGTTTTCGTTCGTTACTTCGTTTATTTTCATCTTTCTTTTTCAGAGATTTACTATCTTTTGTGTAAGTATGGCAGACCTTCCAACCCTGAATGCTAAAATTCGTAACAGAGACGACAAAATTGTATTGTATTATTGTACTTTGTTATGTCAAAATCGTGAAATACTGAAATTATTTATAATTTTCTGTTGTCACAGCACTCACTGTATGACAAAACCTGTATTCATGTTGCCGATTAAAATATGTATATTGCTGTCAAAATCAGTGAAAGTCCTACCTGCATCATTCGGTGCATTGTGCAGCGCTAATCTCTGTTTTTATAGCCTTCGAGCAAGCCGTCTGCCAAAGCAATTAACATTACAGCAAGTAGCCAGCCCAATGGTAACGCCATCTTTTTAAATTCACTACCATCCTTCAGTGCTGAGTGTTAAGCAAGTGTAATGTATCTATTCTTCAGTCTTAGATTTGACCCGATCTAGATGTGAACCCATGTCTCCCGGATGCACAGCAAACACGGCCATAAGGTCACTGCGCCGGTAATATGAATACCGTCAAATGACTCTAACTTTTAACTTCTATCTTATCGTGGACAGTAAATTATGTCGAAAAAGGCCATTACTTTTTTTCCTTTACCAAACATAACTTAACTTATCACATCATTGGTCAACTATGTTTATTATTATCTTTTCACATATTCAAAGCCTGCGATATTACTGCTCGGAATTTGGAGTTGTTCTTGGGAAGACCTGTAACCTTGGAAGAATTCCAGTTGATCTTCATTACGGAAAGTTGATGAAGATTCCTGAAGAAGGCGAAATATGAACGGATATGAATGAACATATAAGGACGATATTTCAATGTATGACGTGCATGGTTGCGAATGATAGCCGACGACGATGTCAAAAGATCACACGATTAATCGCGCGGATTAAAAAAGAAACACGATTTTTTACCATCTGCGAAGTTATGCTTCAAAATTTACTATATCGATTGTTCATTTTCTTAGGCATGCATCTGTACTCATCCGTACAGTACCTAACCGAATGCTAAAACGTCATTATGCAAATAAGTACACAATACGACAGAAAAGAGCTGTTTCGTTGAGATTAATTACATCATAGTATCTTCACACTCACATACTTTACAGGCAAGGTTTACTGTTCGATTTTCCTGCGTTAAGTAGTAAATCCGGGATTTTTAGAAAAGTTATCAATTTCAGTATTCAAATTCGTATATGAGAAGCAATTTCAGCGTACGAGTAAGAACAATGCATAAATTTACAATACAACTGTAAAAGACACGCACATTTGGGTATGTTAACAGCGATGAACGGAGAAAGGTTTCAAATATATGTTTTCTAAATTTTAACATTTCTATATTCATTACATTCGGTAATCGAGCAAATTATACGAGTAGGCCTATCAAGATATGATCTATATAAGTTTACTCGTAGAATGATAGTAAATGAACATAATATGATTCCAGAATGCGAATTTACTTGAATCGGTATTCGTAAAGGTTTCATTATTATAGGATTTTAGACTACTGCGGAAATATAAGCATCCAAGACCGCGGCGTACTATAGCATTGGAGCTTAAGTCCCATTACATCGGGCATTATGGTGTCCAACCAAACGAGGGACGTAAGAAGATATACTTACTTGTGTGTTGTATACTGGGAGCGTCGATCTGACGCTTTCGGTCCGACGTAGCAACGGAGTAATACTCGACAATTCATGTCCAAAGAAGATAGTACGGTTTATTTAAGCGAAAGTATAAAATTGAACTTTAACGATAGTTTCGACTTACTGGAGTATCTATATATCTGTGCGTCGATCTGACAATTCGGTTCCTAGTGGGCGTCGAAGTCACATGGGTAATTCCTGTCCAAAAATATATAGTAAATGTATATTTAAGCGAAGTATAAATGAACTTACGAGTTTCGACTTACTGGAGTATTATATCCTAGTGCGTCGATCTGACAATTCGGTCACACGTGGGTCCGAAGTCACACTGGGTAATTCCTGTCCAAAATATAGTAGTAAATGTACATTTAAGCGAAGTATAAATGAATTACTGGTGTCTGAGTATTATATCCTTGTGCCGTCGATCTGGACAATTCGGGTCTACGTGGCAGTCGAAGTCACACTGGGTAATTCCTGTCCAAAAAAGATCAAGAACTTATATGTAGCGTATCCAATTTTGATTTAATTATACAAACCAAGAAAATAGCAATCTGTAATAGAGCCATTCCAGAATACCACAAAAAGTGTCAAATCGACCTTTATTGAAATTGAAAAATTAAATACAGAAATGAAAATTCAGATTCTGCCTTCAGAACATAGTTTTGTAGGCTGTTTGTCAAATTGGTCATTGTCTATTATAAGGTTTATTAAAAGGAAAATTTCATCAGTTTTAGAACTACTTCAATCCGTAGAAACTTACAATTAATTTATATAAAGTAACTAACTATTATCCAAAACGTTTGAGCTTAAGTGTTTGTAAATTTGGCATTGGTGATGTTTTTTTCTGCCTTGAATGAATACAGAATAGAATTAATTATGAAGTCCAATCAAAATTGTAAGGGAATATGTCGCGATGCCATTTCACACTAGTTCTTCTTGGAACTATGTATACGCTATTACGACATTAGGCTGGCCTGTGACATTACAGGTAAATCATCGTCATCATCATATCATCATCTGTGATCTTGCCAGCAGAGAACTTTGACTTAGTATGGCTGGGTATCTTGT